>CM061921.1:194922851-195220311 GCA_031002005.1 Vandiemenella viatica
ATTTAATAAGTAAATTTGAGGGCAATGTTGTACTAAGTTAAGATATTGTCATCATAATATATGAAATGGACGGCCACCAGACTCGCACAACCTTCAGGTTACTCAATTCACGAGGAAATGACAATAGTTGTCTGTTACTTAACAATTGCTGTTTATTGCGACTGATACAAAAAAACCACAGCCACAAACTTTACACCCTAAAAATTTCCCAACTTTCGACAATCTTAAAAAGGAAACCCTTTAATTGGATTTAAAAACATTGTATCAGTACTGCAGAATATTAAAGAGGCCTAGCTCGCCATATTGCCGCACTGCTAATCCTTTAAAACTTACTAAACGCCTTCTTAAATAATATTTACCCAACCTTTCTTAAAGGTCTTCAATTCTCTTAGATAGATACTAAATTAACTCCTTTAATATTTTCTCTGTTCACTATTCATCGCATATCTTACTAACTTCTTCTTTATTAAAAATTCTCGAGACGCCAGATATTAAGACGCATTCACTCTGCGAACTCGCTGCTGCAGGTAAACATCTTGCCTCGACAGTACCCCTCCTATATTTTCTAGTCTACATATATGTTTTCAGCTGTAAAAACATCATTGTTCGAGCAAGAGTAGCAATGTTTTCTGTAGATTCTGCTTCTAATCACTAAGACTGGATTGCATATATCGTCATTATTTCCTACCTACGGAACAGCGACACTAAACCTTCTGCCAATTGCACCGAATACTAAACAATTCACTAATAATTTATATTTAGATGCACTTGAGACGTTACAACATTTATATCAACATGAGAAAAGAAATTAGAATATTTTAGTTAACTTTTTTTTATAACGAAGAGAATAGGATTTCCTCATCTTTAATTACGTGATTTTTAATTATTATTTTTTTACATTCTTAGGTTGATGCATTAGTTCGTATTAATTAAACATGTCAGATACACGTAAGAGACAAATAAATAATCAACAATATATTTTCCTACTTTACCTAGCACTAGAGAACTATTTAATTCCACGCCTGTAGAAACCGCGTGGTTTTGAGTTAAAGATGTCGTCCAGACATGTTCGGAGCGCATTGCCATCCATAAATGAATTTCTTGACGATTGTTTGGTAAAGAGCGGAAATGGTCAGGTGAACAAGGTGGGTGCGAAATGAATTCCAATTCGCGGCGTCATCGGGCAGTCTGAGTGGCTGATTTTCTTGGATTGCGTCAGCTGTGATGGTTACACCCCGGCAGTACAGCACACCCTTGCTGTTCCACTTAATGCGTGCCTTTTGTAGATGCCTGATGGCGTTCATAAGGGTATTATTTATTTTCCTTATGTTAGTATAAAGACACTATTTCTCGTCACCATTAACGATATTGGATACAAATGTTCGATGCCACAAATTATCGAATCAATGACGAGCAAAACGACATGCACATATGGCCACCCCCTGATTTTTTGTGGCTTTGGCTTAGAGTATGCGAGTACATATGCAACCAATTTTCTACTCATGCCCATTGAATACAAATGTTACCCGATGGTTGAATGGTCATTGTTTTTCACGTTTGACGTGGATCATTGTGGATTAATATGCTTAAACTGTCTTCATCAAACTACAAAGCTGAACGTATTTTTATTCTTTCAAGGGAAATTAATTCAAACCAAAGTTCAGGACACATGAATATTTCGGAAAAGTGTTTCATTTCATACCAACAATGGAAAACCGTCAGTATATCTTGTTATATTTTTTTGGCCTCTTCTGAGTACAATCAATATAGGCCACTCATTCAATAACAACGAAGGCAGTTTATTGTGTTTCATTTTAAATGACAGAGGAAGGGCCACCACTTTCTAAATTACAGTAAGGCTTTTGCATCTGCAGTTTAAGCTGCGAGGAGAAAGGAATTATCTACTTGTAACATTCCTTATTAGCATTTTCATACTTCTTGCCATTGATCATATTTAATTAAATGATTAGATGGATGACAGGTTGAGACCAGTAATAAGTGGTATATGTTGTAGAGCTTTACTTAATGAAGCAGACAAAGAAAAATGTTTATTTGTAGAGTAGATTAATATGAAACAAAATTGTTAGATTATCAGTCCAGGAAAGTAATCATTATAAGCTACAGAAGATTGTTCAACGTTTCATCTAACAGATCCGGGTCGTAAAGAGAATTTCTCACCTATAAGAATCTTTAAACTGCTGATTAACGGTAAAAACATTAATACAAAAATATATTCACAAGTTTCATCTATATACGTTAGTAGCATTGAATGCGCAGTAAAATTTTGTTGTTAAGTTTAGTTTAATTTAATTTAATTTAATTGCAATGGTGCACATACTCCGGTGGGAATTTCCCTAAACACCCATCTTCCCCCTTTCCTGCACCCAACTACGTTTGCCCTCTACAAATTTTAACTTTAAATTCTTTCAATGTTTTTGGTAAATTATTCATCATTTCCCTCGGTAACTTATTCCAATCCCTGACACCCTTACCTAAAAGAAGGAATCTTATGTAGATGATAATAAGAGACGCAGTATGTTGTTATTACGTTGAAAGATATTGCAGTCAATAATATTAGTTTTCTTTGGTCCCATATACGTTAGAGGTCAACATCGACGATAATACGCAAAGTTTTTATCCATATATGATTGAAAAATGTTCATTATCGTTCCGCTTAATGCAAAAGTACGCTTTTCTTATGAAAATGCTCCAATACAATTGTAAATAATATTTCATCAGCGAGCACTTCAGTAATTTATTACGACCAGTGACGTACGAGTTTTGAATGATTCACTGTTTCTTTTGCTATAACACAGTTCTGTGTTCTCAACTGGAGACTTAATAAGACGGCTACACAAATTCCATGATTTCATTATTTTTTCCTCTTATATTGTTGTATTATGCGTTTTGGACCCTATTTAGTCGCTAAAGCATTGTCATCATGAAAAACAATAAAGTTTTTTACGTACATTATTGAATAAATGGAGTAATGCCATGTCTCTCGTCAGCTGTCACGGTCAGGCATCATTGGATAGCCCTCAGTAGCGCGGTACTCTCCGTTCTGTAGTCAGCTCATAGCAAACTTTGCGTCGGTTATGTTTTCCTGTTTTGGCTATCGAAATAACTCTGACACCATGTTAACTTTACACTTAAAAAAAACAAAACAAAAAAAAACAAAACTTTGAAATTTTTTACTATTGAATTCATTATTGCACAAAGATGAACAAAGTATTCTATGTTTCTATGTTAGAATTCTATGCGTGTTTAGTAACCAAAAACTAAATTAATAATCTATTCTATACAATAAAAAAAACTGAATCTATTTATTAAATTTATTTTCTTAAAAGTTAGTGTATATTATTCAATTCAGAGAAGAAGGAAAACTAGAAAACATTTTTTTTTTCTGTATGTCCACGCAACGCGTAAAAGCTGATGAAAAATTTTGACGAAACTACAATACGGATTAAAATAGAGGTTATTTTGTATCCAGTTTGTTTATATATATCCCGATAATAGAGAGGATAAAATCGTAATTTTGGGGATCTGTGACTGTCTTTGCATGCATAACACAAAGTAAAGAACGAATTTCAGTGAAATTGCACATAGTGGTAGCTTATGCCACCGGAGAGCATATACGCCACATTTTTTGCCTATTAGTGTCATACTTACCGATGATAAGGAGGTAAAATCCCTTAAATTTTCAAATTTTTCTGTTTCCGTGAACGGATGAAGCAAAATCCTACAAACAAATTTCCCGAGAAATCGCAGTTAGTGGTAGGTTATGTTACGTTTAGATTTTAAGAAGTTAAGAGGAAAAAAATCATAACCCTTATACAACCATACCAGTTGTTCCAGTTTTGCAACCAGGTTAGTTTGAGCTTTTGCATCTAATGCCAGAGAACCACCATTGGACCCAACTATCCCCAAATCTATCTCGGTATAAGCAGGTCTATTCCCACGTGCCTTATGTTGGGGCTGATGTGCTGCCTTGCGCCACTGCACAGCCTCTCGCATTTGAGTTTTGCTCGCCTTTCCCCAACTACATTGTCCCGGGAGCGGATGACAATCCTCCAATCACCTAGCATCTTGATGCCGTCATACTGGCCGAATTACGTCGTCGACTGCTTGAAATCACTGACTGTCTTGACCTACTAAGAGGGTCATCACCATGCGAGTTTACATTCTTTCTGACTCACCTGTTTACAGTCCCTATCGACCTAGTTTCTGTAATAGTATGTAAAAGTTACTATAATTCCGCGTGAAGCCCTAAAACCTAGGCTCACTACACTGGGAAAGATTGGTTTGTTCTAATTTTGTTTTGAATGTGTACACATCCGTGTTGTAACCAGGGAGATTAGCCATGGAAGTTTCGTTAACCTAACCTGGTAATATTACCTCGTATAGAAAACCTACAGTTTAAAGTGAAATCCAAACCACGAACGTGTTCTGGCTCACTTCAAATTACACAGCAAGCTGTGCTACAAGTGAAGGTTGGGTTAAGGGCCTTTGAAAATAATAATCGAGGCTGTAATTTGTCGATGACCTGTCTGGCGCCGTAAGCATTCATTCCCGAGACCACTCTTCAGTTCATTCATAATAAATTAATGATGAAAATGTCACAACTCACGTATGTAGATTACATGTATTCTATTATCAAACTTTGTTTCATTGATTTAATCCCTGATTTCCATTCATCACATTCTTTGTACCAAGTGTTAGTAAATTAATAATTTATTGCAAATCTAAGCAAAGACGAAGATAGTATCTGTTGTTCACGTAAACAAGGTTAGTAAATTAACAACTAAACATCGCCAACCATTATAAGAAATTAAAATTATAATGTTTTTGTTTGTTGTGGTATTTTACTTTTACACCTGCTTTATATAATAATATTGCTTCCTTCTTTGAGTCTGAAAAATTTTCTGTTTTCAAATTCAATATCCAGGTATACGATTACGTTTATTTACCTATTCGTATGTTTATTTTCTCTTAGGTATTAAAAGATCGAGATGAATTCATACCTAAATATATGTGGATCAGACAGGCAGAGAAATATTTTGTTTTTTAATGTATATTCTGCTATGATAAATTCTTATTATCTAGTATACTCTGCATAGAGTGTGTAGTGAAAACGTACGTCACTCAAGCACTACCTTGGTGAATTGCCAAACAGAAAGCAAAGCGAGTTCAGACACACATTGTATCAGGCTGCACTGACACTAATAAAACAATTTAAGCCCAGCCAGCCTTAGCATGAACAGGAATGGAAGCTTTGCCCAGGAACTGCCTGCCGTAAAATAGCGGACTGTCGTTATAAAAACCTCTGAAGCTAAGACGGCCAAGATAATTGGCTATATTACAATGACTCCGTGGTATATGAAATATATCGAATCCTATATATTATATCAATCTTATAACATTATCACTATGCCCAGTCATTTTTATTTGTTTATTATCAATTTTTTTGAGAATTCTCACAATAAATGGAACACTTTACGCCAATGACCCAATCAAGTTTTCTATGGGTTCTTCTTGTTTTTCCAATAAGCTTTCGTTATTTTCCAGGAAAGCTTGTTTGCGTTCTCCCGACCACTTTGTTATGTATTGAGTAGTGTTTTCGTCGGAAGATATGGTATCGGCCTCCATGCTTGTGTCGTAGCGGGATGCTTGGATCTCCGCCCGTTACGAGGGACTGCAGTATGTTGCCGTATGAGCTGACGTAACAGTTCTTTCTCCATGAAGGAAATGTAATCGGTGTATCCTTAATCGTGCTGTTGACAAACGTGTAGTACTGTGTGGCCTACCAACCATGTTGCGGAGTTTAGTTTCCATGAGGGTTTGCGGATCTCATCCGACCTGAGGATTTCCTGTATTGAAATTGTAGTCTCATCCAATTGTGCCAACTTGGATTTCAGCCATATCCAGATGCGCTGTGTTTCACCGCACGAGAAGCGGTGTTGAAAGCTGTCTGTGTTGCAGCATTGTGGCATCTGACTGTTGCCGAAAGATGTATCCGGAAGAGTTTCTCGTTTGTGGTTATTAGTTCGTTAGTTGTTTGGTACCATCTGGACATTGCCTCAGATGGGAGATTTTTGTTAAAAATAGTTCGCCACACTTGAAGCCAGTTAATGTCCGGATACTTTGATTCAATATCGTTTCTTCCGACATTTAACGGACGTCTCTTGTAAATGTCCCTTGTTGTCTTGGGTGGAGCTGGATCTGAGATCGTTTGGAAGTTTTTTTTTCAAAAAAATAGACTCTGAGTTGATGTAAGTTCCTCCCTATGTTTTCTATGCATACTGTAGCTTTCGTCCATTGTGGTTTGTAGTACCTTATGACGGAAGTTGTGAAACTGGAGTCTTTGTTATCTTTCAGCTTGTCCATTGCGTGTATCAGTAAAGCTTTGCACCTGCCTTTACATTCATGACACCCCTGACCACCCTTTAGTTTTGGTTTCGAATTTTACCTTGACTATATTGTTTTATCATACGAAACAGCATATGACTTTTTGCCGATTTTCCGCAATGGTTCAGGCGCTGGTAACACCTGGGTTCGGTATCTCATTTTTACCTAGGATGCAAGTAGTTATCATCCTTGATTTTTGCACCAGAATAAGGCTTCTGAAACTGTGCGCTCTCATGAGTGCTCTTACTTTATTTATGGTGTTCCTCCGGTTGTTTGTGGACATTTCTTGCGGGTTTTCCTCGAGTAATGTTCCTAGGGAAGTATGTTTCGTTACTTCGTGACCCAGAAAATTTTTTCCCAGGCCTGTGAGTCCTTTACCAATGTGAAGTAGTGCGGCTTGTTAACGTTTACCCTTGCGTTTGTTGCTCGCTGGACCAGTTTTATGGCGTTTGTGATTTTATTCATATCGTCCTGTGAGGTGACATAAAAACCCCCGTCATCTGCGTATGCTCGGTAGATTACTCGTTTTCCGTCGAAAAGGTAGCCATTGATGGTTTTGTCTATTATGTCTTATTAGAGGTTCTATTAGGATGCTAAAATGTATCATGGAAGAGTGCATCCTTGTCTGACGGATCGCGTTATTTTGAAGCATCTAGTCAATGTGCCGTTGATTTGGAGTTGGAGGAAACATTAGTTGTTATTTTTCCACCACTGTGGTGAAACCTGGAGCAGAAACTGGTGGTTCATGCGGTCGTACGTTTTTCTAAGTCGGCAAAAGAGATTGCTTGGTGGAATTTTTATTCAGCGGCTATGGAGATAACATCCATGTATTCATTCGCGGCTCGGATTAAACCTCGTCCTGGTATAGGGCCTGATTGACAACTGTCGAGAATCCTACTTAAATATGGTTCTAGTCTTTTCTTTAACATTCGGGTTAATATTTTGAAATTTGAATTTAGTAATGTGATGGGCCTCAAGTGTCTCACCTCTTTGCTTCTGCTGTTCTTTGATAAGAGCACCATTTTCCCTTCACTGAAAACTTGTAGTATAGTGCTGGTCCTCCATATTTCATTCATTACTTGGAGTATTTTCCTGATTAACGGAGGCCAAAACGAGGAGTAAAATTCAGCTGGTATTCCATCAGGCCGGGGTGATCTGTTTCTTGCTGCGTTTTTGATTGAGAACACCATCTCTTCCAGGTCAAATTCTCTGGAGAGGGTTTCCCTTTCACTGTCGGAGATAACGTTGTTGATTGGTTGTATAAACTGTTGGGCTGCTCTATCATCGTTTTCTTCCCCTGTATAGAGATCTGAAAAATACGAGAGTGCGGCGTTGACGATTTTACCTTGAGTTCTTAATGTGATGCCGTTGTTCTTTATCCGTTATCAAGGTCTTATCTCTCTTGGCTCTCGTTAAATGACACATAAAAACAGTTTCTTCTTCAACTATTTTTTTATGCTTTGATCGTAATAATAGACTGTTTCTGCTGTTTTCCTTAAGCCTGGTTATTTTTGCCCTATATTTTTTGGGTTTGGTTTCGTGGTTGGATACAGTTCTCGTGTTTTCAAACATACAATTTCCGTCTTTGAATATAATAATTCAGTTTTCATGAATTAGATTTCTAGCCCTATTTTTCTGCACAAAGCTGTTTGATGGCAGTCTCTTCATCCTCTATTAGTATCGCCAAATCCACCGCAAAAGCGAGTTACGGTATGCAGAGGTGGTTTTTGGGAAAGCCAAGTGATATTGGCTTCCAACACTCACATTTCTCGAGTTATTTCTCCAATTCTTCTATTATTATTATTAAATTATGTTTTATTTATTAATTATAATTATCCTGAATTATTGTATTAGTGTTTGTAACTTGATGTGTATTATTGTTGCGTTTATAAAGACTGTAGATTATTTTGTAAACGGGTACCATGGTACTGTTATATATAAGTAACAATATTTGACGCTGGCGAGCACAGCTGGGCGGGCAGTGATTGTTGCTTGGGCGACTGCGTTATAGTATGGCAGGGCACGTTGCAGTGTGTGTCGCGTCGCTTGGAGAAGGTTGTATGACGTGAGCTTGTGTTCTCTGAACATAAGCTAAAATAGTTTGTGAAATGTATTTGATACTTGTTTCAATGTAACCCAAGCGTTTTGAAAGTTGTCTCAAGGAACGGTTTTGACTAAATTCAGTAGCATTTACACCAGACAAGTGAGTTTTTCATTTCTATACGTTATAATAATACCTCTCAATTTGTTTGGTGGCTAAGTGGCAGAAATTTGTAATTAAATCTATCCGAGCTAACGGCTTGCATTCGTTGAGAGAGGAGAATTGGGCCGTTCTCGTCTAAATAACACGAAGTCATCCACTACCGGAGTGGTTAGCTCACATTTGGTGACCCTGAATAGGTGGATATCAGTTCGAAATATCACAATGCGTGGCAAATAGTAGGAGACTCAAAAGACAATCAGACCATTTTAGTGCTGAATACTAGTGTTTATTATAAATGTTGTCAAGGCAGAGCGAATAGGAGGAGAAGACAAGGTTACTGGCTGTGGGCATTGGTGGATTAAAATTGGAAAACAGTTAACGACCGAAGTTTCTTCGTTGCTGGAAGTAAATTGTCTGCTATCCAAATGAGATACTTTTTCTTTGCTCGACCACTAAAAATGCATCGTCGAGATGCTGCAGGATCTGCTGCAGTCATGCGGGCCGTGGCTTATCGGCACCATTTGGCGAGCAATATGGTAAATTTACGCCTTTAAATTACAGAGGATTCGGAATCATTCTCCACCCGTGTATTACGGACATGAACTACATAAACGCTTTACACTGAAACATATGCCAAATCAAACAACAACTAATTACCACGACGTCGACGACGTCTTAAGCCACGTAAAAAGCCTAATCAACCAATTAAACAAAATTACATATTTTTCTCACTATTTTGTTACTGCAATGAAGCCGAACTTATTGGGACGATAAATCCTTTGTTTGTCAATCATATAGATTCTGTTGATTAATAAATCTTATGAACAAATTTCATTTATCCTTTGATTTTCATGAAAAATGTGTCATGTGGGTTGAAAATCATAAATATGTGCAAAATTACTATAAAATTATTATGTTATAATCAGCTCCTAAATACATCACCGCTACAAGACATTTGCCATTTTTCGACCGTCTGAAAGCCGGGGGGTGAAAGAGTGGGTGATTTTTATATGATAATGTTCGGA
This sequence comes from Vandiemenella viatica, assembly GCA_031002005.1. Lineage (NCBI taxonomy): Eukaryota > Metazoa > Arthropoda > Insecta > Orthoptera > Morabidae > Vandiemenella > Vandiemenella viatica. The sequence goes on from CM061921.1 coordinate 194,932,485, forward strand.
CTCGCCTATTTCTCTATACTGCACTGAAAGTCTTTCCGTGTATGTGCGATATTGGCTCTGTGTTGAGAATATGTGATACCTATTAGTGTTTCACTTAAAGTTCCCAAGACGGGATCACCATTTTGTACCAGAATCTGTGCCCGTTAGATAGGATGGCAATGTATTTATCGGATAGTATTTTTCCAACTGACTATTACAATTACCCGTTCCATTTCTTCTCCAAGCCTGTACGTAGAGAAGAACGGTTTTTTGCTCATTTCCAATTCCGATCTAATTAGATTTAAGTTACAAACGGAGCTAAAGAAGTTTAATTTATGTGTTAAATTATAAATTCTTTCTCATTTTACTTTCCGTGGTCCTAGAAACATATTTTCGAAATGTTCAATATTGGCGGTTACTGAATGCTACCCCAAACGTGAAACGGTTTGGCGTATATTTAAAGCTTAATTACTTTGCTCTGGATGATGTTATATGTAAATGCCTCAAATTCAGTTTTTGCCTGGGGATCAGCAACCTTAACTGACACCTTAATTTTAATTTTTTTTCTCTGTTTAGTTTCGAAGTTACTTCGAATTTACTCACGGTGGCTGTTTATTCTGTCGCTATCGGCATTGCAGGCTTACGACGCACACCCATTGTATGTAGAGAGCGTGGGAATTTTTGGTAATGAACACGTGTTCACGAGTACAAAGTTAGCTGTTCAGTTGTTGACACGGTTGATTCCCTGAAGTATCTGAGCGTAATAGTACAAAGCAACATGAAATGGGACTTGCACATAACTTCCGTCGTAGGCAAATCTAATTCTAGATTACGATTCATAGACCGTATTTTGAGAAGTTAGATAGATAGATATGTTCATTTTGATCCCATGTGAGAATAATCTCGGAGATGTGGAAGAGTACATACACTTATTTTTAATGTCAATATTACTATATAATTGATAATATTATTATATATTGACAAGTTAGCTACAACCCATTAGTATAACCAATATCTCCTGTAATCTACACATACAATCCCGAGTTAATTAATACTTATTATGTGGAACAGTGTGTACACTTGTTACCAGCATCTAATAACCAGTTATTTTCTTACCAACCTGTTACCATGATAAGTTTCACTGTAATTTGTGACTACATATTATATCATATTAGTTGTTATTTATGTGAAACAGTACACACACCTAGTAGCAATATCAATTATATTACCAACAACTCATAAGCTGACAATTACTTAAAAACCTGTTAGTATGATAATTTTTCACAGCAGTTTTTGAGTGTATGCTATTCCATGTTAGTTACTATATATGAGTGAAATTTTGTAAACAGTGTAATTACTTAAATAACTGTGAACGTTTTCGCGGCGGCAGCACTGTAGAAAACACTCTCGGGATTCTAGCCGCGTCAAATAAAAGTCGACTGGCGACGTTTCGAGAGCCGGCACTGCTCCCATTGTCAAGCCCTGCTTAACTAACTAAAACTGCCTAGCGGTAGTCTCTATATAGGGCTACCGGACGGGAGAGGAGGGGAACTCGCGCGGAGGGCGGGTCTGCTTGGTGACGTCATGTTCCGGTTGTTGTTATGCCCAAATATGGTCCGTTCCCATGTGTTTCGTAATTGTCTAATAACTGGCCTCCATGTTTGACTTATGTTAAGTCCTTGATCCCGATTTATCACATTGTTATTAACTCTGATTTCAATCGCCTCTTTCACGACACTATCCCAAAAATTATTAGCATGGCAGAGGCGTGTCGTCTTGTCAAAGCACGGCTCATGACAGTTTTCAAGGGCGTGCTCTACTATAGCCGATTTTTCTTTCTGCCCCAACTTAAAGTATCTTATATGCTCTTTGCGCCTTTCATCGATCGTTCTCAAAGTCTGTCCTACATAGGAAGAGCCACACTCACAAGGAATTTTATACACTCCAGGGACCCGAAGATTTATACAATCTTTCGGGGTTCGTAATAACTGACGGATCTTAGGCGGGGGCCGAAAGATGGAGCGGATGCCTTGCTTGTTGAGCAGCCTGGCTATTTTTGATGTCACCGCTCCGCAGAAGGGCAAAAAGGCACGTGGGGTTTCTCGTTCCCTGTCATCCGTTTTGTTTTTGTTTCTTCTTCCGATAATCGCATGTCGAATTTCTTTGGAACTATAACCACTGGCCCTAAACACGCGTTCTAAGTGTCGCAGCTCTTCTTGTAGATGCTGATTGTCGGATACCGCCTTTGCCCTGTGGACCAACGTATTCAGTACGCCGCGCTTCTGAGATGGGTGATGAAAACTAAGGGCGTTTAGATAACGATCAGTGTGTGTGGGTTTTCTATAAACACTGTGCCCCAACCTTCCGTTCGGCTTTCGACGTACCAATACATCCAGAAAAGGAAGTGCGCCATCTTTTTCGATTTCCATCGTGAACTTGATGTTGGGGTGAACGCCGTTGAGATAGTTCACAAATTCATATAGGGCTGGTATCCCATGAGGCCACACGAGGAATGTGTCGTCAACAAATCTATAAAAACATTTTGGCTTTAAAGGGGCCGCGTCAAGAGCTACATGCTCAAAATGTTCCATGTAAAAATCGGCAATCGCTGGGGATAACGGGGACCCCATGGCCACGCCGTCCGTTTGTTCGTAATATTTTTCTTGGTACACGAAATACGTCGACGTGAGCGTGTGTCTGAATAATTCCACGAGTTTTTGGTCAAAATGTTCACTAAGTAGTTCGATTGTTTCCCTTAACGGCACCCGCGTAAATAACGATGTGACATCCAAACTGACCATAATAACGTCACACTCTAGTCTCATTGTTTTAACCACTTCCACAAACGCAGCAGAGTTCTTAACGTGGTGTGCACATTGACCCACAAACGTACTTAACTGACGTGTGAGGTATTTGGCCAACCTGTACGTCGGCGAATCTATGGCACTAACTATCGGCCGCATCGGAACATGCTCTTTGTGTATTTTTGGTAAGCCATACAATCTTGGTGGTCTTGGGGCTCGGACTGTCAAATTCTTCACTGTTTCTTCCGCCAATCCAGCTTCTTTTATTAAAATATTGGTTTTTCTGACTGTCCGTACCGTGGGGTCGCGCGGAAGCACACGATATGCCTCATCATCTAAAACTTCACACATCTTCTGGTGGTAGTCAGTGTTGGTCAGAATTACGGTCGAATTTCCCTTGTCAGCTGGTAAAACCACGATTTCGGTGTCTTCCCGTAAAACACGTAAGCCGGCTCGTTCAGCTGCGGTCACGGATGACAGGGAACGAGAAACCCCACGTGCCTTTTTGCCCTTCTGTGGAGCGGTGACATCAAAAATAGCCAGGCTGCTCAACAAGCAAGGCATCCGCTCCATCTTTCGGCCCCCGCCTAAGATCCGTCAGTTATTACGAACCCCGAAAGATTGTATAAATCTCAGGGCCCCTGGAGTGTATAAAATTCCTTGTGAGTGTGGCTCTTCCTATATAGGACAGACTTTGAGAACGATCGATTAAAGGCGCAAAGAGCATATAAGATACTTTAAGTTGGGGCAGAAAGAAAAATCGGCTATAGTAGAGCACGCCCTTGAAAACTGTCATGAGCCGTGCTTTGACAAGACGACACGCCTCTGCCATGCTAATAATTTTTGGGATAGTGTCGTGAAAGAGGCGATTGAAATCAGAGTTAATAACAATGTGATAAATCGGGATCAAGGTCTTAACATAAGTCAAACATGGAGGCCAGTTATTAGACAATTACGAAACACACGGGAACGGACCATATTTGGGCATAACAACAACCGGAACATGACGTCACCAAGCAGACCCGCCCTCCGCGCGAGTTCCCCTCCTCTCCCGTCCGGTAGCCCTATATAGGGACTACCGCTAGGCAGTTTTAGTTAGTTAAGCAGGGCTTGACAATGGGAGCAGTGCCGGCTCTCGAAACGTCGCCAGTAGACTTTTATTTGACGCGGCTAGATTCCCGAGAGTGTTTTCTACAGTGTAATTACTTCATTTGTCAAAAGTTTCAACAGAAAGAAAAAAAAACATGTATCATTTTAGTAATTGTGGACAACTTTGTCACCTTCCCCTTCCATACACCATATATACTATTTTATCAGTCGTTCTTAGTTTCCAGATTCCAAGAAGAAACTTCTTTCACAGAGTAAAATGGGTTCTGAAGCAGAAAATCTTTCAGTTAGGACTTAAAGTAGTTGGGTTTTTGTAGATGTAATGCTCATTCAAAGGAAATAGCGTACAAAACAGTAATGCGTCCCCAATTGGATTAAGGTTGTGGAGTTTGTGATCGTTATCGCAAGGGATTGATTGACACGTTGGAGAAAGTACAGAAGAGAGCAGCTAGTTACCATCCTTACGAAAACGCCACAGAATTGATACATAGATTGAGCTGGGATTTTTTGCAGACAGACGACGTCGTTTTAGTTTGAATTTAATGGAGAATATGCGAAAATCTTTAATTTACGAGTGCAATGAAATACTTCTTCGGCCCATCTATTTAGGTCGCAATGACAGGAGGGATAAGATTAGAGAAATAAGATGCCGTACTGATGTTTTTATGTATTCTTTCTTCCTTCGTTCTGTTCTGGATTGGAATACAAAGAATTAGGATTGGTGTTTAGCACGATCTGCCACCCACAATATTTGTAAACTGCGGAGTATATATGTAGATGTATACTGATGTCTGAAATCTGAACTGTCCTAATTCATCGATTTTCAAATGGAACAGTTACATTTGAATGACAGCTCAGAATAAGCGATAACTTTAGGGAGCGTCCATAAACAACGTTGATCGGTCATTGGGGCGGGGGGAGGGGAGGGATTGGGTAGAAAGCTACGCTGGGGATGTGGTTTAGAACCGAGCTACGTAGCTCTTCATTTTATTTGCTGAGTTAACATAGGAACGGAACGCACAACAGCATGTGGATATTTAATTCCATCATTTAATTATCTCCTTACTTTAGACGCGCTATATACTGACATAGCGGCGCTTGCGTGTGACTTGAAGTCATGGTGGTCTGGTGGCAGTGGGCAGACACGCGTTAGAGCATTACGGCCTGAAAAACATTAACTAGACTCAAATTCACAGTCCAGCCTGTAAGACCTTGTTGTATGACCACTGTTGGAGGTATTCGCCCATTCACACTCCAACACTCAACGAGATGTTTCAAACAGTCGTCTTCACTCGTACTTTCTCGCGGTACAGAAGTGTCCTCATTGCGCATTATTTCAAGGAGAACGAAAAGAAAAGTGGCAGTACTTTTTTATCTTCTTTACATAGCTTTAGATAAAAAGAAATGAAAGCTTGAATCAAACATTTATTTCTTGATCAAGTAGGGCTAAACTACTGTGATACAAGGATGCTGAACAAAATAGATAATGAGGATTACAGAAACTACTTGATAATTGACACATCAGCTTCACGTTTTCGTTAGTCAAAGTCTATCCATTATTATTAAAACTCGGTACACTCTAGTGTGAATTTATGCCTACAAAACAACGGCTCATAGCATTGCTCTTTTCTGGTGTAATGGACCTTCCGTTTGAAAAAGGAGGGGGGGGGACCATTACCTTGAAATTTTATGGAGAATATTAATTTGTTAAACAGGTTAATCTGGTGAACCAGAATGTTGAATGCTGCAAGAATTACAGGTAAAAAAAATATTTAATTTATTTTATCTTCTGGCTTATACACTGCCGGGTATATTTAGTTTTAACGTGAAGCACAAGATATTCAAAACAAGCAAGCAATACCCGGGCCTTACAATTTGTCGGATAAATGCAAACATTAATAGATTTAAGTATTTCAGAGATTTGCAAAGTGAATGTAAAATAATGTGGCATCGCAGGCCAACAGATAATAGTTAAACATTTTACAAATTTCCCAGGAGCGCCAATTAAAGTGAAAACAACATCATTTGAGTTATGTTATGATGAGCAAGGTGCTTAAAAGTTCAACATTGGTGAATATGGAATGTTAGCTAGCTCAGCAATATTTCCACGATCAGAGCAGAGAGCCTATTCACAGGTATCGCTTACGGGTTTGTAAACCTCGTCAAAAACCCATGGACCTTGACCTTGCGTCGGTACATTACCGTTGTTGCAACTGCTTGAAGATTGCGACACGCTGTGTCGCAGTCAGATGCAGATCCGCGGATAGCCCATCCACGCTAATGCATCAGTGGTGATGGCCTCTACGAGACAAGACGCTATGCCTTCGGCAACGTCTTAGCCAGAAAGTGTCTATCTTCAACCATGGACGAACAGCTAGTCGAGTGTGTCGGACCACACCCGAACAGTACGTCTGTACACCAGCTCGTCTGGACAGCAAGTCTTGTGATGGCATCTTTTCTGCAGCCACGAAGAAGTCAGCTTCCCCTCTCCCAGCACATGGAAAAGAAGCTTTGCAGCAACAAATGTAGACCCCGTATCTATACACGATTGGTGAATCGGCATATTTCACAAACACGTGTGTCGCGGCGTTGAATCATTCACCGTTCGGTTTTGTGAGCAGTTTCTGTGACCTTGCACCTTCAGCGTAGAGCCGGGGCACATTGCCCTTGCCCAGCTAACGGGATTTCTCCGCCCTCCACCGGTCGCTTCCATTGTGTACGGGGCGTCTGGCTATTTGAATGTTCAAACCTGCCACTGAGTGCTAGCATTTTCACCGTTTAATTCTTTCCTAACAGCAGTCTTGCAATAAACTAAAATTATAAAACAATAAATTCGGCCGCCCGGGCTTAATACATAATAACCTATGAATTGAATAGCCCTAAACACTTTATATATTTGAATAAAATAAATATAATAAATCTTAATAATAAATATGAATATATTAATATTCATTGGGGGATGACGCTGTCATACCACACTGGCCACCGGAAAAACACTTGAGGATCTGAAATTCAGTTTCAAAATATCTCCTCACATGCTTTAGAACCGATATCTGAAACGTGCAGCGTAATTTATGAAGTTCTCGGACGTGAATATCTAAAGAAAAGTGACAAATTATATCATTTTATACTAACCAATGTTGGATAAAGCGATATGTAAAACAGTGCATTGTTCGGAAAAGCAGATAGCTTAGGTCCTTATTAGTTTTAATTCAGTTCGAAGAATTATTAAAGAATAGTAATGAATCAAATTCCCCCCAAAAAAAATACTTGAATGTTTTTACAAGTAATGAAGTCTTTACGGGAACCAGAATTGAAAAAAAAAAACAATGTTCAGACGACTAGTTTTACCGTCTTCCTCAGATAAGAAAAAAACTATAATAGTCAACTGTCCGACAGATAGTAATCGAAATATCATTTTTACAACATAATCTAGTGGTACACCTGTGGAGACTTCTTTGCCGGGAAATTCTCCGTTCTCACTTTTACAAATACTTTGAACGCAAACAATTTGTGTTCAGAAAAGCAAATGAAAAATTCTTGTATAATATTATGACTAGAGACGATAAAAAAAAATTGATAATTCACTTTATTGAACGTTCTGTAGAACTATTCCCCCATTCACGATTCAACCCGGTAGGATGATGGAACCGATGGTGGTGGGTGAACGGTTAACGTTCTGGCCTCGCATTTTGGGAGGACGCAGGTTCGAATCCCCGTCCGGGCATCCAGATTTGTGTTTTCCATGGTTTCCCCAAATCACTCCAGGCGAATGCCGGGATGCTTCCTTCAAAAAGACAATGTCCTAATTCCTTCCCGCTCCTTTTCCCCAACCTTTCAAGTTGGACTGTTAATGGGTCGCTGAACACGTGTTGATTTTCCTTGCCAGCGACAGTTTGTATAGTTTTGATGTTTTGAAGCAAAGCAGTTTTTATTCGGATCGCCTACATATTACCATATTGCCTGTTGATAAAATAATTTTAATTTTGTTCTGTCATTGCATCTTTAATAATAGTGATCGCTGAAGTTTTGTTTCAATGTGTGATGTGAAATAGCACAGTAAAATAAATTTTAGGAGGCTTATCTGTAATGTTGTTCCAGTGAGTTCTCAATATCCGAAATGCCGTCAATGAGCGATGGGAATCTTCTAAGGAGAACAAAGAACAAAAAATCATTCCCTGGTAGAAAGAACTGCAGCAAAAAAAAAAAAAAAATGCATCTCTTCTTAATTTTTTAACGAGGCTTGTTTAATTTGTTCTATTTTACCAACTAATAAACAATGATGGCAGAGATGAGGAAAATATTCTAATTATACCTTGAGATGGAAGGGAACCCTGGCCGTACCTAAGAAAGAGGTTTCTCCAATAATTTATCATTTAACAGATATATATAAATAAAGCAAATATTGGTTGTGTTCATTATTTACGCATTAATTTAAAAGGTAGTCTGGTAAGAGAAAACAGCGCAATAAGTCTTTTGGAAATAATATGCGAAAAAACTAAAATCCACTCGAAGGGGTACATGGGTGAGAAGAGGGGGTCAAATGAGGCCAAAATGGGGTCACGTTATTTATGGACACTCCCTTTCAAAAAGAAGTTGTAATGCTCATACAAAGAAAATAGCGTACAAAACACTAGTTCGTCCGCATTTGGAATACTGTTGTGCAATTTGGGAACCGTATCGCAAGGGATTGATTGATACGTTAGAGAAAGTACAGAGGAGAGCCACTCGATTCGTGACCGCTGGTTACAGTCCTTATGTAAGTGTCACAGAGCTGATACGTGGGTTGGGCTGGGATTGTTTGGCGGACAGACGACGTCGTTTTCGTTTGAATTTGTTGGAGAATATGCGAAAATCTTTAATTTACGAGTGCAACAAAATACTTCTTCCGCCAACCTACTTAGGTCGCAATGACAGGAGGGATAAGATTCGAGACATAACATGCCGTATCTACTGATAAATTTATGTATTCTTTCTTTCCTCGTTCTGTTCGGGATTGGAATGCACTGAATTAGGAATGGTGCTTAGGACCCTCTGTTACCCACAGTAATTATAAATTGCAGAGTATAGATGTAGATGTAGATGTAGAAATGAGATCCCACAGTTTTTATTCGCGTCAGTTTCTAAAACGGAATGGTTTCTCTGGGGAATATAGACAGTGGATTTTCGATAAAAAAAGTAAATAATAATAATAATAATAATTGGTGACTTGGTCATTACGTATGTCACAATTTTTACTTAATTTAAAGGCATAATATATATGATCTATTCTACGACTTGTCTACTCCGAAAAATGTATAAGGAAACTGTTGCCTTTTGTGTATTTTTAAAATTGGCAAACAACACATTTAAAGCTATTATATAGGTTTTTTAAAACATGACATTCATAATGGTCACGTTTCCGGAATTTTTTTATTATTATTATTTTAAATCCACGATCTATAACAGCCAGAGTAACCATTCGTTTATAGATAGTGAAGTACATACAAACTGTGAATTGTAGAGTCAGGACAAAATCTTGTAATTTTTTGTCACTAATCAATCGAAAGACTCGACCTATTTTTACAGGAATTTTTTTTGTGGGATTAATGTAGTCCAGAACGTTGTATACTTTATTCATAACATTGTTGTGACGTTGCACTATCCAGATTTTTCCGTATTAGTTTTTTTCCATAAATGTGTAATTTACGATTTAGGAGAATGAGCTTCCACAAAATGATCTTCGCGAGTTCATTTAAATAATAATAATGCGTATGGAATTGTTGGTTGGAAGGGATCGGCCGCCCACTGAGTGAGTTTCGATTTGCCTCGCACGCGCGTCTGACGTACTAATCCTACCGGGTAAGGGGACCTATGAAATCCGAATCATGGAAGCGTTCTGGCGTACTTCAAGTTGCACAGCACGATCTACCAGAGGTGAAGGTCAGGTTAAAGGCCTTTGAAAATACCTGCCGAGACAGAGATCGAGCCTGGGACCTTCCGATCTCGAGTAAAACGCCTTAACACTTGAGCCACAAGACCACTCGTTTAAAGTTAATATTTCATTTAAGAATGTTTTTTTAGCTCTTTAACAATGCTGCACGATTCTCTCCTTGATTCAAAATTCTTCAGTTGTGATGTTTTAGCTGAAATGACTCATAAAATTCATCAAATCTTAAAACTGTGCTGGAAAACCATTATACCTGTGTCCATTTCACCGTTTAAGTATTGACTGGCATCGAATGGGTATGACCCAGAATCATCCTTTCAACGGTGGCACAGCCAAAGTATATTTACCAACCCATTAACTTCGAAGGTAGTGAGTGACCTTTAATCTCCGACCGACAAAGGCGATTGAAGAAATTTGATTGATAAACTCTGAAGGAGAATATTGTGTCCACAAACAATAGTAGCAGAACAAAGGTAGAAAATACATTAGAGGTTACAAAGGACATTAGTTAATAAACTCTACAATTATGTATGACTTTCCTAGCAAACGAAGTACGTGAAAATGTGCATCCACATGAATGATTTACGTTTTAAACTTTCATTTGATTACTGATTCGAAAACTTTGGCTTGAAGGGGCTTTGTATTTCAGGTCTGCCCAAACCAGAATTTACATTAATAAAATACATTGGACCTGGTTCCTGAACGTGATGTCGATAACTCGGAAACCTTAGAATCCGATGATACCCGAGTTGATACAGAGCTGCTTGGCTAGCCAGATTATTTCATGGGAATAACTTCATTGCGTTTATTTGTGCTTATACTGTTAAAAGGATGAGTACATAACAAATACATAATTGATTTATTAAATTCACAATTGAAATAGGAAATGTAACTGTGACAGTTATCAGTTGTGGAAGTAACTGCACAAAAACAAAATTATAATGTGGACAAAGATTAAAAAATTACGATATGACGTTCGTTTAAATTTACATGTTGTTATTTGTTTACTTGTGGCGACTGGATGCAGGAATTCATGTTAACACTGCATTATCTGTAACAGTGATATTAACTGCTGCAAGGTCACAACATAACCTGCCCTATTCATATTTCTAACTTTCCACGCTCAGACAGGTAGAATCTTTTTTACCTCCAGAATATTTTTCCCACAAAGAATTCATCATAAAATACATAATTTGAGCAGTTTACACGACCTCAGGATACACTTTGGGGTTTTCTATTGCATTGGCTTTCCGTTGCCTTCTGCATCCCCATGCAGTTGATCATTGCTGATTCATCCTCCTTTAAGGGCAGTTTCGAACCCAAAGGGCAAGCAGGTGTCTTGGACCACTCCCCGCTCTTCCACCCTTCTTTCGCAAGGCCGTTGGCAAGCAGTGGGTGGCTACTTATACCAGGAATCATTCAGTCGCTAGAGCCTCGTCCGTACAAACAGGGTGCACCACGTGAAGGAGAGGTTGACATTTGGTTGAAAGAGGCTAATATATTCTTTGCCAAACACTTGCGAATTAACATCGAGATTACAAAAATGTTTGGATTCTGACCAATTACTCTGGAGATTGCATTAAAAAGTGTCATGGGTTATCTAATATGGCCTTTAAGAAAGAATACATACTGTAATTTATAATTATTTATGTGACTTACATTAATTTAATTATTCCCTCTATCATTATTATAAGACAGAATCCAACGAGAGAATGTAAAGAGAATTCTTGGGAGATTAAGCATTTAAAGATTAAAGATTATACAAATTTGGTTATAAAGAAATAATAATTTTATAGTGACAATTAAAAATTTTACAATACTACCTGGTGTATAGTCCTTGTAGGAATTTAAGCTTCAGAAGCATAGTTGGAGTATTTTCTCATACCCTTGGAGGCAGGTAACTTAATTATTTTAGACGCAGCAAAGTTTCAACGCTCATAGAGGTACCTAACGTGAGAAACCAATCTCCCACTCTACAAGCCCTAAAGCACTTACTAAGGCTTGGTGAACCAATTATGGGCCAGCACGTTATTCAAGATGTTTCGGTTTCAGGGTTGAAAAAGATACAAAAATGTACAAGAATTTTCAAATCATACAGACCATTCCATTCGAAAATTTGCCATTATGAATTAAACAAATGAACACCTTATAAGATCTTTTCCATTATTTTTGAATTGCAAAGACAGTGCCATTTAGTCATTTCAGCCACTGTAAATTCCCAGTACGGTATTCTGCAACCTCTTATCATTAATACATCACAAGTTGTAAGTTACCTAAATTTAATCAGAGATGAAATCAAAGACAAACTTTATCCTGTACCACTTACAGAAAATGACTTGTTGAAGATGATAGATTTGAATGTATTTTTATCTCAACATATTTTGAGTTACGTTCTTAATGTCCCTCTCACAAACAACAATCAATTTAACATTTACAGAATTCTCCCACTGCCAATTGCTGTTGGTAATAATTACAATTATTTGTTTATCTTGCAAGAAAAAGATACTTTGATTATTGATAATTCACGCAGACTGTATTCCAAAGTGAATCATAATGAACTAAAATGTAAGCAGTTAACATCTGTTTGTACCGTCAGCTTCTTATGAAAACGCTCAATGCGAAATCAAAATACTACATCTTGTCAGAATAATCTCCAAGGATTGTACAAGAAAATTAGTCTCTTTAAATGAAAGTTTATTTACTATACTAAATTAATAATGATTGGTTATTCATCGCTGATAAATAGGAGGTGATGACGATTTTATGTGATGAAAATCAACCAACTGGTGCACGAACTGGTAAATTACGTTTCGTTCCGAAATACAGACGATATGGATCAAATATTATAATCGAATCGCGTCAAACAATAAAGAAATGTTTCAAGTCTAGATATTGTACCTGATCTGAATTTAGAAGTCCTTCTAGGATTTTAAGCTTGTGAAGCATAGTATATTCAGTCGGAGTATTTTTCTCATGACTTTTGAAGCAGGTAACTTAATTCTTTTAGACGCATCAAAGTTTCAAGGTTAGCAGAAGTACCTAACGTGAGAAACCAGTCTCCCACTCTACCAGCTCTAAAACCACTTACTAAGGCCTAATGAACCAATTATGGGCAAGCACGTGATTCCCCCACTCCAGGCTTACAGCCCTGGAGCACAGTACTAAGATGATGCTCTCGGAGAGTCCTTATTCCACGCAATGACCGCACAGATCTCAAGACTTCATGTTGAATCCCCAGGTACAAGCTAATGAGTTACCATCCGTCTGCTGGCTTAGGAAAGATACTCCTAGTGACTATATTTTATCAGTTTTCATTATAGCTATTTCTATGTAATTCATATGTTACAACACCATTCATATAAGGAGCAATGATTACGACGATAAAACGGGACTACTTGATACCTTAGAAGTAACTGTTGAAACATAACAGTTTCATATCGTAGCGTAATGGCTTACTAGTCGATGCACTTCTTGTGACTTTCAAGATCAGTGTCATTTTTAATTTAGCATTTCATAATTTTTATGTCAAGTCATTGAAGAGGTTTAATTTTCCAAAATTCTTTAAAACACAAATAAATTATATAATCCTTGAAAAGTTTAAATTTTGAGAAATCTATTTTATATTCAGTCTTTATCTAAAGTTTTTTTAACGTAATTTTAGTGAGAGCATGACAATTATGAAAATTTTAACATAAAGCCAATAAACATTGTACAGATCTGCGATGTCTCTAAGTGATTATATTTTTGCATTTTTGTTTGTTTTTTATTTTGTTTAGTTACGTTCTTATTCGACTTCGACCATTTACGTTTTGTAACCATGTTTTTCTGTTAAAAATCTACTAAAATATGATAAATTTAAATGATGTTTGATATGAAGTTTCTTCAATAATACTTCCTTTACATAAAATCATTGGTTTGCAACTGTACATCAATGACGACTACATGAAACGTCTCTGAACGCGATAAGTTACACAATAATGACACATTTTACAAAAAAATTTATGTTTAGCACTTTCATCTCAATATTTTAATTAAATGCCCAGTTTAAAAAATTTTCTTTATTGTAACCACTGCTATATCTGCTAACGCGATTCGCAGCTGAAACAGTACTCCATGTTAACTATTCATCCGTCTGAAAGACTCCAACGTAGTGCCTCAGGCAGCCTGCGTCTCAAGTTGTAACGGAGCATAAATGTTTAAGTTAAATGAATGTCTCCAGGGCCGCCATTGCATAAATCTGTCCCACAACAATTGGATTAACTATGCTAATAGTGGCTTGGAGGAATGGCTGACCTGTTTCCACGGTTCAGAGATTTAGCCTCTCATACGCGGATGCCCTCCATATCTTGTTCTCGTTTGCACTAGTTCACATTGAATTGTACCTGCCACTAGTGCGATTCATTGAGGCAGCATATTCGCTCCAGGATTCCTTGTACCAGTGGCAGGGAAAAACAAATTTATGATGCCTACGTAAGGAACGTTATGGTGAACGTGAAATACTGTGTACCGTTAGTAAAAACTGTATCTTAACCATAACTCATGAACGCTACTGGTTATTCAGACAACATGTAGGGGTGATTAACACCAAATTGGTGGAAAACAATGGTAATTTTACAGAGGAGTTTTCTTTAAATGGTAAAGGAGATTACTCCGTACAATTAAACTTTTTTTATGTTGTGTGTGTGAAATTAATATCCACCGGCTGAAATTATGCTGTATGAGGACTTCTTTCAACATGAAATTAAAGTTAATAGAGCAATACAAAACACACGGATGTTAGCATTGGTCTATTACATATAATAATGATGCTTCTTTCGAAACCTCCAGAAGTTTCATATGATGCCGTTAATTCCATGAAGCCACTGATGATGGTACTGTAGAACTGAGAAGGGAAATATTTTTAAAAATATTTCGGAGTTTTGCTTTTTATCGGGGGAAAAGAATACGTAAGTATTAAAACGCGCTCTTGATATGTATCGTTGTTAATTGATTTTAATCTGAAATACATGACTGACTGAAGAGAATCATGTGAGGATTGATACTGAAATATTAATTAGTCACTTATATAGAAAAACATTAAACAAAATTTTCAGTCTGATATGAGTTCTTTAATAACAAGATATGATAGTAACATCTGTTGGAATCGCAGAGTTCGCTCTAAATTAATTACGAACTTGAACACTAACAAACGGCGTGTTTTAAGAAATATTGTTTGTATTTCTATTTCACATGCAGTTTGTCAGGCGTTTCTGTGTAGACTCGTTTAGATTCTTGTGGTTTGATGAGATAGTTTGAACCGAATAGTTTGATTCCTCTGACGCAGTTCAAGTATGTTTAATATCAGAGCGACTTTGACAAGTTCCAGCCACTGGATGCCCTTATAATAAGCATAGCGTATTGATGAGGTTGTACTGCACGCAACCATTTTTGCCCATCTGAATTTGTAGCTGGAATGCTTAATTTAAAAAAAAAATAGAATTTGTGGCACAGTTCATCCGGAAACACTAATGCTGACCATACATCATTGAAAAAATACTTTTCATTCGTTTGTTCATAGATATTAGAGGCGGGATGAGAGTAGGGACAAGAAACGGGACGGAATTCGGCCATGGTCTTTTGAAGTAAGCATCCAGAAATTCGCCTGGAGTGATTTGTCGAAACCATGGAAAACAGAAATCTGAATGGCCGGACAGGGATTCGAACCGGCGTCCTCCCGAATGCGAGGACAGAGTTAACCACTCAGCCACCACGCTCGGTCCCGGTGATGTGTCTGTTTTAATTTTAAATCATTGTAGGTATTATAGAATAACGTTTAATTTTTTTGAACTGAATTTAATCGATCTAGTATCAGTTTTAGAAAATTGTTGCACTTATGGTTTTATTTTATATTGGGTTTCCCAAAAGTAAAGCAGTTTTTAAACTCAGTGACATTAAATTTCTGTTGGATTGGCAATGGTTTAGAAAGTCACATAGTGCAGTACATACATTGCGGTTAGTCAGTACGAAACGATATACAATGCGTAACAAATTTTAAAATTATTATTATTGTGGGGAAAGTTCTCCGGAGACTGTTAGATAATTATTTGGCGTTTTCGGTCGGAGAAACGCAACAGAGGAAACGACTGTTCAGGCAGAATTGGCTGTCCTTGTCCCCACCAGTCGACCGAAAACATTGTGGTTGGGGACAACAACTCGGATGATTATTTTAAAATGTCAGTTCGCCGTCATTCATTAGAAATTATTATTTGGAGAAGCAGCATGTACCATATTTTCAAGTGAAACCTGCATCTGTACATATTCATAATTTTTTTTTATCTGGGGGTAGGAACGCTTTCTGAATTAAAATTAGGATCTCTTAGAGTTATTGACGAAATAGAACTGGTATTATGTGAAAATGTTGTTGAAAGTTTTGTCAGATAAACGCGCCACTGTTAACAAAGTCGTTAACGACATGACTGAATTGTTTACCCTTTGAAATAGGATAATAATTTCGGTAGTTAATGAATAAATATAACTTTTCTTAAAAAAACTTAAATCCTACTCTATTTTTGGGGCAGTGTAGTACAGCAAATCAAACCAGGAAGTTAATGATTTTGTAAAAAAAAAATAAAAAAAAAAATTCGAATGTGCCAAATAAAAAGAAGCCGTTTGATAGGAACAGCAGGAAAATACATTATCTTTTGAATTTCGACTAAATGGGTCAGTATTCTGAAAGACAGATTTAGCGAAATACTTCAGATGAACGACATGAATTGCTGTCAACATATTATCTAGCTTATACTAGTATTATTCATAACGCTGTAGAAATAGAAAAAAAATGTAACAAATCTATTAAATGGTTTCTCTTACAAGACTATTCCGAATTTTACTAAGTGATTAACCAAACATTTCTGGACTAATTGATTACGACTCTCCATTTTCGTTTCTGACGGAAATGAAAGCCAGATTTTACAAATACTAGGATTTTTTAAATGAAATTTAACGCAGAATCATTTATATTTCGATTTAATATTTCATCTGGTGTTGGAATAAACATATAGAACTCCATAAGTGATGCTGGATGATAGCAATGTGACTGGATGTGTCTATGCGCATGAAGAATGTTTGATAGTATCTAACTAATTGTCTTGGAATGATCTTAGTGAAAAACTATTCCTTAAATATAATGCACCTCAATGCATTTGTCTACTTTAAAAGAAGTTACAGTGAATACGTATTCATGAAATACTCGTGATGCTCATATTATATGGAAAAATCCGGCGTTTGTTTCTATTTTGGATATTTCATCTAAATTGCGTTGGTATTCATTAATGCAACATTCTGCAGCTGTTCTGGAGGTTTTGTGCTAAAATGTCTCACTGGAGATTAAAACGTCCCTGGTCTGAAATCCGCCTAAACTGCGTTTATAAAAGGTTCTTAACTCGTGTTTTACATCTGTTAAGCTTTTACTCTATAATTCTCTCACCTTCCGGCTTCCACTTTGAACTTTTGGTCTCCTTTAAATGGTAGGAATAATGGTGCGGAAGACAGAGAACCCTATCTGTAAGCCCTTCAATTCACGTGGATTAATATCATATATATATATATATATATATATTAATCTTTAAGTGTGATCGCTTTACACAGTCTCCACACTGGACGTCAAGGTGTCAATTCCCAACGAAAAAAAAAAAATCTTTGAATTTGAGATTTCGGAACGACACTTGGACTCCTGGGAGGATAAGTGTCCTGATTGAGGCTCTGACAATTTTATGAATCCTCTAGTGTCTACGTCGGGACACTGAATACGGAGCTCTACCTCTCCCAATGCTACGTTTACGATCTCACTAGCCTTTAGTGGATGCTGCCTTAAGTCGATATAATTCTTAGACATGTAATAATTTGTTGGCTATCACATGCTGAAAAGCTGCGATACTAAAGTAATTGTTTTGTTGTGTTTCGCAGTTGCCACCGTCGTCGGGACCCACTGGACTGGCTGATCTGGAGGCAGCTCGTCTCAGAGAGGAATGCGAGCGACGACTCGCATATATTAACAGCACGGAGGGCCAACCAGCAGGTACCATACACTTCATACTACGCAGATGTTTGGAATGTTGTAGGACATAAATTTTGTATTTCTTTTCCTTTGAATATCGCCCTCTTAATCAATGGCTCCAAAAGTGATAACCTTGCAAACATCAGCTATTTTGCAAGCTAAAACGTTGGAGATGGTAGACAAGAGTGTAGCAGCAGAAAAGTAAGGGTAGAAACATTAAGCACGAGTGTTCGGAATAGACCAGCGACTATATCACCTTACCCTGCCAGCCTTACGGAAAACAATCTAATAAAAGATAGATGAAAGAAAAGTGAACACTGGAAATATGTGAATTATAAAAATTTAAATTTGATTGTAAGCATAATTTTTACTAAATATTTTAATTGGGTTCTCAGGAAACCGTCTGATAATTGGGTACTGATTTTTTTTTATGCTCCATAAAATGTTCAAGATCTTAAATCGTCATTAGAAGATGTAAATATCAAAAATTCACACAGCTAAGGATTTCAAAAATTACGTACCGTCTTCTGGAAACAAAACTTTAATGTTGCTTGATTTTGTTAACTGTTTGCATAGTCCTTCTCCTACATCTGTTTGTACAAGGGTTTTAAATCTGAAGACAAAGAAGCAACATTATAATGAATAAATATGATTATGTTTTCAAAAGTTCCATTTATTTTCTGAAAGGATTTTATATGATCTCAGAAATGTCATTTATGAACAGGAACTGTTAATTTGTATATTTTTGCAAAATTCGTGATCCATATTGTGATTTAACAATCACTGATTCATTTTCTGGGTTGGTATCTTAAACCGAATGAGCTTCCTAGCATTTACCTAGTTACTAAGTAAAAACATTTTATGGGTGACGAATTCGCTCAAAAACACGTCTTAATTAATAATTTGTAATATTACTTAATGATACACCTCATTCACCAGTGGTTTGTAGATGGTATAAACTGGGATTAGATCCTCAATTTATAATTTAGGCATGATATCAATATGGTACAACTGATTGCTACAAAAAGGTTTAAACACACCAAAAAAACTACAGTCAGAAATCCTCACTAAAATTAATGTATGTGTATCATAAATGGAGAGTGAGGGAAAACTGCAAACCCTCTTAAACGTAACTTCTCCTTTAGGCGCGCCACTAGCAAGACACGAGCATATTGGAATCTATAGCACACTTCCACAACTTCGTCCTTGATAACATACCAGTATTATGTGCCAGCTGTTCCACGTAGGAAGGTCCTTTAATCAATTTAACAAACACAATAAAAACAAACTATCTTGGCTTGGAATGATAGAAATCAGTCTTAACACAATTTTACAATACTGAAACTACTAGTATGAAGTTTTAAGTTAGTCATTGGTTTGAATCTGAGCCAAGCTGTCGCTGATTCGAACCCCGGCGCTGTTTATCTTTTGGAGGTCTATCTGTGTCTATGTCACATAATAGCATAGATCATAAAGTGCTCAAGTAGTTTCCGGTTTTATGGCCAAGCTCCTCTAATTGTATATTAATTCCTATTCAAATTTATTTTATATGCAATTTGCAGTATTTTGATTATAAAGGCTGATGCTCGATACCTGACTTGGAAGGTAAATGTGTTTTACTAATTATTAGAAAGCATTACAATAAGTATTACTTGTGCGGGAAATGGATTAGAAATTATACAAACGGAAGACTTGTTAGCTGTTGTTTTAAACCACCACAATTTTTGTGTATTCCAGTTAAACCGAGAGGAACCCTCACATATTTAGTGCAATTTGAAGACCTTTTAAGTACATCAGTCGCCATATTTCAGAATATGAAGCTGGGTGACGAAATTTAGTACACAGTGCACATCTTTCTCATACGTTTTACCTCAGAACCATTATTCGCCACAACTACGTGCAACATTTTTCTCTACAAACCACTCTGTCAGAAGAATGGTGGCATATTAGTTGTATTGTTGTTTTTTGGGCTTTAGGACATGTCGACATCAAGGTCGTAAGCTCCCTAACAGTAATCTTGTTATTGAAAAGTGACCTGGTCTTTGCCTGTCTCCATGATCGAGTATGTAGAGGTCAACCAAAGTGACAGGAAAATAACGTTTAACAATAAAATCCTTATAAATGAATTCAATTTTTCTTGGCGTTGTTTATTTACAAACGTTTTTCGGGAAACAAACCGAGTAATATTATTACTGATGCACAATATTTCGCCGACATAAAACTCCGTCGCCAACTTCAGGTGCAGTTGTAAGCCTTGAAGCGCGTTGTTTGAAAACTAGCCAGTTTTCAAACAACGCGCTCAAGGCAGACTTAAAGGCTTACAACTGCACCTGAAGACGGCGACGGAGTTTTATGTCCCGAAATATTTTGCATCAATAATAATATTACTTGGTTTGTATCCCGAGAAACGTTTGTAAATAAAATCCTTGTCTGGAAGAAGGCCAAAACGCATAAAATTCTCTGATCAAACCATGTCTGGTCGACAGTAAAAAGTCTGAAATTATTTAAAACAAATTAAATCAAGTTGGCAACCAGACGTCAAAAATTAACAGCAAGCAACAGTCTGGCTAGTTGTAGAGGGGCCAACCATTTTTAAAAAAGGATTAAAATGTAAAAGCTAGACGTCTAAAGCATGCTGTATGGAGGTGGCCGTACAGCGACTACTAATCAATCATAAAATTAAGCCGGTCTATTAAAATTAATTGTAACAGTTGTGTATTTACAATTGAATTCTTCTCTTAGTAATAATGTAGAGGATTTCCTAAGTTTCTTTATGAAGTTTCTTCATGACAAGATTCGTAGGACAGAGCGATATAGCACAACTTAAACTAGGAGATGTGGTCTTGCATTAAGTGAGACGTATTTTGTATGGAATTTTGGCATATTACTGTTATCCAACAGATCTGCAATCTACTGCCTAAATTCAGGTTAAGAGTTTTTTGTACGTCTAAAATTCATGAACTTTTTCATGCAATGTAAACTGTTTATTCCTCGATAAGGTCGAGTCCTTTAAGTACATGAACCTATTGACTGATATGATAAAACTTTCATCATTTACGAATGAAAAATTTCTCCAGCCAATATAATTGCGTCATGATGACAGCATAGATAAGATTAGGGTGCTATACTGCTGTATATATGTATTCTTTCTTGACCTTTGCCATTAAGACGTGGAATGTGCAGAACAGAGATCGATTTTGTTGCAAAACACTCAAATTTTTGTGTGAATTGCAGAGTACATATGTACCTGTGGATACAATGCTTGCTACACAGGAACGGTTAGATACGGATGACGGAATGCATAGGAAGAAACAGTTTCTGCTGGTAGGTACAGCCATGGGAGAGGTATAGGCCCTCTTCTGCAGGATTAGTTAAGCACAGGTTACCAGCACACAAGCTTTTTCAAACCTAGTGCAACATTAGGTCAAGTAATAAAGGATATAGTTTCATTTTGTAGGAATTTCACTAAGGACGATAGAGTAGTGATAGTGTGACGTGCGGGGAATAGTACTGATAAGAACGCGAGTAATAGTATAGAGTAACATGAGGAAGGTGCATGATACCAGGGTTGAGCTCATGCAGGTCCAAAGTCGCCATGACCAGCCACAGTTGAACAATGCTGTGAAGCGACAAAATGTGGAAACGGAGGTGCAACTTCGGAAAGACATTAGTGCTGTTTTGTGGGTTGTGCCTGTGGAGACCATTGGTAGGTGGCGTTTCACTAGGCATGGCCTACAGCTAAATACTAGGGGCAAGGGGGTATTTTCAGTGCTAGCTAAAGCTGTGAGGGAGCCTATTTCCAGTGACGATGGGGTCAGGACTGTGCATTTTTTTGGGTTAGGGGCTGCAGATGTGGGGATGTAAATAGATGTTCAAAAGCACACTGATTGTAGATTCACGATGGATAAAATCACAAATGCTAAAGAAAACGAAACTGACTGGGGCAGAACTGGGAATGAGGAGATTACTACTGAAAATATCAGAAATTCAGTGGTAAGGGTGTTACTGGTTAACTGTAGGAGTATAATGAACAAAGCAATAGAATTATCAAATTTAGTAGAGATACACGTACCACAAGTAATTATAGGTGTAGAATCCCGGTTAAAAGAAGAAGTACCAGACAATGAGCTTTTTCCCGACGGTTACGGAGTGTACCGCAGAGATTGAGGAGCATTTGGAGGAGGAGTTTGACAACAGTTACTAAAAACTATTTTAGTTCACTGCTGTACATAGATCATAACCATGAGTTTTTACAGGGTAATAAAAAAGAAAAATCTGGACATTGGCTGCTTACCACACTGGAAGAATGACTGATGAAGATGAGGATCTTGGGGGGAAATTAAATTTATACTCAGATTTCGGAGGTGAGAATAGAATGGTCATTACTGGTCGGGATTTAAGTATACTAGGTGTTAACTGGGTAGGAAATAAAATTAACAACACAAGGGAACAGAGATTTGCAAATACCTGAGTAAGGGAAGGAGAGATTACACAAGTAGTAAAGCTGAACACTAGGGGACAAAAAATGTTGGATATCTTCCTAATAAAGCCGAAAGATAACCTTGTGGGATGTCAAGTAACTGAAGGAATAAGTGAACACGAAGTAGTTCTGATGGATATTATAGGATTCAGTAAATCAGTAGCCAAAATTGAAGGGGGAATGAGGTACAATTACAAAAAGGCACAGATTTTGAACTTGAAGAGATATTTTAGGGAAAGTTTCAGCAAATGGAAGGATGGCACAAGTACAGTAAAGGTATGCAGATTTCAAAGAGGTCATAAGATGGGGAAAAGGAATATATATTCCAAAACAGAAAATAAAGAGAAACGTAGAACCTATGTTCTATAATAGGGAGGTGAGGAGGTTAAAGTGGTTGGTAACATAACAGAGTTAAGAGACAGCAGGGTAGTAAGGAATACTTGAAACAACTAATCACGGTTTTAATAATAACAAAGAAGGTGGCTAAAGATGGGTTTATGCAGAGTATTATCGGCGCAGGGGGAACACTGACTGATTCATTTAGATTTCTGTGGCTATTTGAAATTCATTCTGAAGATATCATGAAGGAGCAAAGGAAGCTGGGAAAACGTAAAGGGGCTAGTGTAGAAAACATTTTCTACATCTGTCTTAAAGATTGCAGGATGTGACATTGTATCTTATCTTGAAATTTTATTTAAATTAAGTTTGGATACTTGCTGCTTACCAGACGATTGGAAAAGTGCGATAGTAATACCCGCACATAAAGGAGGAGTGAGAAATAGAGTCCAACATTATAGGCCAATTAGTTTGACATCAGTGGTAGGTAAATTAATGGAGTTAATGATATGAAACCACGTTAGAAATAAATATAAGTGAGGAGCGGAACTGGTTTTCAAGTCAGCAACTTGGCTTTAGGAAGGATATTCATGCGAATCTCAGTTAGTAGGATAGATGTAAGATATTTCCGATGAAATCGACAAGATGCCAAATTGATAGAGTGGTACTAGAACTTTCAAATTCCTTTGACAGAGTGTTATTAAATGTTGCTAAGTAAGGTAAAAACTAATGAGGTTGATGAGAAAGTGATTTGCTGGGTAGAAGAATTTTCAGAAGGTAGATAGTCAAAAGTTTAGGTATGAAATGCAGTATCAAAAGAAGTGGTAGTAAAAATGGAAGTGCCACAGGGTCGTGTATTGAGACCATTGCTAACCGTTATTCTAAAGATTGTGTTGATTGTTTACTATAAGAAATTATATTGTTTGCAGATGACATAGTGCTATATAAATGGATCAAGGCGGTAGAGAGGACTGTAAACAGCTGCAGGGTGATCTGGACAGGATATCAAGTTGGGTTGGTAAACATGGGATGATGATAAAGGCAAAGAAGGGACAGCTTGAGTCTTGAGATGTAAATATCTTGGCCTAACATTTGATAACAAGCTCAACTCGGCAGGATACATTGGACAGGTAATAGGATAAGGTTTCAAAATCCTTTACTTGTTGGAGAGAGTGATGAGGGGATATACTAGAGAAGTAAAGGAACTGGATTACAAAACTTTGATCAAACCATTGCTTGAATATGGTAGAATAGTTTAGGACCCAAATTTTGAGTATCAAAAACAGGAGCTGGAGGGGGTGCAAAAAAGGGCTGCTATCTTTGTCTTTGCAAATTACCGTAGTACACAATCAGTAACCGAAATGATAAATTGTCTGGAATGGGATTCATTGGAATACAGTAAGAGGGTGAAGAGAGTCATGAGAGTGTACAAGGCGTATTTTGGTGATGAGGCGTGGAAGAATCTTGGTGTAAGAATTAAAAGTAATGCATGGAAGGGAAAGATGAACAAGAACACAAGCTGGCACTCGATTTCAGGCACAAGGGTATGGGAAGATTTTCCTTCGTAGGTAAGGGGATCAGGGATTGGAATAAGTTATCCAAAGAATTGATGAATGAATAAACTAACAAAAACGTTGAAACAATTTAAAGTTGAAATTTGTAGAAGGAAAAAGTAGGTGGGCAGAGGAACGGGGGATAATGGGTGTTCAGGGAAATTGCCACCGGAGCGAGCGCTCCATCGCAGTTTAATTAAATTTAATATAGGATTGTCTGCTGCCTTAGGTTTTCCATACAGAAAACAGGAAACAAATGTCACTCTTTTTTATAATCGTTATCGAAAATACCGGTCAAAAAATACTGTTACACTTTTACTTCCGACTGAGCATGCGTTCCTTGAGATTTAATGTTGGATTACAACATTTTTTGTACGTGTCTTTAACATGCACTATTTTCAGCATATTGTCAGCATTAGGAGTTTAATGTTTATACATGTGATGTTGAAAGAAATGTTTAGGATAAAAACTATAGCTTTGTAAAAATTAGTATTTCATTTCTGGGGGTGTTGGAGTGTGGAGACACATAACTCATATTGATCACCACGGTCCATAATCATGGAGCACAGAAAGGAGACCACGTAAGGGACCTTTTCCATACAACGAAGTGAAGCTGAAAGGAGAGCGGTGGGGTGGGAAGGTCGCCATGCTGGTAGAGCCAAGAAACACAGGGCATGTATATGGAACGGAAGAATTTCTTCGTTTTTAACCTTCGCATTACTGAAAATAATGTTTTATGGGGTCACATTTATAAATACCCTAATTGATATTATCTACAAACATTAGAATTTAAGAAAAAAAAGCTGATAAATAATTTATGATATTAATTTTGTACGCCGAAACAGAACTTTTTTCTCTCTACTGTCATATGCTATTTCAAACAGATTGGATAGATGTTCAAATAGATTTTATTTCCACATTCAATTTCAGTAATTTTAATCCATTCAAAGTCTTTGATGAGAAAGATTGCAAAATCAAGAAAAACAGGTCTAGACCTATTTACAAACAGAAGCAAGTCCTATATGAAATTTAAAAAATAGCCATCAATAGATTGTGCCGCCACGGTAATGATAGAATTTCCCAGTGCAATTACCTTGCTGCCATACATCAAAAGACGCAAGCTTAAAAAGGAGCGATATACTTTGTGCCACTAACATGGGGCTCAATACTTTACTAATAACTAATAACAAATAAATAATTTGTTCCTTATGCTATAAAAATAATATTCTGCTACAGGCTGCATTTCAACCCAATCACAATTTGACTTAATATTGCCGCTAAAAAGACAACCGAAATTAAACACATGAAACTTATCGCGAATTACATTTCGGATAACTTTATTACAATTCCTAGTTCGCACAGCACAGCACAAATTATCACAATAAATTTCATCACATACTTTCAATATAAATTACAACTGGTCTAAAGCACGTAGAATAATGTATTTGCTGCATTGCGATGTAAACTTGATCCACACGTAAAAACTAGTAAGATACATTGGTTCTCTGCCTCAAGAAATATTTGATAACACCATCGTTCTATTGAGAGCTGAAAATAATTTTTTTTAACAGGCCTTTTAAATTTGTATGACAGCTCGCATTCTTGCGGACACCGCGTTACAATCACTTCAATAATTACAACGTGACTTACCTATGGAATGTTATTCCAGGTTGTTTCTAATCTATTCTTTTTGTGCAACCATAGGCAGCCCACGATGACATTATAAAACAATTTGAAATATCAGAACATGAAATGTTCACACCAGGGAAGGTAATGCAAACAGACAAATGTTTTGAACTGACTAAGATGGCCACCGCACATGCGCAGTCGGATCTAGAGTTTACAGGCGGCTTCCAAGTTTTAGCGACACCTTGTCTTTTTCCTACCTTCATGCCCATAATAAGATTTCGAAACAGTGTTAAGTTCTTAATGATTATGCAGAAAATATCTTAATCATAGTTAGCTGCGGTAATGTAAGCTTCATTGCCTGTTTGCTGTCTGGTGATATTTTGCTGTGGAGTGATGATGAACACAGGCCTCAAATTCTTCCGGACAAAGTTAAGAAATCTTTCCGTACAATAACATGAAACATTTCCGTATGCAGATACGTTTACCGATGTGGGATAATCGTTTTCCTCCAGTCTCTGACGGCACATCACGAAAATTTTCAGTGAAGTGAAGGGCATATAAGTTTAATTGTTTCGTTGTATCGGTGTGAAATTTTCAGTCTAATTAGTGATATTTGCTCAGCAACTTGTTTTCTACGCACTACTTGTAACATCCTCTCAGGTAGAATGACGTCGGAATTTCGACAATTATCAGGAGCGCGGGTCTAAGCATCCCTTAGTACCACGTTGGTTGGCATAAATTTTAAAGCCCCGCAAATTTAGACTCTCGTCTTTATAGATTGAGGTTTAATGGTTCATCGAAAAGGTCACCTGAATAGAGATAATGCTATTAACACGGAAAGGGATATTTTCCAGATACTTCCCATGAAAACCAAAATCGGGATTTCTCTGCTGATAATCAAACTCGGAATCCTATTTTTTATTCTTTAGGGCCTTATTACAAGTCGACGTCTAGGTCATTAGAACTTGGAGAAGTGGGATAGAAGGAACTGGAAGGAGTTCGGTCATAGATTTTTGAAGGAGCAGTCCCAGTATTCGCATTAAGTGATTTACGGATTTCGTGAAAAAACTTAAATCGTAATGGGTGGACGTGGATTTGAACCCAAGTCCTTCCACACACCCACCGGGAGCAGTTCAGTTTTGGATATTTTTTTTTTTTTTTTTTTGCCATCTAACTTGGACAGATTGGTAGGAAAGGTGGTGGTACATGATCCATAACTTCCAAATGTGTGAGCTAAATGCAGGGTTGCCAGTAGTATTGTACTATATCTCTGCTCTGCGTACTATATACTGTTGAAAAAATGTATAGTATTCTAATATACTATATTTCAGATAGGTGGTTCAAACTAATTTTTTCAACAATGAAAGCAATAACAAACTAATCCTTCACTTTGTAAAATTTGTGAATACACATTATGATTTATCTTTTGAGTGATGCGATGTGCATGTATCTGAACGCACCTCTATCTTGCTGCGTTCCCAACTGTTTCGTTAATGTCGAAATTGATAACGTCAAACAAATGTTTTCTCATGTAGCTGTCTTTGCTTCTTTTTTTTATTGTTATTATTATTTTCATTTGGAGATTGTTCTTCCTTTTGATATTTGATTAAATTAAATTAATTATGGAAGGTGGCAGCAATAACGAAGTTGAGTCAATTTCATTTTAATTTGAATTCATTGAATCTTTCTTTCATTAGTTTAGGGAAGGATTGTCCTACACATTTTCAAAATATTTTCAGGATGAATTAAACCGATTGAGATACTAAAGTAAGAAAATTTTTTTTCGTAGCGAGCCGTTTTTACATACCTTTTACAAAGCTGTTAAACAACTTGAAAGTAGTATTATATGTGTATAATATTATGTCAATTTTAAAATCAGGAGTACAACAATGTAAAAGAGACAAAAAATGTCCTTAAAAGACAAGTCCTCCGCAGAAAGTGATCATATTAAAAAGAATTTTCTGGTATACGTTAATAAATGGTTTAACTTGATGATTGTGAGAAAAAAATTAGAAGTTCTAAAGTTACAAGAAAAAACGAATATCAAAATGGTCGCACTTTACTCTGAAATAACAATGAAATCTCGGTAAAAATAAGAGACTGTAGTGAGTTTACCGACAGAACCACGGGCCAAAATTGACAGAATATTTTAAAAGATACCGAAAATAAATTATAAATTTTGTTTAAGATTATCTCATTCCTGCTCTCTATTCCCGTCACATTGGTAATTATAAATTCGGCATGGCGAGAAGAGACAAGAAGAGCAAATATCTCAGCTTTTGATCCACATTAATTTAAAAATTGAAAACGATAAAGCATATGATTCTTTTACTTTAGACAAAAAAAAAATGTTAAAAGACGCAAGAACTTCAAAAAATATGGTTTTATAAAAATAAATAAGTTAGAAACATGCCTTTTTGTCCTTTCATGCTCTTTCCATAAAATACTATGTGAAGTGAGCCATATTGTGGTAGCTTATTCTAAAAAAAAATACTATAATCAGCCGAGATAATGTTGGTAATCCAAGCTAAATGTCAAGACCTTCGGCAGTGATATGCAGTGAAGGAATATGACAAAGAGCCTGGTGATTCGTCTGCCTGATAGGGAAATTAATTACACCAAGGCCTCCAGTTGGCTTTGGGGCAGTAGGACCAACACCATCTGTATCCAGGCCCGGTGCCTACGTCACAAAACAGTTCTGACTTCAGACTAGTCGGGGAAGGCCTATGAGTGGGTAGCCATTTGTAAACAGTTATGCGTGCGAAGTGAGAGTTGTTTTCTCGTAGTTTACTGTGTTTTACGATAGTTGTTAGTGAATTGTTTTTCTACAGACAAGGTATACGGATGTTGCGTTCTTAGATGCAATGGAAATTATCCAAAGGGACCGAAAATTGGGTTATGTCCGTCTCCTAAAGAGGATGCTTTACGCCAGCGATGGATATCTGCAATGCACAGAAATTTTACACCGCTGTTTATTCCAAAGTAAGTATCTTTGTGCTTTAAAATATTACATATTTCTATCGTCTTGTATTTCTATTATTAATTAACTACGTCAGTTCTATACATAGTCGACGTCATTAGATCAGAAAAGGGCTGGAGCCAAGGAAATGAAAAAAATTCTGTGATGGCCTCTTTGAAGGAACCATGCTGGCATTCGCCCGTATTGATATGGGGAAACTCAAATCTGGAGGTCAGAGCGTTGCCGGCTCTATACGAGAAGTGTGAACGTTTCTTATCGAAACCATTTCAAATATTTCCTCCATAGATAATGCGTAGGCAGCTTGTCTGCTTTGATTGTGAAAAAATGATTGGCAGGGTTTAACGGTGAAACAGTAGCATTCGAATCACTTGCCTGTTCGCTCTTATTTAATGATATGCAGCACGACTTTGGTGGTGCCCTCTGTTTCAGTACCATTCTGCCCTGGACTATTTGACGGGTGGGCCTGCTGGATGGACACCCCTGCCGGAGTCACAGCACATGCACCGTGCCCAGCATTCATCACAGGTTTCGACCCCAACCGTGAGTACCAATCAATTAACGCTAATAACCCCGATGTTGACTCGCCCTAAAGCACGAACACGAATAAGTTTAGCTCGCCTCACTCACAGAACACTGCTGTCACATATAATCAGACTAACATTGTGAAGTGCGAGTGCTTCTCGCACAATGATGTTTCCGTGATCTTATTTTGTATTTAACAGAATTTTTTTTAAAATTTAAAAAAAAAATCAGTAACGGTGATTTTTAAATAGATTTCAGTATACATTTGTATTATAGACTTCTCAATGATATTTACCAAACACACACATAAAAAGTACGACTAAGAAACAGTATTTTCGCAAAGTATTAATTATCTGGTGTTTCGAATCCTCCATTGAATGAAATGTTTGAATTTTTGTTGAATAAAATTCTCTGGCTCATTTAGTTATTTTACGAAAACCATACAGAGCAGAAAGATCGCATGCTGCATAATCGCGTGGGAATGATACTCTTTTATGGTTTTTCGAAAATACTATCAGAAATAGTGAAATAGAAAAAAAAACAAGATTTTGGGAGTCGAAGGATTGTTAGTATTAATCCGATATTTTCTATAGAAAGTATTTTCTTCAGCCCGCTATAAAAAACTTGTTATTGTTTTCGCCCTCCGTCTCCGTTTCTCCACCATCCCTCAAATTGTTAAATTATAGTCGTGCAAATGTTAGTAAAAACTGTAGTAGTGCACAGTTATAAATTTACAAGTTGAAGGGCTCAGAAATTCTGAGGGACAAATGAGGGAATTCCCAACGTTTTGCCTCAGAACATACAATCCCCTAAGTAGGACTTAAAGCTACACGAGGGCACTGTAATGTGATTTATTATCTTATAAGCAGTATACTTGCTAACTAAGACAATAATTAATAAAAATTATATTTAGAATTGAATAAAATGTTCTCGGGTAACTAGCCGAGTTAGTGCCTCGTTTAACCACGACGTTTCGGCGGTCTCAACTCTGCCGCCATTGTCAAGTGACTGCGGCAGAGATTGTGACCGCCGAAACGTCGTGGTTAAACAAGGCAAGTTACCCGAGAACATTTTATTCATTTGCAACGCCGAGAAAATCTCCAGTCTTGTATATTTAGAATTATTTATTCAGGCTTTAACTAAATATAATTGAATAGTGTATAAGTCTAAAAAAATCTTGATTTTATAAGATGATTAAATCCTTTTAATGAGAGAGGGTATTTGGTTTAAGTAACCTGTAGACATAAGCACAGATGTTTGGTCCACCGACAGGGTTGAGGTGTTAAGCGGTACCTGAGCCGAAGCCCTCCCACGCCACACATCACTCTATCATGCTACTTCACTACGCCCCGCCGCGGAATTGGGCTCTTCCGAATTACCCTCCATTACAGCAGGGACGGTGAGGCAAGGGCCTTTCGCCACCCCTTATGGGTGCCCACGGGGAACCAACGCGGAGGCAGCGCCCGCCACGAACCAGGCCAACGACCCTTCCAAAAGCTGGCCAAATAGCATTAGTCTCTTTGTGGTTCCTACGCGCAACACCCGGCGCCACCCGAACCCCGTAGGGTGGGCGAAAGCCGTAGCGACTGGGTGCCGCGCAGGAATGCCCCTTCGCATGATCCACCACGCCAGCTGACCGAGCGTATCGTCACTGAGTACGCAGCTTCCCACACTAGGGCACGCTGCTAGTGCGCTTTCCCCCGCACCCGCCCGACACACGTGTCCTGTACGAGCACGGGTTCCCAAGCCCTCATCTAAGCTCCACAGAGCACCGTCGTAGCGCACGATCCCGCTACAGAGGCCCGAAGGTACCCACAACGTTCACAGGGTGAATGCTGCCTCACCCCAGGTAAAACCCATGCACTACCAGTCCACACTTATATAGTGGATCTACTATGGCAGCATTAGAGACGGCTCCCACCAGCAGGGATGTTACCCCTGAGCCCCAGGTGAGAACCCAGAGGTGGCGAACCACAACCAAGAACATCCCCCACAACCGTGGTACTGACCCTTTCATTCGACTCCGGCGATTATGCAACGCTGGCAGCAGAAGTGCACTAAGCCTCTGGGGTGCTTGGTCTTCGTTCACCAGGACACCCACAAAACTGGAGCAGTCGGGGCAAAGTTGCTCAGTATCTTGAGCTGCGGCCAAGACCGTAGTGCACCAAGTTGCAGCTTGATTACCAAAAAGCCTTCCGTCCGGCAGGGGACGCGACCCCTCTGAATCCCCAGCCGAAGACTGGGAGCGACGGGTCCGTAAGTAACCTGTAGACATGACGTTCGGTGGATCAGCTTACACCTCACCCCTGGGCGCCTCATCAGCGCAAGGATCAATCATCGAAGGTACCCGAGCAGAGCCCATCAACCATCTCGAGAACCATGTCAGAAACTACCTTGCTACCCAGCAGCCACCCCCGCATCGTAATTGGAACCCAGAAGAATTACCCCACCCCTCCACCATATCCGTTGGAGGGAGGGTACAGACTCACGAAAGAAACGTCTTTAGCCACCCTTGCGGGTGCCCACGGGGAACCTCGTAGCGGCGACGCTGTCATGGCGTGGTGTTGAATACAATTCCCCTCACTTATTGACTTCCGTTATAATCCACTGAAAGACACAGGTGGCCTGTTGCCCCCTGGACCAGCTGACTTGGTCGTGCATTACTAAGCCCCACTAGCGTGGAGTTCATACCAGCTTTGTTCAGGAGATAGGAGAGAGGAATTCAGACTTCTCTGGCTCCGTCGATTCTCCTGTTCAGTGAAGAGGAGGGAGTGTTGGTTCTTCTTCTTCTTCAGTGAATGTCTTCTGTCTTCCATTTTTGTCTTGGGTGATGCCCGAGACTCGGCTTAGGTTGTGGTTCTAGGAGTTCCCCGGAAACTCGATGTGGTAATGTAAGTGGTCTATAGATTTTTTGCGAGAGCCCTGACTCCTCCTCATTCTTCCTACTTCCCGGATTTATAAGGCAGCTTGTGAGAATTCCGAGATAGACTGGAAAGCAATGCTGCTTTCGAGGAGTCGTTTCCGCCAGTCGTCAGCTTCAAGGTCTACTATTGCATGTAGCTGCCTTCTTGCTTCGGCGTACTGAGGGCATTCCCTTATGATGTGGTTCGCGTCCTCTGTCTGCCCGCAGTGGCATCAGTCGGATGGTTCGATCCTTCTCTGGTACAATAACTTAATAAGCCACGGCCTGTAAGGAGGCACGTCACTGTCTTCAGGTGTGGGAGCAATGACCTATTGTTGTTTAGTACGACCCCGAGGTACTGTGTTTGCGTGACAAATTTTCTTTTCTTCCAGAGAGTCTAATTATTGGTTGTCTCTTTGCATCCAGTCCACCTTGTAGGAGCATAGCCTGAGTCTTCTGAATTTTGATACTCATTCTATGCTTCTTTAGCCATTTCATTATCAGGGTTAGTCCCCGACCTGCCAGGGTTTCAATTGTCGTCGGCTCACACCTTGTACGATGATCACTATGTCGTCTGCGTAGGCTATTATATCCCACGGCTGGCCCTCAGACTCCTCTAGTAGTTCATCGAGGACTGTATTCCAATAGAAGGGCCCACAAATCGAGCCTTGCGGGCATCCCTTTGTGATTTTCTTCTGGCATTCTTCAGAGTTATTTGCCACTGATAACTCAGTCTACAAAATAGTCCTTGACCATGCTATATAAGGATTCATTGCAATTTGCTCTTCTCAGCCTGCGCAGTATGCTAGGCCACCATACATTATCAAAGGCCCATTGACATCCCCTGCGATGTCAATGAAGATGGCAACGGCATGTTTACTATTTGCGCGAGGAATTTGCATCAACGCCCGGATAGCGTCCTCTGTACCCATGCCTTTCTTGAAGCCGAATTCTATTGCCGATTCCGGGCCTGCTTCTGCATATGTCCTTTTCAGGCGGTCAACTAATGTTCTCTCCGTTACTTTCCCTAATATCGGGAGAAGGCTGATAGGCCGATATGACTTTGGTTCGTCTCTAGGTTTGTCTGTGGATTTGATGAGTACGCACAGTTTACCCTGCTTCCAAGCATTTGGGAATGTTTTTTCCTTGAAGCAACGGTTTATAACTAGCTCCAGTATCTCGGGTTGCGTGCGCCAGAGTCTTTTGACGGTGACGACATCAATATTGTCCGGATCTGGTGCTTTTCCGGTTTTGCAGGCCCAGTTGGCCTTGTCTATTTCTACTAGTGAGATCTATATGTCAGCTTTTCCCCCGTCATATGTATTGTTCTCCCTGATGATGTTCCTTTGCTCGGGAGTTAAGTCATCGGTGTCATCAGGGATGAGGGTGTTTAGACTATATGACATGGAAGCTCTTCGTGTAGTGAAATGGTTCCCATCCTCATTTTGGATGGTGTGTACACGTTCTTTTCCATGTGTTTGTTCCTCAGGATTTTATTCACAATCCCCCTTGGACAAAGCGTCTCCATGAGAGCTCCTTCTTTGTTCCGATATTTCTTTTATATTTGATCTGTGCACTAATGTACCGAGTTTTCGCCTCTGTGATAGCGGCGTGATCGCTAAGGCTCCTACTGTGTTGGAAGGCTCTCCTTAGCCTAGCGACTTCCTTTCGTTGGTTAGACAGTTCAGCGTCCCACCAGAGCACCGCCTTCGGTTTCCTTTCCATCTTAGGCATAGTGGCATTACAAATTTCTGAAGTTTTGCCACCATTTCGGAAGCACTTAGTGTGCTGTATAATTGAAGATTCCTTCTATTGAATTTGATCCGGGCCAATCTGTCAAACATGTCCTGGTAACTGGTCAGTAACCCTCCACGTTTCCGACTTTTTCACTCGCCAGCTATACGTATGATGCGCATGTGAATTGACTGCCCGCCAGAAGTCAGATTCCTTCGCAAAGGGAGGTATGGAGGAAAAAAAGATGAATTCTGAAAACTGTGCTGCTAACTGCGCCACTATGAATAATGCTTTCTGAAATCTCGTTGGCTGGAGTAAAAGAACCATTACGCCAATCCTAAAAAAATCGGGGGAATGTGGGACGCCGCGTATTCGGCTATCGTGTATGTATCCTGGCTGTTCGTACTACAATACTACTCGATAGAAGCTGATGGTTGATCCATTCACTGACTTAGGAACTGCAAAATGTAAGATCTTTCTCTCTTTTATATGGTATAGAAGAGAGTGTTGTATAAGGACATTATCGTGTAAAGGAATATTGGGAAATGGTGGAGACTTAAGTTCAAGATATAGGTTTGATATTGTTAAGTGTTTTTTGGACCTTCTTTGTGAACAGTTTGTTATCTATTGAAAATTGATAGCGGATAATTTAAGACTGTTGAATTAACCTGTGTTATCATGGATGTAATAGTCATATTAATAAAACTTTGTAAAGTTTAAACAAATTAATTGATTTGTTGATGGGACGCAATGGAGATAAGGACATCTGCAATTAACGGTAATTAAATCAGAATGCAGTCCTATATAGGAAGAAGTTCGAATTAATTCGAGGAAGGTGAAGAAATTAAATTAACTTTCCTCCATTAATCTACGCGGTTGCCATGAAATTTGGTAGATCAGTTTAAATAAAACGGCGAATTGAATCTATTATTTGTAAAGCACACAAATTCCCACACTCATGTTAAAAGTTTGAGATACATTGTATTTATACACATGTTCTAGCTCTAGAACGCAGGCTGTAACTGTCTGGATTTCAGTGAAAGCGATTAGCATTATCGAGTTTCTCTCTGTGCCAGTAAATCAGTATTCGGCAAAACAATCTGTACATCTATGTTTATTGCATAGGTCCTCATACAGCTATCTGTCTTCATCTCTTCTACTGCAACGTTGGTGGGTACCTCTTCTTACTAAATTTAAACTGGATCATTTTACCAATGATGTAGGTGTATTTACGTGTTTATTTTATTGTGTGTACGTTCAGTGTAGAGTGTTGTTAATGAATGAGAGAGGGTGAAACCCGGTGCCTGTGTACCAAACCTACAAATTTGAAAAATATTGAAAACCCTCCGGGCTTAACGTACCGACGCTAAGGATGAATCACTGTCAACAGTTTTTTATGTCTTCATTCCATACGTACTGAGGAGAGATTTGGATTTAACGCAGGACTTTGAGGCAGAATCTGGTGTTTAGGAACTGTGGTCAAGCACCTTTCATACCCTACCGGTCAAATATGAGACAAAAATTTATTCCACCACACAACTGGAAACAGCTAACCCCGTGTTAGCGCAGGACACCTTCACGATGTCACAACCACCTGAGCCAACAATGCGGTTCTTTATAGCTATCTGCAGAAGCCTTTAAAATAAGGTAAAAAATTTTAGCTGTCAGTAGTGAAACTTTATGAGATCTATATTTATTGGAAAACAAAATTTTAATTAAGGACGCGTGCTAGAGTCACGCATATCAATTAACGCTCCCTCTCCTCTCTAGAACAAGTATTAACGAACCTTAACTGAATTGCGTGGAGTCCAACTAATCAAAATAAATTAACCTCCACCGATAGCCTCAGATCCACCCCCTCTCCACCACCACTAACCTTAATTCTCCCGAGGCCAAACTAATAACGCCATGTGTTCCGCTGCTGCCGCCAGCCACAAGTGCACCAATTAAAGACTTTCACGTGCTCCCAATCAACGACTTTCAGTGATGGCGTCACGCCACCCCATGTCTGCCAAGCACAGCTCCTCATAAATAGAGAAATAACCGACCACTCCTTCTCAGTTTTCCTGTTCGTCTCAAAGAAGTCTAGTTTGCAATGTCTCATCATGTACTCCTGTTTGCATCGACATATTAGTTGAATGCAAGCGATTCCAAGCGTCTCACCGTTAAGCTGCTAGCTAGATAAGATTTTCCTGGGTTGCTCATGCTTGAAATAGTTGGACGCAACGAAGTTAGTCTATCATATGAAGAATGGGGAATTCTGATCCTGGAGATGAACACAATCTCTCGTTTATTCATTGACAGCCAGAACTAAATCCAAACGAGTTTTAAGCTTGCCGACCAAATAGTTTCCTGCCGAACTGTGGGGGTAAAAACTATATGTCTTACCGGCAATACTGATCCTAACGGTGCCGTCTTCTTCTCGGAATCAACATTTCGGAATCTCATCAACGCCCAGCCGGCTGAAACCAACAGCCACTCTACCATGAAGTTATAGACACGACAAGGTTCAAGATACTACAAGGAATTTGAGGCCACATTATCTGATAAAGTGCCGTATGACGTTTCTCGTGTTTCAATGAAAAATCTATTTGAAGTGGATATTACGAACATAAACGTGTGTGATGAAGTGTAGGACCCTATATCAACCTTGGACTATAGTATGTTAAGACTGGAACTAATTGCATATAAAGGTATTATTATATTCGGTGATTTAAATAGTATAGTTAACCAAACTTTAGAACACAGCAAGCCAGGGTAAGATGTCTGTGGCATCACCAATATGTGACATTTGATAATTCTAACTTATTTTAAGGGATAAAAATGAATTATATCTTAGTTTGATTTCTTTTTATTTCACACTGCACTGTGAAACTAAAAATATATTTTCAGTGGTGCTAAGCATTACAAAATAAACGTGTATTACAAAGATTTATCAAATTATTTTTCTCGAGTTCTTGTAGTGGACGAGATCCTGGGTCTCCTACACTGTAGCAGACCTTCTCCTAATAATCTTCTAGCACCATTGAGCCTTCTCCCTACCTTTAACATAAATGCATCGTCAGCATTGGTGATTGCATGTAGAATGGTTCATAGTTTACTGAAAGTTAGACTATCAGTGTTCCAAGGTCTTCCAAGGAAATTATGTGTCAGCCAAGTAAATGATGATTCATCAACTCCACGTTTTAGTGACAATACACTTATGCAACGCGTAGCGATAATATTATCAGATCGTATTACACACACAGGAACATCTTTGAAAAATGAAGACACCATCTTTCGTCTTCTATCGCTGTGCATCGAGGAAGATGGTCAACATGATAATGAGCGTCGGAGTATTATCATATTTTATGTCAACTTCCCCACCACATCAGTAAGAGGTATATATTCTACAACACGATAATTGAGGATCAGACACTATGCAATGAGCAGGCGGGAAATTTTCCATACGTATATCTACAGGTCCAGACTTAACTGCTTCATTTTGTTGGAACAGTCAAATACAAGTAGAGTTGCAGTTTCATAAAATTATTCACGTTTTACTATTGGTGACGGACGATCATGTTCATAGTAAGACTGCTTGAATCTTGTAATCTTGTCATATAGCTCAGTTGTTCTGTTTTCCTTAAATTATAAATTTATGTTCTTATACGGGACGCCACTTCATTTAGAAACACTTTGGATTTTCGGAGGTGCAAGTGATCAAACTAAACAGACCATTTTTCCATGTCACATTTCCTTATGTTTAAAAACACAGAAATACAGTCCCATGTTTCTCAAATTGCATTATTGTCTTCAAAGCCCAAACGTGTGTCTTGAGTATAGGAAGTAGCGGAAATTCCAGCAGGTGCCAACTTCTTAAATAAATACGTACTTTGTCTCCATCACCTACTTGCACGTGCAGCATCACCCACGTGACTTTATTAATGGTGAATTTACTCTTTTGAGGATTTGTATTGGTTTGTATGTATAAAATTGTGTCATCGATAGCACTATTCCATATTAATTCTTGTTTCGAATTTGCAAGTATCCTTTCATAGTCTTCACAAAAGCCTAAAAGCATACTCATTTGTTTAATTACTTCAAAGTGGTAATCCCCATGGTCGCTTGGACTCCATTCTGCGTTGTTCAGCACCCCAATTTGTTGAGGATCACCAAAAATTTGTACCTATATTGTGCTTGAGATATCAACATTTCTATTTCGGTAAATTTCTTGTCCATGAAGTTCGACCCATATTTCCTCAAACAGTAACTCAATAGCATTGGTTGTGAGAAGTCAATTTGTTGTTCCAGTCCCATCTTCTTTCATGAATCTGCCTTCAATATGAGGATGACTTTCGCTCGGACTATATATCTATTTTGGTTCTGAATAGGCATCAAAATCTCGTCAGTGTTATTAAATGTTATCGAGTCACCGACTCGTCAAATTCCAAATTAGAAGCTGTATCAGGTAGCTCATCAATTTTTACGGCGTAGCCCAATGACTGTAGGGAGATCACATTAGCAGGAGTTAACCGTTTCCCGTTGACGACTGACAACTGCACCAGTTTGCGATTTCTTGTCACAATGAGTGCCCGTTCTTTATATGTAGTCCAAGAATAATGGTTTCTCCTCTGAAATCAACCGATTCGTCGTCCTAGTCGACAACCCAATGTGAATATTGTTGATTGCTTTCACAGTGATGGGCACAAAGCTTACATTTATAGGTACTTTCACATTCTTGTACCCTGGTGTGTTGGAAAAAATTCCTGTGGTGTATGTCCCAACTTATCGTTGGCGTAACTTACTGTACACACAATACACTGAATACATATTGCATTAACTTTGAATATCTGCACACTGTCGTCTGAAGTATGAAATCCAAGTTTTAATAGACGTTTCGAAAATCCTAGCAGTGATCCAGCTGAGTCTGCCGAACTGAAGTCAGTTCCACAGGTGTTTGTATCTAATACATGAGTGAATTGTTGTTTGCTCTAACAATCAATTTCACTTTGTTAGTCTGCTTACTTACTTTACCTTCCGTGCTTAGCTAAACAATTTGCCAAGTCGTCAATATCGTAGGATCCTGTTGGTAAATCAATCACTTTTTTATCCAAGTAATGAAATTTATAGTTTGAGTCATCAATGTTTGGGATCGAGTTGTATATTGGAAAATCCACTTGCCCAATACTCATCATGACTCAAATCTATCGGTGGAAAGTAATCACGACACAAGACTGAGCTATAACCTGACAGACAGAGAGTCACAGACATGTATTACCCTGACCAAGATTCATGCAAGACTGTTGGAACAAGAACTTTAAACACAATGTCTGCATACGTATATACCATATTTCTGCTGAAGTTGTACATTGTACAGTACTCTGTTGCTTGCAAAGTACCGCTGCAATTCCAATGGTGTGAATAATTCACCAGATCTGTCGAAATATTTAACCACACCGTCTTTGTACTTGCTTGCAAAGTACCGCCATACCATAGCACGAGTAAATCTTCCTTCCTGCTCATCTATCATTACAAGGGGAATAGACACCTTGTAAATTTTGTCAACATCTTTAGCCAGTTTGACGAGTTCTACTACTAACAATTTCTTTGGGTTTCTATGCGCTAACGACTAGAAAGCAGCAGCAAAAGGGGTATGTTTCTGGATATCTTGAGAGGCGTTGGGCTGGAGCTTGCACATATGAATGGGTTGTATTAAACTTTCAAAGTCCGCAAAAATAAGGAATTGTACAGGCTTTGCATAAAATCCTTGAACTTCAGAGTTTTGTCTTCATCGCCTAGTAGATCAGCCCTGATAGCGACGGTCCTTGAGCAATCAATGTCATGGCGGTCCAAGAGACTTATGCTTGCAAAATGTTGCAGACATCGGTCGCATATAAGCATGGTTATTTATTGAAGAATTAACTAGCCGCTATGAGTTTTTGATCCAGCAGTATTGATATTTACAATTACTCTCTGTAATTATTAACATGTTTATATAGCTATCGCGTTTGTTTATAGTGTAGTGTAGAGACTGACATATCTGTGCTTATCTTAACTGATTTCATCCAGACCAAATACGTTTAATGAAAGGTCTGGATTCTGCTTCTCGAATTTGGCAATAACTGATTATTTAATCGGAAAATAAATAACAGAGGAATCTGTATTTGGAATATGCTTTATTATATGAGAAAAGTTTATCTGGATTATTTGACGCATGAATATTAAAAGTCCGGAGAAAGCAAAACTATTCTTTGTTTTCGACAATGACGACAGCATTGTTTCTTCAGATGTTAAATAGCAGAGCAACATATAATTACCTTCGATACAATGGTTCGAATTTAGCTATGTTTATGTAAAGAGATATGAGATTGAGGGCTTTGTCACTGTCTCGTTCTTTAAATTCAAAAAATTTGTTCATTACGTCAGACCTCACATAGATACCGTACCAGTTAGCCAATAAAGTGTTTGTTGTAACAACGTGCATCTTACTCCAAAAGCATAAATGGCCGGTTTCGAAATTATTGTCTTTCCGCATTTTGAGATCACTAACCATACCAAACTGCACCTATGCAGATAGAAGATGGGTTAGTGACAATTTCGCCGGTTTTTATCAGATGTCAGTTTTAAATAGGTATTTATATATTTTCTAGGATCATTGTAAATTTTTGAATTTAGAATTGTACCGCAATCGATTCCATTATATAAAGCACTTAACCTTAACGTGGCGAGCTGTTGTGGTCAAGCGAGTGGTTGTGATTGCCGGTTATACGGCAGTGGTGTGACAGTAGAGCCAGACGCCTCCCATGGCCTCCATACAGCGGTAAGGGATGCTGCTGGTTGAGGTGATAGGCTGTGGCGAATGGGTGCCTCTGCAAACAACCGAAACAATTCTATAGATCTAAAATAAATTATACTTTTCTAGCTATCATATTTTATAAAACAATCATCTATACTTACCGTCAACTTATCGCCACTTTGATAACATATCGGCATTGTAATTTACTTCATCTTGTGCTGAAACAACAATAAACCAATTTGGCAACAGAAAATATATAGTATACTAAGAGAATATGATTAGAAACAAATATTCACTCACCATTTTCGTTCACTGTGTCATCGCATAGAACTGTATCAAAATCCATTAATGTTACTCGATCAATGAAATAGTAATTAGTAAGCCCCGGATTCTTAGGTTGGAACCTATTTTGTTCCCAACCTAATATCCTCGAAATTTTAACTTTCTCTTACGTCTACTGTATAAACTAATAATATTCATAAATTTAATAGGACCTAAAATAACCTAATTTTTATGTTATGACCTGATCCAGTTCGACTGTAATTTTGTTACTTAAACAAATGTCCAACCGGATTAGCTCAGGGCTACGGTCTGTGGAAGACGCCATGGGTTCGAACCCAACCATCAGCTGTTCTGACGTGGTATTCCGTGGTTTTCCTTTTCCCCTCCAGGCAATTGCGGGAACAATGCCTTATGGACAGGTTACGGGTAGCTCCTTCCATTTCCCCCTTCCTTCTCAAAAATTTCGTTTTCTTCTTCTACATCGATCCAAATTAATGTTACATGGCGATCCGGCCAGTCACCATCACCAGCTGTATCTATTATTACGTGAATCCTAGGATCTAAGACACTGCAAATGTGAGCAGTATGGGTTTTTTTTTTTTTTTTTTTAATTGCATTACGTCTCTCAACCGCGAGGTCTTTAGAGACGGGAAAGGATTGGTGCAAGAAATGGGAAGGAATTCGGCCATGGCCTTTTGAAAGAAGCATCCCGGCATTTGCCTGGAGTGATTTGGGAAACCATGGAAAATCCAAATCTGGATGCCCGGACGGGGATTCGAACCGCCGTCCTCCCGAATGCGAGGCCAGAACGTTATCCGTAACACCACCACGCTCGGTAGCAGTATGGGAATGATCCCTAACATAGTCCGAGGGGTAAAGTCGAACTTGGAGGGTAAACGAACTATGTTTAGGTATAAAATGGAAGAATTTATTTTAAAATTGGAATAACTATTCACCACAATATTAAATGATGTTTTTTAACCTAATTGTTGACAGTAACATTGAGAAAAGCTGTAACAATACTGTGTGGCAACTTCACATTATTACAAAGGTTTACATTCAGTAGAAACAAATCGACAAAGCAAGTTTTAAACATAGCACGTTAAACATTAACAATCTCTGGAACGCAAACCCTTTCTGAGAATTTTACAGTTGTATACCGTCATCGTTCAGTGGTAACACGGAAATTAAAATACTTTGTAGGCCTACATAAGTTTAGTTCCTTAATTAAAAGCAATAATGCCTAAAAAGAAATCCTCAAGAAGTAGTCTCCTGCGAGAGTGGTTAGGAACGAATAAGAACTTTTCTAAAGATGAGAGAAAATTATATATTGTCAAGCATGTGTGAAACCAGTAAATTTAATTTTTTTATATACATATATCTTTTATAATTTTAAAAAATAAATTAGATTTTATTTGTTTTCATTTCTAAAGTAACGTAAAGTGACAGTGTAGACTGCTGGATGAAATTTCATAATATTAACTGGCTATTATCCGGGGTGTTATATTCAGGTGGACTATTTTTATTTTTGATTTCTATATAAGTGACTGCAAAAAAATGATCCCACGTACTACAGTATCAGAATAAACAACTCATTTGGCAAATGTTACCAGGAGAAACGCTTCCGAACAGAAGCAGAGTTTCATTACAAGTTCAAAACTGGGTGCAGAAGATTCGTTTCACCTGCGTCTGTGTGAAGTTCTCACTGCCGCTAATATACCAGTTTCAACAGTCCAGAATGCAGTCCTGAAAACCATTTTGGAAGAATTTTGCAACAGAAAAATATGAGATGAATTCACTTTAAGAAAGAATTATTTGCCTCATCTGCAAGTGAAAACCATTGAAGAACTAGTGGACATTGCCGACAACTTCATCTGGTTAAGTGTAGACGAGACGTCAGATGCCTGCGGCAGATATATAGCGTTGTTGTGGGCAAGCTCGCATGTGAGGGACGTAGTATACCCCAAGTCATTATGTGCAGAGAACCTCCAATGACTAACCAGTCTACTGTGGTAATTGCTGTAAGGGATGCATCAAAACTGTTATGGTCCAGAACACGAGGATAAATTGTCGTTGGTGCCAGACAGTGCAGCTTATATGATAAAGGCAGGGGAGCGTTTGAGGGCATTCCATCTTCGAATGGTCCATGTCACCTGTCTAGCTCATGGGCTGCACCAGGTAGCTGAAAAAATTCGGGAACAGCACACTGTAGTTAAAGAGATAATTCCTTCAGTGAAGAAAATATTCCTGAAAGCGCCAAGTCGAGTAGTTACTTTCATCGATACCCCTCCTTCCTGAGCCAGTAGTGACACGATGTGGGACCTGGCTCTCAGCCGCAGTATATTATGCAGAAAACTATGAGAGCATCACGGAGGTAATCGAATCATTAGATGAAAGCGAAGCTATTGCTATAGTAAATACAAAGAAAGTGTTGCACTCAGTACCAGCTGTACAGAAGTTGAAATATATAAAGGCAAATTTTTACAACCCAGAATTTTCAATCAAGAATATGGAAGGAGGTACTCTACCGTTGACGAAAGCACTTCAAATCACCCAAGAAGTGAGGGCCAAAGTGGCTCCTGGACAAGTTGGGGTGTCTATAGCTCAGAAGCAGGAGTCTGTTTTAGCCCGCAGTCCAGATTTCAAGAGGATGGAATACTTAGGCCGTGTCTACTGTGGTCTAAAGAAACATGAATATTGCCTTGGAATCCTAAGGAAATCGCTGATACAAAGTTCACACCCCTGACCACATGTGACGTAAAGCGTAGTTTTTCCGCATTCAAGAGAATTTGAACGGAAAAACAGGAGGATTTACACCTGAAAATCTGTCAAAATATTTCATTGTTCAGTGTCATATTAGAAGTTTTAAATGAGTTGTTTACCATACACAATACAGACGAAGTATTTTTAACATAATAGTGGTTTATTTTGCATATTTTAATGTGATCGACCAATGACATGTTGGAAGTTTTTAAGGAGTACTTGACATTGTATTGTAAAGTAAACAATATTTTTAACACTATGGCAGTATATATTGCGTGTTTTAAATTTTATTTCCCTTAAAAACGTGTAAGTTCCTAAATCAGAATTTTAAAAACCTATAAAAGCCTAAAACGTGAGTTGAATAAACCTAAATTTGGTTTTTTAGAACCTAAAAATCCGGGGCTTAGTAATCAGCAACAGAATCTATGTAGCCTTAAAACCGTATACTAAAACTCACATGCAATAGGGGATCGCATAATATGACGTCCTCCAGTATTATGTTATAATCATCTACAAATCTTTATATATAAAGATGAATGTATGTTTGTTTGTTTGTTTGTTTGTTTGTTTGTTGGTTTGTTTGTTCTTCATACAAATCCACAGTTTTTATCCGATCTCGATGAAACTTTGCACACTTATCCTTTGAAACAAGGAGAAAAATACAGTCTACATTTGGTTGAAAAATTATC
Source organism: Vandiemenella viatica (assembly GCA_031002005.1). NCBI lineage: Eukaryota > Metazoa > Arthropoda > Insecta > Orthoptera > Morabidae > Vandiemenella > Vandiemenella viatica. Next base: position 194,976,987 of record CM061921.1, read on the forward strand.
TATATAAATAACAAATTTGTCTCATAACTTCGAAATACGGCAGTAGACAGAGACGTTGGATGTGGACGACTCCGTACCGAGTTTCCCGAAGTGGCCTGGCAGCTGAGTGGCTAAAGCGCTGGCTTCCGAACGTCGTGGTCTTCGGTTCAAATCTCCGTCACGGATAAGATTTTTAAAAATTGTTTTTCATCGTAAGAGTCAGGCCTGGGCCGTAGGTTATTCGGATTGAATGTTAAACCGTAGATATTAGAAAGTTAGGGGTGCAATGCGAGGCAAATCGTAGGTATTTTTGCAATGATGTAGGTGTATACTTTTTTACGTTATAATGACCCCTCAGGTTTTGTTCGCAGTCAGTGTGTAAGTGTGAACCACAGTAATCTTTATGTGTAAAGATGGAGGTATGTTTGTTTGTTGGTTTGTTGGTTTTTTCTTTTGTTTGTTCTTCATACAAATCCACAGTTTTTATCCGTTCTGGATGAAACGTTGCACACTTATCCTTTGAAACAAGGAGAAAAATACTGTCTACATCTGGTTGAAAAATTATCTGTATAAATAACACATTTGTCTCATAACTTCGAAATATGGCGGTAGACAGACACGTTGGATGTGGACGACTCCGTACCGAGTTTCCCCGTAGTGGCCTGGCAACTGAGTGGCTAAAGCGCTGGCTTACGAACGTCGTGGATCCGGTTTAAATCTCCGTCGGGGATAAGATTTTTAAAAATTGTTTTTCATCGTAAGAGTCAGGCCTGGGCCGTAGGTTATTCGGATTGAATGTTAAACCGTAGATACTAGAAAGTTAGGGGTGCAATGCGAGGCAAATCGTAGGTATTTTTGCAATGTTGAAGGTGTACACTTTTTACGTTATAATGATCCCTCAGGTTTTGTTCGCAGTCAGTGTGTAAGTGTGAACCATAGTAATATTATTATTATAATTAGAGATGTAAGTCTCTGTCTTTTTGATATGTTATGACGACCAAATGGCTATATCGTTGTGATGGAATTTTATAAGGAAATCTGTATGAAGGGCACAGGATATTTTTTCCAGTATGATTAACAGTTATAGTCACGAAATTTTGAGACCTTATCGAATGGTGACAGAAATATGTTGGAATTGATTCTCATAACTTGGAAATACGGCGATCGACAGACACGTTGGATATGCACGTCTTCAACCGTGTATCAGTGTAGTGAGCTGGAAGATCAGTGGCTAAAGAGCTTGCTTGCGAACGTCGTGGTCTCCGGTTCAAATCTCCGTGGAGGCTAAGATTTTTAAAAATTGTTTTTTCATCGAAAGTGTCAAGCGTGGGTCGTAGGTTATTCGTATTGAATGTTAAACTGTAGATATTAGAAAGTTAGGGGGCGCAATGCGAGGCAAATCGTAGGTAGTCTTGCAATGTTGTAGGTGTACACTTTTTTACGTTATAATGATCCCTCAGGTGTTGTTCACAGTCAGTGTGTGAGTGTGAACCACAGTAATATTATTATAAATACGGAAGTAATTCTCTGTCTTTTTGTTACGTTTTGACGACTAAATGGCTATATTGTTGTGATGTAATTTTATAAGGAAATGTGTATGAATGGCACAGGATATTTATTTCCAGTATGATTAACAGTTGTAGTCACGAAATTTTGAGATCTTATCGAATAGTGACAGAAATATATTGGAAATTAATTCTCTTCAAGAGGCAGGTTCGACGGTAGAATGATATAGCGATAGCTTTCCTGTCATATTATGCCGACTCGATATTGTTTGGGACTAATCCTTCGTTACCAACAACTTACTACATTTAATTCTGGCAAAAAAATCTTAATCCACGCGTACGAAGTCGCGGGTACGAGGCTAGTAAAAGAATAAAAATTAGAAAACTTAAGACCCAAAAACTATTTCATAACGCTAAAATACAATGTCTACTTACAACCATCAATCAGTGGTGTAACGTTGATTTCCTGTGGGGACATGGAAAACTAGACTACGTCGAGACGAACAGGAGACTGGTGAACTAGATTGCTTCAAGACCAACAGGGAGACTCAGAAAAAGTGGCCGGTTATCCCTAAGTTTATAAGGAGCTACGCCGGGCAGTTATGCGATTAGCGCGCCGTAAGGCAATTGAGCCGGAGGAGGGGAGCACGTTTAAGTCAAACTTATGGGTCCTTAATAGGGTGCGCGTGATGCTGGAGACATCTGTGGGACACGTGGCGTTATTGGTTTGGCCTCGAGGGAATTAAGGTTAGTGGTGGTAAAGAAAGAGTGGAACTGAGGTTAGCGGTGGTGGTTGATTAATTTTGATTATTTAGATTCCACGCATTTCAATTAAGGTTCTCGATAGGAGGGGGAGCGTTAACTGATTTGCGTGACTTCAGCACGCGTCCTTAAGTAACCATTAGTTTTCCTATAAATATAGAACGCCCAAAGTTATACTACCGCTGTCAGTCAATATTTCTTTTGGGAGCTGGAAAATTGTACTGCTAAACAGAATTTATACTAAAGTGCTACAACGAAATAGGGGGAACCAAATTGGAAGAACCAAGCATAAAATGTTTATAAATATTCTCAATGATTTAGATATTAAGTTTTCACGGCATAGTAAGCTGAGAAACCAGAACAGTTTATGTTGGTGGTACGGATTTACGATCCGTCAACAACTTGATTTTATCACGGCTGTTCAGGCTACGTTGTGTCAATTTAACTTTTTATCAAACCGAGATAACACTGACTTCGGCAGCGGGGACTTACAAATTCAACATCGAAGTCATTAGCTAGCAGTTTGGCTGATTCGGCTACTGCTCTGTTGAGGATGTTGGGAAATTTTTGTAGGAAAAGCCATAGCCACAATTTTCTGGGAATAAAGTATTGCAATGAAACAACCATTGCGATGCGAAAACGGAGACTTTTTCCGCGTATAATTACAAAGAGTTCGTCATGGATATAGGACTGGAATTTTCCTACGAAGCACAACGTTTTGATTGCTTCAACTGCGCGCATATGCAGTTTTTCTCCGATGCGTAAAAAAACAGACAGCTACTGAAGCAACCACCTGGCAGCTGCAGTAATTGACCGAAGATGGTCACGGTCCAAACTTTTTGCTTAAAAAGCAAAAATTTGGATGTAAACCAGCGAAGACTTCTATCTCTACAAATATAAAAGTAGGAATTTGTTCATAGTTTTGTTCGCTTTAGAAAACCAAACAGCTGAATCTAAACATTAAAAATCAATCGAATATCAAAAGACGGATTTTATGCCTCATATATTATAGTTTTTACATTAGTATTAAAGGAGATATTAATACTTCGTTAAGAAAAACAAATAGAAGAAGATCGAAATCAACCACTGATAATAGCAAAAGAGGAGTTAAATGACTCTCAGCAAGGGTTATGAAAAGACCAAATAAAAGTGTCTGAATCAATCATCTAATTCAGAGCTGAAAAAAATTTATTTATACTAGTGCCAGAAAGCGGAAACTGCCAGAAAATGAAACAGAAGATGATCGAAATCAAATACTATATTAGTATCTCATTACAACGGCAACTAAACGTGTTTAAATTAGTCATGAAACTAAGTCGTAAACAATTTTGGAGTGTTTGCTAATACTGCAAGCATAAATAAATTTAAAGTATATACTAAGTTTACTAGCACAATATCACATTGACAGCGCCATGGAAGCTAGAAGGGAGGAAACTTCTAATATGAGATATAGGTTAGTAATACGAGCGGAGCTGCGGTCAAAGGTGGTGTATAAATGAAAGTGGATTAACAGTAGCAGAAACATACCGTGTGACAAAAACATAAGTAGCATAATATACGTGAGGTGTAATGGTGTCATTCTGTGTTTAAATAATATTCATTCTCCTAATAGTTCTGGTCCCAAATTATTTGGATGAATGATATCCAACAGCCTGAATTTATACCGAACACAGAAAATGTAAATGTTCAGAACGTACAGAAGATGACCGATTTATTCACTGTTCATTCTGGAAGCTTCTGTGAAGCCATAATGTTACCAAAATTCAAAAAAACTGAAGATGTTTCTCCCAAGCACGACGAGAAGAAAGATATGACTTAGCTTACATAGAAGCAACGTCTTTCTCGGAGTTGTATATTAATCTATTGATTTCGAATAACTAACAGAGTATGTATGGTGTTTTCACCAAATATTTCGGTGATCAAACGCTCCGTCACCATAATCTGGTGAAGTGCTGGCAGGGCTAGAAGATCTAAACTTTATTAAAGCTTGAATCACTCCAAAATATCAAAATGTGTACGACAGTGGATACATAAAAAGTAATTAGGATTATAGAGGTGTGTTTCTATTTCATCTGATTTCGAATACATAATAAGTAGATGTAATACCTGTTTTCAAGCCTGATAAGCTCTTTGGACAAACGTAAAGAGACTCCACTCGTCCGCATGACGTCACAGTTTTAAGTTCTTTGCATGGCGGGAAATTCTAACAGACCAATGGGGGCCAAGGTTGCATGACGTCACAATATGGCAGCACGTTAGTTCCTTGACCGACCGCGAGATGGAAGCATCTCCTAAGCGTTTAATTTCTTTGGGTGCAGACATTCCACTCCCCCAGGAGAGTGAAAGCTAGCGGTGGGAATCCCGCCGCTTGAGGCGTGTTTACACAGGATACGCGCTCTGTTTGCTATCCATTAGACGTTGCGACAGGTGTCGACTTGCTCAGCCGAGACATCGCGCGATCGCCTTGCATCACTGTCACCAGATGGCAGTACCTAGAGGCTATAGTCACCGCTAGATGGCCTGGCATGCTTCACATGCGTGAAATATTTCGGAACCACCATTTTCTGTTCTGGAATGCGGGCCTGCGTGAACACGCTCTGTTTGCTCTCCATTAGGCATTGTGAAATGTGTGCCGGGCTGGCTGGCGTCCGTTAAGCAAGCACTTGTTTGCGCTGCGAAACATCTTGGCTACTATCGACACACAGTAAAATATTTTCTTCGGTTCTGTGTAGTGCTTTCGTGAAATATACCTAAGCGTGCACCATAGCGATTTTCTACTAAAAACAAAAAAAGTCCGCATCGACGGATATTACGTAAACAGACATCGGTAGCGTTAAGGCTAGAGTGCCGAAGGTCACCGGTTCGAGTCGGCCGCGGGTATGGGTTTTTGATGAAATATTTTCGAAAAAGCCGTTCCAACTCATCAATTTTCAAAACCGAAAATAAAAATTTTAGTTTTCCACACCTAGAAAGCATGGCGCCAGCGTGCCTTGATATAATTGAATAAAAAATAAGTTGAAAAAGCCTAAATTTTTCAGTTAAAATACGGTTAACGTTCGAAATGGGGGAAAAACGTCATAAACTCAGCCAATTGGAATGATATAAAATCGAGGAAGAATTCTATGTGTACCCGTTTTCATGAAATTATTGTGATAAAGTATAGTATTACCACACATACGCTATTCCTTTCAAATTTCGTAGCCTCAAAAACCCATCAATGGGTGAAATTCCCTTTCATTTGAAACCGACAGACATTCACCGACGAAGGTAGGGAAAACCATAAATTACGTTCATCGAAGCTGGCAAGCATTAATAATTAATTCACCCACGAAGAGACGGGAAACAACTCACTTTTGCCCATCATGTTGGATTCGTTATGAACAATATAATACAGCTCACGAGTGTCACCTACATTCCATGTATTTTTAAAGGATGTATTAAATTATGTGTAACGAAACAGACCGAGAACACAGACACTTTTTGAACTCAAAGAGGCATTGAAGGGGTTTACTGATGTATGTCAGTATAACCTCGATGAACTGAGAGCCGCTAAAATAAAGCAAAGTTGTCGATTTGAAAACCAGTTTCTTTCCCTACAGACATTTCTGAAGTAATTACATGATGTCAAACCAGACAGCCTGTAATTTTTTCAAGCCTATTTCTCAAACCTACAGACTCAGTCTTTGGACAAGAGCCCACATGAAAATATTTTTGAAATGATTAACAAAGCCTTTCTTACACCAAGGCTAGAAAAATCAAAGTTTCCAGTTTGACAATGGCAAAACTCATGGAATGCAACGAGGGAAGAAAGAATTGATATAAGCATCAGTACGACACCTTATTTCCCTAATCTTATCTCTGATGTCACTGGTATGAAATTTTTCATTGCACTCGTAATTGTTGCCATCAAGGTCAAACCTTTGTCGTCTGTCTATCCAGACCAATTTATGTATCAACTCTGTTATGCTTTCGTAAGCAATCACAAATTGAGTGTCCTTAGCTGCACTTTGTCTAAAATTCCAATAAATCCCTTGTGACACGACACATCAGTGTTTGACTAGAAACAGAGAGATACAGCTCAGCACGTATGTTCCAGGAACGTAATACCTTCTGTTAATCTTACTCATTTCACCCCTGTCTAATCGAAGTACGCCAGTCCTATGTGATTAAAATCGAGTCACGCTAAGCACAGAACATGCCTGAGACCATCGTCTGTGACCAAGGTGGAGATTTAGAAAAATTTACCCACTCCCTTATGGAAGAAATCCAGTGCCGGCTCCTACTTATAGTCTTTTACGCACTATTCCTAATTCTTTCACCAAGATCCACCCCTCGCCTCATCGCCAACGTACCCACAACACTTCCCCAAACCTCCTTCTGTTTTCCAATGATTCCCACTCCAACCCCTGATCAGTTACTGTCAGGGTAACCTTTTGTTCAAATTTCGCAAAGTCTTCTCCTAATCAGTAGCAGGTATTACAGGTACCAAAATGTTCACTTAAGGTAGTTCTACTGCAATTTCCCAGGAAAATTCCCCATTTTTCCAGGAAATTTCTGCTATTTTTCAACCAATCAGGACACAGGAGTGTTCTCCATTCGGTTTAAATGTTTCCATCTGACGCCAACCTTCGGATTCAGGACCAAGTGTGACATTTGATTGTAATTGCATGCTTTGCTCAAGTAACCACGATAAAGTTACCATAATGCTCTTAGCTAACTTATAGTTTCGTGGTCATCAAGCAGGCATCATAACCCACATTTTCATAGAAGACCCCCACACATCGACAAGTATCCAAAACGTCACAATAGTTGCAGACACTTGTTCTATTGCGCCGAAGATAGCACCCACGATTGAACTGTTGTAAATTGTTAGGTCAAAGTGGGTGTTTGGATATTTTACCCACTCAGGCCTCATCATCTAAACTCTAGTGCCAGATTGTGGTCATGGCCAACTTAGGCTCCATACACCACTCAGAATTATTCCGCCAATATCCATTCTAACAGCATTATACGCCACATACAGCCCTTGACACTCTTCCAATCTTCCAATGACATTCACTCCAGTTCCTTTAATATGTCACTTGTTGAATATTTTCCACTAATAAATCTTTTGTACAAAAAATGTGGACTCCATACTACACTATATACAAGCAATGGTCTGATTGTGGGTTTGTATCCAAGTCCTTCGCTTCTCTGGTACATTCCCTCATCACCCTCTCTGTTAAATGATTTTTATTCCGAAGTGATGTAGTGAAAAACGTGAGAAACACAATTCGTATGCCAACTCAAACGGCAGTAAACTGTGAAGAGCACAGTGAAATGGGAGATTGCCTAAGCCCTGAAGCAATGGTTAGAAGCACACGTTGATGGTGAGCATAATTCTATAACCATATGTTTTAGATTCAAATCCACAGAGGAAGAAGACACGCACCCCACAGCGGACAGAAATACCGCAATACGCCGGTCTAAAAAGGCGGACCGCGATGGTTTACCGGATTTTTCCGACCGGGACCTATTACCGGTAAACTCATTTTCAGGACCGTACCCAAGATCGGAATTTCATTGCGCTCGAAAGCGGTTATATGCGCCGGTATACCGACCTACGGAAACACGATGTACGCGTCCACTGTGAGGCAGGGGGGCCCCCTCCCACCGAACCCGCCTTGCCATATTGGTACAAATTTGTCATTCAGAAGCTGCTATTAACAAATGGCTCTGACCAAATAGTGCCAAGAACTCAGTTCCAGTAGCCATCGATACTGATGGCACATGAAATCAGTTGAGCGTGTCGCTCACTGAGGTGTATTGTAAAGACATTCTGTCCTCTGCCCATCATGTAATACCTCAGTCTGGGCGTAGGATGTGGAGTCCCTTTGCTCCCGTTACTTGAATGTATGTGGTGACGTCTGGAATTGTAGTGTATGCATTGACAAATGTGTGCGTTGCTATGCGGTTGGGTGTCTAATTATGGTGATAGGGGTCTACTCGATCTCAAGATTTCACGTATGTGTTGTTGGTGGATGTAATCAGTTGGGTGTGATGAGCACCGAGGTTTGTGGCAAAGACATGTCACATTTCACACATTTTGCTAATATTCAGTCTCGATCTAGGGTGTTCAGTCCTTTTCACCCTGTTACATGTATGTGTGATGTGATGTATGGTACTGTGTGTATACATGGACATGTGAGTGTGTGTATATGTGTCTTTCTATGTGGTCGTGTGTCTATCACGATAGGATTATACTCGACTTTGAGATTTCACAATGACTGGCTACCTATATCTTGTTGGATCATGTGATTGATTGGGTGTAATGAATAATCCGTATGGGATAAGTACTGAGGTGTATGGCAAAAACATGTCATCCTTTGCACACACACACTCTAACGTCTGTGTGATGGTTTTTGGTTAGTTATGTTTGTGTGTGGTGACGTATGGATTAGTGCATAAGACCTAGTATGAATATGTGAGTTATGATATCTGTCTGATGACCATGTGTCTACTGATACTCGTGGTATGTGGGGCAAATATTGCTGAATAGCAGAAAAGTCTTGTGGCGTAGGATAGAGGTGGTGCTGATGATGTGAACAGTTTTGTACCTAATACCAACGATACCGAATGGCAGAGATGTCTGTAGTGTGAGATAAATGATACGATGTTGATATGAGGAGTTTGGTACTTGAAACACATGTTAATGATGATTTTTGGTCAGTCTTGAGCCATGGGAGTTCTGCCCCACTTTTTCTTAGCCATGATTGGGCTGGCTGTTGTAACGAGGTCGCTGTAGGCATGGAAATATGCGTCTGTGTGCGTCTTTCTCTGTGTAAGTATGGTGATACATTCGTTACACTCATCTGTCTGGATGTATGAATTGCTGTTCCTCCCATATGTTTATATGTATTTGTGTGGAGATGTATGGATTTGTGGGTGAGACCTTGTATGAATATGAAGGTTATGATATCTGTCTGATAGACAAGTGTCTATTGTAACTCATGGTGCCTGGGTCACATGCTACTAAATGACAGAAAGTGTTGGGGTGTGGGAGAGACGTGGCTGTGATCTCAAACTTCACACATCCTGTAACTATTCAGTTTGGATCTAGCGTGTTCAGTCTCTTTCCTCCAGTTATGTGCATGTGTGTGGTGATGTATGGGACTGTGTGAATGCATTGACATATGAGTGTGTGTGAGTGTATGTGTGTCTTTCTATGATTTTTGTCCAGTCACGGTTGTTCAGTTTCACTTTTTCGTTGCCATTATTGGGCTAGTTGTCGAGTCGAGATCGTTGTAGGCATGGAAATGTACGTGTGTATGCGTCTCTCTGTGTTTTTTTTGCGTAAATGTGGTGTTACCTTGCTTGTGGTGACGTATAGATTTGTGGGTGAGACCTAGTATGAATATGGGAGTTATGATATCTGTCTGTTGACCAGATGTCTACTGCTAATCGTGGTACCTGGGGCAAATGTTACTGAATGGCAGAAAAGGCTTAGGTGTGGAATAGATGTGGTGGTGCTAGTGTGAACAGTTTTGTACCTAGCACACATGATACTGGATGGTAGTGAGGTCTGTTGTGTGAGATATATTAGATAATGTTGATATGAAGAGTAAGGTACGTGGAACATATGTTAATGATGATTTTTTGGTCATTTATGAGCCTTGGGGGTTCTACCCCGCTCTTTCGTCGCCATGATTTGGCTGGGTGTTGTGTCTAGCTCGCTGTAGGCATGGAAATGTGAGTGTTTGTGCGTCCCTGTAAATGTGGTGATACATTACTTAAACTCTTCTGTCTGGATGCATGGTTTCCTGATCCTGTTTCTTTGAGTTTGTGCGTGGATACGTATGGATTTGTGGTTGAGACCTAGTATCAATATGAGGAGTTCTGTTAACTCATGGTACATGGGACACTCTTAATGAATGGCAGATAGGGTTTCAGTGTGGGAGAGACGTATTGATGGTAAATGTAATCAATTGGGTGTTATTAACACTATTTATGGTAAAAAACACTTAGGTGTATGGTGAAAACATGCCATCTTTTGCACAGACTCTATCTCCCCAGGCTGATGGTATATTAGGAGGGTTCTGTTTTTCAGCCAGTCATGAGGCAAGAGAGTACTACACCACTTTTTCGTTTCCATGATTGGTGCGGTAGTTGTGCTGAACTCACTGTAGACTTGGGCATGTGTATCTGCGTTTCTCTTTATGGATGTAAGCGTAAGTATGGTGATACCTGACTTTAACACGTCTGACTGATGATTTCTGTAACTATAGTTCTGCCCAGTTAATCAGTGGTAACGACAAGTCTGTCCCAATTCATCGTTTCCATGATGCTTGCTATTAGTTCTATCGACCTCGCTGTATGCATGTACAAGTGGATTTGAATCTAAAATATATGGTTATAGAATTATGCTCACCATCAACGTGTGCTTCTAACCATTGCTTCAGGGCTTAGGCAATCTCCCATTTCACTGTGCTCTTCACAGTTTACTGCCGTTTGATTTGGCATACGAATTGTGTTTCTCACGTTTTTCACTATATGCACTTCGGGATAAAAATCATTTAACAGAGAGGGTGATGAGGGAATGTACCAGAGAAGCGAAGGACTTGGATACAAACCCACAATCAGACCATTGCTTGTATATAGTGTAGTATGGAGTCCACATTTTTTGTACAAAAGATTTATTAGTGGAAAATATTCAACAAGTGACATATTAAAGGAACTGGACTGAATGTCATTGGAAGATTGGAAGAGTGTCAGGGGCTATATGTGGCGTATAATGCTGTTAGAATGGATATGGCGGAATAATTCTGTGTGGTGTATGGAGCCTAAGTTGGCCATGACCACAATCTGGCACTAGAGTTTAGATGATTAGGCCTGAGTGGGTAAAATATCCAAACACCCACTTTGACCTAACAATTTACAACAGTTCAATCGTGGGTGCTATCTTCGGCGCAATAGAACAAGTGTCTGCAACTATTGTGACGATTTGGATACTTGTCGATGTGTGGGGGTCTTCTATGAAAATGTGGGTTATGATGCCTGTTTGATGACCACGAAACTATAAGTTAGCTAAGAGCATTATGGTAACTTTATCGTGGTTACTTGAACAAAGCATGTAATTACAATCAAATGTCACACTTGGTCCTGAATCCGAAGGTTGGCGTCAGATGGAAACATTTAAACCGAATGGAGAACACTCCTGTGTCCTGATTGGTTGAAAAATAGCAGAAATTTCCTGGAAAAATGGGGAATTTTCCTGGGAAATTGCAGTAGAACTACCTTAAGTGAACATTTTGGTACCTGTAATACCTGCTACTGATTAGGAGAAGACTTTGCGAAATTTGAACAAAAGGTTACCCTGACAGTAACTGATCAGGGGTTGGAGTGGGAATCATTGGAAAATAGAATGAGGTTTGGGGAAGTGTTGTGGGTACGTTGGCGATGAGGCTAGGGGTGGATCATGGTGAAAGAATTAGGAATAGTGCGTAAAAGACTATAAGTAGGAGCTGGCACTGGATTTCTTCCATAAGGGAGTGGGTAAATTTTTCTAAATCTCCACCTAGGTCACAGGCGATGGTCTCAGGCATGTTCTGTGCTTAGCGTGACTCGATTTTTATCACATTGGACTGGCGTACTTCGATTCGACAGGGGTGAAATGAGTAAGATTAACAGACGGTATTTCGTTCCTGGAACAAACGTGCTGAGTTGTAAAATACAGTTAAAGGTGGGTATATCTCTCTGTTTCTAGTCAATCACTGATGTGTCACAAGGGATTTATTGGAATTTTAGACAAAGTGCAGCTAAGGACACTCAATTTGTGATTGCTTACGAAAGCATAACAGAGTTGATACATAAATTGGTCTGGATAGACAGACGACAAAGGTTTGACCTTGATGGCAACAATTACGAGTGGAATGAAAAATTTCATACCAGTGACATCAGAGATAAGATTAGGGAAATAAGGTGTCGAACTGATGCTTATATCAATTCTTTCTTCCCTCGTTGCATTCCATGAGTTTTGCCATTGTCAAACTGGAAACTTTGATTTTTCTAGCCTTGGTGTGGGAAAGGCTTTGTTAATCATTTCATAAGTATTTTCATGTAGGCTCATGTCCAAAGACTGAGTCTGTAGGTTTGAGAAATAGGCTTGAAAAAATTACAGGCTGCCTGGTTTGACATCATGTAATCACTTCAGAAATGTCTGTAGGGAAAGAAACTGGTTTTCAAATCGACAACTTTACTTTATTTTAGCGGCTCACAATTCATCGAGGTTATAATTACATACATCAGTAAACCCCTTAAATGCCTCTTTGAGTTCAAAAAGAGTCTGTGTTCTCGGTCTGTTTCGTTACACATAATTTAATACATCCTTTAAAATACACGGAATGTAGGTGACACTCGTGAGCTGTATTATATTGTTCATGTTTGCCAGCTTCGATGAACGTAATTTATGGTTTTCCCTACCTTCGTCGGTGAATGTCTGTCGGTTTCAATGAAAGGATTTCACCCATTGATGGGTTTTTGAGGCTACGAAATTTGAAAGGAATAGCGTATGTGTGGTAATACTATACTTTATCACAATAATGTCATGAAAACGGGTACACATAGAATTCTTCCTCGATTTTATATCTTTCCAATTTGCTGAGTTTATGACGTTTTTCCCCCCATTTCGAACGTTAACGTATTTTAACTGAAAAATTTAGGCTTTTCAACTTATTTTTTATTCAATTATAACAAGGCAAGCTGGCGCCATATTCTCTAGGTGTGGAAACTAAAATTTTGATTTTCGTTTTGAAATTGACGAGTTGGAACGGCTTTTTCAATAGTATCTCAAAACCCATACCCGCGGCCGGACTCGAACCAGTGACCTTTGGCACTCTAGCCCCAACGCTACCGATGTCTGTTTACGTAATATCCGTTGATGTGGACTTTTTGCTTTTTAGTAAGAAATCGCAATGGTGCACGCTTAAGTATATTTCACGAAATCACTACACAGAACCGAAGAAAATATTTTACTGTGTGTCGATAGTAGCCAAGATGTATCCCAGCGCAAACAAGTGCTTTCTTAACGGGACGCCAGCCAGCAAGGCACACATTTCGCAATGCCTAATGGAGAGCAAACAGAGTGTGTTCACGTAGGCCCGCATTCCAGAACAGAAAATGGGGGTTCCGAAATATTTCACGCATGTGAAGCATGCCAGGCCATCTAGCGGTGACTATAGCCTCTAGGTACTGCCATCTGGTGAGAGTGATGCAAGGCGATCGCGCGATGTCTCGGCTGAGCAAGTCGACACCTGTCGCAACGTCTAATGGATAGCAAACAGAGCGCGTATCCTATGTAAACACCCCTCAGGCGGCGGGATTCCCACCGCTAGCGTTTACTCTCCTGGGGGAGTGGAATGTCTGCGCCCAAAGAAATTAAACGCTTAGGAGATGCTTCCATCTCGCGGTCGGTCAAGGAACTAACGTGCTGCCATAGTGTGACGTCATACAACCTGGCCCCCGTTGGTCTCTTAGAATTTCCCGCCATGCAAAGAACTTAAAACTGTGACGTCATGCGGACGTGTGGAGTCTCTTTACAGTTGTCCAAAGAGCTTATCAGGCTTAAAACAGGTGTTACATCTACTATAATAATTTATTTTTTAATCAAAAACAGTGTAAGTTGGTCGTCCAATGCTATTCACGCGAATACTATTGGTCTGTTTTCTATGGAGTTTTATTTAATATAGAGCTCATTGTCTCGCGGGTAAAATACAGTTATTTTCATTTTGAAAAAATAAAAAATCTGAGATAAATTTTCGTTTAATGCGATTCATGAAAAAACTACTGGTTGGATATTGAAAGAGATTTCTTTAATGTATGGCCCTCGGTCCACCGGGTAAAACAGGGTGTGAGACTGTAAAGTGAAAAAATTAAGGTAAATCTGCGTTTTACGCGATTCTCGCAAAAACTATTGGTCTAATTTCTATAGAGATTCGATTAATTTACTGCCCGTGATGAAGCTGATAAATTAGGTAATGTTTTTACTGATGTGATGTCGGAAGTCTGAAAAATTTATCAAATTTGTTTTGATTTTTCTTTGAACGCAATTCACTTAAAAACTATGTTTTGCATTTTGATGGGTTTTCGATTAATGTACAACGCGTGGTTTCGCGGATAAAATAGAGTATGCTTTATTTTAATGTTAAGTTGAAGAAATAAAATATTTAGGGTAAATTTGCGATAAACGCTATACACACAGAAACTATTTGAGGAATTTTGAAGGAAGTTTGATTACTTTGAAGGCAATCTTCTCTCCGATAAAATAGGGTATGTTTCATTTTGATGTGATGTCGGAAAACAGAAATTTGACAATTTACCATATTATCTTTTTTGTTAGAACGAAACTCACCCCCCAAAAAATATCGGATTTCCGGGGTTCTGATTAATGTACAGTCCGTCGTCACGCAGGTGAAACATTTCTTTTCATTTTGGTGTGAAGTCGGAATAATGAGAAACCAAGGAAAAATTTTCGTAGAAAGTGATTCACGTAAATACTAAGAGTTGTATATTGATGTGGCTTCGATTAATGAACAGCCATTTGTTGAATGGACAAAATAAGATATGTTTCAATTTGATGTTATAATGTAAAGTGACAAAATTAAAGTTAATTTTTCCTGTAACTCAATTCACTCAAAAAATACCAATAGGATTGCCATGGGGTTTCGATTTATATACAGTCGACGGGTCCGCGGATAAAATAGGCTGTGTTTCACTTTAATCCTCTGTAGAAAAGTTGAGAAATTTAAGATAATTTTTCTCGGGAAACTAGCCGAGTCAAATTGCTATTTAAACACAATATTTCGGTGACACTGAACTCCGTCACTATCATCAGGTGTATATTGAACAAGTCGTAATACTTTAATCTTTGCTGCTTGCTTACACCGCGTTGTTGCCTCACACTTCATTAACGTTCCCCGTTAAACACTGAGCGTTGATGACGAGCAGCCTCAATAACCGGTATTCAAGAATCACTCAGTTGTAAATCCCGGTTTACATAATCAAACCCCAGGCGAATTTCAAACGCTTCTGTAATAACGGTATCCCAAACACATCTGATGTGAGCCAGCACTATAGTCTATTAGAAATCAAAGCTATGTCCTAGTTCCAATTTACAACGCCAACAACAACTTCGTTAATTTATAAAATAATTTTTCTTTGAACATGGTTGACCCCGATACTATTAGTCTGATTTACACGAAATTCTGATTAATGTACAGCTCATGGTACCGCAAAAAAAAATGTACACGCGAAAAAAAAAATTCAAGTTTCGAACATAGGATCTTCGAAATCCTGTAGCACTCTTTAGCTCTTTAGCTACCTGGACACTATGGCATCGTAACTTATCTCGTTGTTAATAGTGAACACTTAAAACATCACAGTTTCTACATGCGGTGAAGTGAACGTGGTCTGTAAATAAATAAACAATTGATTCAGTTTCGTTGGAAAAAAATTATCATTTACTTATAATTATTTATCTGCAGTTAAGAAAAATTGGCCACAATATCCAGTTATTTAACTGTTGTGCTTACCTTATACTGCAATTGTATTTTTATCGTAAATATCTCCTAAAACAACTAACTTAACTTAAGATTTTAGTCATTCTTATGAATGACTTCTATTAATCTCTAACTTCCAGTTTAACTATAAATGATTCTCGAATTGAAGTTATTACATTTTCAAGCTCGGTAGGATAAAAGTCAGGGGTTGTTTCTATAGCTAGCCCGACAAATAATTTTAGGTATTTTTCCACTGTAGGCTTCTACAAATTGTTCTTCATTTTATATTCAACACAAAATCTCATTATTAACAAATAGTTGAAAACTTGGTTAGCGTTAAACACTCCATACCCATCCGGAGCGCCTACAGGCAGGTGACGTCACTAAAGCGATCTCCAATTCCAGAGCGTTTTCTGTCACGTGACAAGAGGAAAGTAAAATCTGATTTTTATTTCGCTTTTTTTATTAAAAACAATTCACCATTCTTTTCAAATTTAACAAAAATAGTTTTCTTAAGCATTAAACTACGCGAAAGACTACAATTTGTAATATATTTCCAATACTGTCAAATAGCCTATTCCCAATGTAACTACTATTTGGATTTTGATAGGGTTGCGAGTAATGTACAGTCTTTGCTCCCATGAATGGGATAAGGTGACTTTTATTTTGACGTGACCTCAAAACGCTAAGGACAATCCAAGCGGTAGAAGTTGCGAGCAATTGCTAGTTATAAATGATGGGAAATGTACAGTGGTCTAGAGATTCAGGCGTTTCAACATCGTGGTCAACATTGACGGAAAATATAAATGTACGACAATTATTTACTTGGGAGAATATTTTACTATTTATAATCAATTGCGAAAGGTCTCAAAACATTTCGAAAGCGTTTGATAAAGGCAACAAATTCATAAAAAGTCTTTCTTTACAATTGCTAAAAAAAATTAAGTCAATATACTTTGGCATAAAGAGTGTAATCATATGACAAAGAACGAGGAAAGAAACTGACAAGGAATCTTGAGAAGAAACAAAAGTTGAATAGTACCAAAAACAGAACACCTCAAAAATAAAGAGAGAGAGATTAGGAGAGAAGGCAGAGAAGTGAAAAGATTCCGTGGACTATCAAAAACAAAATTGTATTGTTCATGGTATGGTTTCTGAAAGGAAGAATGTACCAATGACATCATTTGCTTTATTGATAGTAGGAAGGATAAGTGAATCATATTCTTACAAGGAAAACAAAGGAAAAGAGGAAAGAGAGTGACAGCAAACCCCCTGGACAAAACAAGACATTATTTTAACATTGGCTCTATAATGAAGAAAAGTGAGGGCCCAAGGACCATGGGACCATTGTAATTCATTTCCCCTACCCTACTTCATATTATACCCCCTCACCTTTAGTTTTAGCTTGATCAGGTTGACGCTTCATTAAACAATGTAAATGATATCCCCTCCAATCTTTGCCCGCTAATCTTATAATTGATACCCTCCTCCCTCCCCGACTGACTCTCCTTGCTTCGCTAACATTGTAATTGATATAACCTTACCCCTTAATCGTCCTTCTTATCCATAGGAGTTTACATGAGCCGACTGAGCCCGCACTCTTATCCATAAGAACCCATGGGAAAAGCTGAGGCCACTACAGTTATCGATAATAAACGAAATTTTGCATCATAATCCGACTAAACGCATTTTTAATAAAGTCAGATTCAATTATATGAGTTAACAATTATTAAAATTGCATTAAACCTTTGACTAAACCAATTGAATTAAACTGATTTTTTAATAATCTCCATTCTATTTATTTCTTTTAATTAACGTGGTTTGATCACAATTTCCCGTCCTGGTAAGGCACATGATATGTTTATTAAAACGTCCATTAAAAAATTCTGAAAATGTAAAACCAAATGAAATAGTTTTTGTTTTTAGCATTCGGAGTCAAACAATACTCTACACCAATTTAAAAATTGTTTTAATGAAAAAAGTATATTGCATTTGTCTGTACTGTCTATCGATGAGCTTTGAATTTTAGAGTCTGCAGTTCGAATCTTTACACATAAAAAATCCTAAGTTATATCTTTAGTCGTAGTGTGACTTCTCTATTATTATGTATTTTTGATGGTAAATTCAATGTAGTTTCTCTTAACTGAATACCCCCATTAGTTTGTAAGAAGATAAAAGGTCCCGAATTCTAGTTTTCTATAGACGTTGACCGCACAAGTAAGCGATGACTGCAGGCAGGTAGCATATGGGTCATAAAAATGTGTTAATTCGGCGGTAACCCCACACGGACAAATATCGTAATCCAACGTTAGCGGGCGAACAACTGCAGGCTGACTCACATTTGACAATCATAGGCTTAATTACAGCATGTGAACAAAGCAGCACATATGCCTCTCATTGATCAGAATACATGACTATACCACCAGAATCGCTTGTCCAATATGTTCCAGTAGGCGTCTGGTTCTCGAAGAGTTTCTAACCACTTTGACATCTCTTTAAGCACAGGTATGGAGCATCCTAAACAAAGAGGGGCAGTGTATCAGAGAATTTCCGGAACCTAGTGAAACAGAGCCGGCAGTATTTGATAGTGTGATTGTCAAGTACCTGTTGCAGAAAAGTCTGACATCGTAGAAAAGCATCGAATTTCAAAAATAACTGGCGGGAAAATATCTTGCCAATAAGTAATGCATTTTCAGTTTTGAGGAAGGTTGAAGATTTAAGTGCAAATGCCCCAAAAGCACAGCAGGGAAGAAATGTTCGGAGACCCCGAGCGACGCCAGAAGGTTTACTGACCATAGTCAGCTCTGGGGAAACCGCTATGAGAACTAGCTACCAAGGACGGTGCAGACCATCATTAAAACGTTAATTCTCGTTGTTCTCCAGGAGCAACAGTACCACGTGACGTAAAGGCCATTCCAAAAGCGATTATGGATACGAACTTCTGTAAGTTAAGAGTAGCTGCATACGTCGGTACTAATGACTCGTGTCATGTTTCTATTGCAGATATAGTTAAATCCACGGACAAATTGGGCCAAAATGCGTATGAAGCCGCACGGGAAAATTCAGTATCGTTGGAGCTCTCCATTGTAGTGTCGTGCCACGCATCGATTGTGGGGAAGCCGTATGGTGGAAGATTTTTAATTTGAATTGTAGGGTGCAGGAGCTGAGTTGCAGAAACAACTGGGGCTTCGTCGACCTTCGACCGATGATTGCCGCCAACTGGGATGAATTTGACTGGTCGGGCGTCCAGTACACATTGAGAATGGCGACCATGGTGGCTGCAAAACTATGGAACAGTCTTGAAATGAATTATTTTTACGAACACCTTGAGGCCCGAGGTTCTTTCAGTTCAATGAAGATAGTGTACCGATAATCAAGATCTTGGTCCTGGTAGTGACGGAGCCAGAAAGTCGAACATTGTAGCTCTAAATACCTCACCCTCTTACCTTCGGAGTGCGTATACCAAAATGCGAAATATACTCCAGCAATAACTGTCCAAAACGTCTAAGGATAATTGCCCTAAACTGCCGGAGTATTACACGGAAAGTAGCTGATTTCTACGCTGCAGTGGCGACTAATGATGTCGATATAATACCAGGTACCAAAAGTTGGTTGACGCCAGAAGTTGAATATAACGAAGTATTTGACCCTAATTTCAACGTTTCCCGGAAAGACAGAACCGTCTAGATGGGCGGGGGTGCGTTCGTGACCTTTAATAAAACTGATAATTGCTCTGTCGTAACTGAGACGGAAATTTTTTTCGAGCTCTTATGGGTCAATGTAAAAATTGTCAGAAATTTAATGTTCATAATAGGGTCATTTTATCGGCCTCCGGATTCTGTTTTGGCTAACGCGGAATATTTAAAAGTCTCACTTAATCTATATATATAAAGATGAATGTATGTATGTATGTATGTTTGTTTGCTTGTTCTTCATACAAATCTACAGTTTTCATCCGATCTCGATGAATCTTTGCACACTTATCCTTTCAGACAAGGCGAAAAATACTGTCTACATTTGGTTGAAAAATTAACAGTATACATGTTGTCTTATAATTTAGAAAAATTACTGAACGGTAATAGACAGGCGCGATGGATGTGGAGGTCTCTGTACTGTTTTTCCATGTAGCGGTCAGGTAGCTCAGTGGTTAAAACGCTTGCTTGCTGACGTCTGGGGCGTGGTCTCCGATTCAAATCTCCGTGGAGCCTAAGATTTTTAAAAATTGTTTTTGATCGTGAGAGTCACGCCTGGGCCGTCGGTTATTCGGATCGATGTAAAACAGTATATATCATAAAGTTAGGGGTGCAATGCGGCGTAAATCGTTGGTAGTCTTACAATGCTGTAGGTGTACACTTTTTTTTAGGTTATATTGATCCCTCAGGGGTGATTCGCAGTCAGTGTGTGTGCGATCTGCAGTAATAATATTATAAATGCGGAAGTAAGTCTCTGACTTTTTGTTTCGTTTTGACGACTAAATGCCTATACCGATATAGACGGAATTTGACAAGAAAATCTGTAGGGTGGTCACAGGACATTTTTTTTTAAGTATGATTAACAGTTGCAGTCACGAAATATTGAGAACTTATCGAATGGTGACAGAGAACGAATGTGTGTGGTAGTCTTTAATGTTACGTTGCTTGCTCAAGCTGTACTTCTCGCGCATTATGTTAGTGTATAATTTGTTAGTAAATTTCGTTTAGAGAAACAACGTATTATTTGGTATATATGTCGATTTTCTTTGTCCTAATACTTTGTATCTGCTTAAATGTTTCTGGTAACAGTTTATTTTGCCTTCTTTTTTGACATGCCTCGCGGGCGTAAACTGGCCAAGTTGTAGCTCTAGCTAAGCACGAGCAGCTAAAGTTATTAGAACCCAAAAAACGGATCCTCATGCTGAAGAAAGAAGAAAAGACCTAGCTGAAATATAGCTGTCCTTAGTTAACACCCCCACCCCTTTTCGTTTGTTTTTAAATATGTTGGAAATTGATGATCTTTAAGATACAGGTTCGAAGGTAGAATGATATAGTGATGGCTTTCCTGTCACATTATACAGACTCGGTGTTGTCTGGGACCAATCCTTCGTTACCAACAACTTTCTATATTCAATTCTTGCAAAGAAATTCTTAATCCACGCGTACGAAGTCGCAGGTATCAGCTAGTAATATTTATAAAAAAGTTCATGGACATATATTGATAGGGGGTGGTGATTTTAACCTAACGTCGGTTAAGTGACCGAGAGTGGTGGGTGAGCGGTTAGCGCTCTGGCCTCGCATTCGGGAGGACGCCGGTTCGAATCCCTGTCCGGGCATCCAGATTTGGGTTTTCCATGGTTTTCCCAAATCACTCCAGGCGAATGTCGGGATGCTTCCTTCAAAAAGGTCATGTCCAAATTCCTTCCCGTTCCTTGCCCCAGTCCCATCCCGCCTTTAATGACCTCGCTGTCGACGAGGCGTAAAGCCCAAGCAAAAAAAAATATATATATTCGGTTAAGTGAGACACATGATAGTTCAGGTCGGGTGGAATAGATAGGTTATTAACCCTAACGTTCCTAGAATGTTTTGCAGAAAGATCTCTTGAACAATGGTCGAAGAGCCAACGCGTCACGACAAAGATTCCTCGTCCATTTTGAATCTTTCTCTTATGTAAACAATCCGGATAATGTAGATACAGTTTGTATAGAAGACTGTATAAGTGATTACAAGGCGGTTGTGGTAACTTTAAAATCTAGTCTGAATTTGATTTATCATAAAGGCAAACTCGTATATTGCTTCGATAAGGCAAACGAACATGGCGAAAAAATTTGTAACATACGCGCTAAGTACAAATTTTGAGGAACTTTGGTTTAATTTGAAAGGAATAATATGGACCGGTCTAAATCAGTTTGTTCCTGAGAAGTTTATTAAGGTTATTAAGAAGATTCCGTGGTTCAATCGGAAGTGAAACGTTTGATCAGGAGGCAAAGGCGTATACATGCCACGGTGAAGAAATCGGGAAACTTGTCTAATCGCGTTCAATTAGACCAGTTGCCAGCGGAAGTGCGTAAGACATTGAGTGATTCGTTTAAACAATTCCAAGTCGGTAATTTATCTGAAGATCCGATTACTAATCCAAAAGAGTTCTGGTCGTTTATCAAAGAAATAAGATGCTCCAGTAAGGTTATGCCACCACTGATTAAGGAAAATGGGAACTTATCAGAAACAAGCATGGAGAAAGCAGAAATTGTTAATAATACATTTAAAAAAGTTTTCACAACAGAAAACGTAGAGGAGATTCCGATATTTAACAATCGTACCAACAAAATTATTAAAGTTATCGTTCTTAATGTCAAGGGAATAACTAAACTGCTTGTGAATGTAAAAAATAATAAGGCTCCCGGACCAGACGGTATTCCTACAAGATTATACTATAGGGACACAACGGAGGATGTGCAGTATTTGATGAACTGATTGATCATTTAATACACGCTGAAGTTTAAAAACATTACTCTTGGTGCTAGTTCCTAGTGAAGTGTTGATAATTAATATCTGGGCATTGTTATCCGAAAATCCATTGAAAGATGGTTTGATTGTATGACTGAATTTTGAGGTATCTAAGAAAACATTATCTATAGCTGAGTGACTACTATTCATTATTCTAGCTGGAAAATCAACTACCTGGGTTAAATTGAATGAGCTGTCTAATGATTCCAACATGACTTTACAGCGCAAGTTATTTAAAAAATCTACATTAAAATCACCACACACAACTATGTTGGTTATTTTTCTGCTTAAAAGTGTTAATTAAAATTTAAACTGGTTCAGTAAAACAGAAAAGTTTGGAGAGGGTGCTATATATACAGTCACTATTATGAAATTTCATTATAGAAATTTAGCTGTGTAACATAGGTTTCAGAATGTTGATCAAGACAATACTTGCTAATATTTATATCATCAAAACTATAACCATTTCTAATATAAGTGACAACTTACAGGTTTGTTCTATAGTAATGCGAAGCTAACTTAAAGTCTGTTAAATTTAACATTCCTATTCCTGTGGTTATATGGTGTTCAGACAAGCATAAGACATCAATTCTATTGATAACAATTAATTAATTTAAGTGAACTAGCAATTAATTCACTATGTTCGATAATCATCGGATACTCTGATGTAATAAATAAATTAATTTTGGGATCTGAAAACTCATTATTGTTTATACTAATTTCTGTTTAAACTCTATGCCTAATACTGGAAGCTAATCTAAAAAAGAAGTTGCCCTAACATTTTTAACGACAGGAATCTTTTCATGAGAATTTGTGGCCCCAATTAAATATACTGCTATCAGATGTGAAAGAACCCCCATCCTTCTATTACTGAGATGTAGCCCATGCCTAATATAACCAGTATAACCCCACCTATCAATAGCATCTACAGGCACCAAGCCCATGCCAGAGTCAACGTCAAATATAAATATAAAAAGCCGTTCCAGTTCTAGATTAAGTCACCTCACAGCAGAGTTCATATGTGGCCAATCATAGCGTCTCAGGACTGACAGCATACTGACCTGAAAGAGGCACATTGCTTTTGCTGTTTTCTCCAGGTCATCTCTAATATTATAATTATCATCCCCGCCCAGACTATTTGCCACCACTCCCACTATCACTACATGATCCTGATCTGTGAAATCATTACATACAGAAACTATACCTTCTACTACCTGAGCAAGACAAGGACTAGTTTTGAAGAAACTCATGACCTGGAAAGCTGATCCTAATTTTTCCTGCACCAATGGGCCCACACCTCTTCCATGACTACTACCTAGCAGCAAGACTTAATTTCTCCCTATGAGGCTTAACTCTACATCTTTTCCTACAAGTCTGTGGCTTTTTCCCAACACATACAGCTACAGAAGGCTCATCCAAGTCTATCTCTGGCAACAGGTCAAACCTATTTTCCACCCCAACAACAAAAGAATCAGAAGCCCGCCTTGTTCTGGCTGCCCTTTTCGCTGTTGCCAGTTCCCAGCATTTCTGTTTGCCTTCCTCCGCCACCTACCCAACTCTTGCCTAGTGTCTACTAGTTCTGCCTCAAGAGCAATAATCCTTACCTCCTGTTTTAATATCTTCCTATTTTTGAAAAAAAATTGTACATAACTATAGGAGAGCCTCCTCAATTATCACATTTTCGACGCCACTACAATTTACTCCTCAATAAAACCATTTCTCACACCCTTCGGGAAAAATTCACACTCTCAAATCTACGGCAATTTCCACACGTTTCATTCATGATTACAAGCAAGTAAAAGCATTTAACAAAAAAAAAAAAAAAAAAAAAAAAAGGAACAGAATGCGAGAGAAAAATATTGTCCAACTTAACCATACAAAGAACAGCTAAATTAATTCACAAGTAAGCTTTAGCTAAAGAATCTACAAATCAGTACTAAAATACACTTAGTACCACCAATGGAAAAGATCACTAATAATATGAATACAAAGAAGAAAAATGATATTTACGCTATATAACAAAAAAAAACCGAGCTTAAGTCTAACGCTGAAAAATGTAAAAAATTTCATAAAATAAACACAATACACATCATAGCAGTAAATCACAAATAATTTTTTTTTTTTTTTTTTTTTTTTTGCTCGAATAAAAAAACACCTATTACTACTGATAGTAGTAAAATGTATTACATTTTAGAGTTTCAAATTACTATTACAACAATAATTAACAATTAACTATATTTATTTATTATTTAAGTGCGCACGTTCAAGTGGTACGTGCTTCCACGGTATTCCAGAGATGAAATTTATCACTGGCCTCGCATTCTGAAAGATGCGGGTTCGAATCTCCGTCCAGCCATCCAGATATCGGTTTTTCATGGTTGTGCCGAAGCTGCTACAAGCGAATGCCGGGTTGATTCCTTCTAAAGGCCATAACCGAATTCCTTCCCGTTCCTGTCCCCCCCCCAGTTCATTTCCGAATCTAATGACGTCGACATTAACGAGGCGTAGAGGCATAAGGGTAAAGTTCCCAATTTATTCCTCTATAGCCAAACTCTACATTATATTCTGACAATAGTGTAAGAATAAATACCATATTCCAAATTTCCATATAACACGATGTGTCTAATGGATTTCTAAATGCATGAAGTGACAACAACGGGAAGTCTGTATGGCGTGTTTCTTAATGGAATGAACCGTGTACCGTTGTCCCAGCGTCCTGCACGCACTACAGTACGAGTATTCAAGGTGACAGCCATATGGCAAGCACCCCACTTCTGCCACTTGAACAGACTTAGTTGTTGACGTGTCATTTATGTTCTTGTTAAATTTCTGAACTGGAATACAGTTCTGAACATAAATCTCATAGAACTGGATGGATATTCAAGTTTTTAAGACTTATATAAAAATGAATGAGGCACTAGGCGCCTGAAAGAATGTGCTGCACGGTAGGTAAAAATAATATAGGTAAATAAATGAAGGAAAAGTTCAACTATTACAGACAAGGAAGGCGGTATTCTCATATTCCTTTGCATTTATCACGTTATGAACATCATACTTGGTCATGTTGTACAGATATCCTGTCCAACAATTCAGGAACCGACAAGTCTCTGTTATTTCTTTATCTTTTTGAGCCCATGGACTCTTTAAGAGTTTTCTTTGTAATCTTTTAAGAGTTCAGTTTCTCCAATTAATCTTTTCCTTCATCCACACTGCCACGATTATTAATTCTTGATTCAACAATTCGGTTCTATAAAAAGCCGTAAAACTCATTTACGAACATTGCTAAACGGAACTTCAATGTCTCGAGTGACAGATACACAAAACCTGCGAGCCATATAACAATTTACAGCTTGTGGAAACAAACATAGTTCCCTCCCACTTAGGTTTTGTTTGTTTATTTTTTGGTGTATACTGTGTTAATTTGTCTAGTTCTTTCAAGTTCGTAGCACGAATTGTTTTGAATAATGGAGAAAAAGTATATGGTTTAAGTTGGTACGCTGGGCGTGTGTTCCAGAGAGTAGTCAGTCAGTCATGGAGAGAATATCGTGGAGGTCCGCTAGATGGAAAAATGTCGGGCCGAGGCTTGTTTCGTGTGCCTCATTGGTGTTATAGACACATTATGATTTGTAAAGTGGATTAAAAATTGTATTGAGAGAACTGGGTGTGTATAAGATTGTAGTGAGCAAAAAGTGATTGTAGAAACAATGTGAACAATATGTAAGAAGTACACGGTGACTATATGGGAATCTAAATGCGAGTGAAGTATTTTGATTGTTTTCACTCCCCAAATCCAATTTTTTAAATTGCAGACGGAGTGAAACCAATTTAAATGAAAGGTGGTTAAAGAGCACATAAAGAAGACAGGTAACAAATTTACATGTGACTTTCCATGACGAGTACATGGAATACATAATGAGCAGAAGAAACAGATGAAATTTAGATGTGGCGACTGCTTGGCGACAAGACGCAGAACTAATGAATTAGTTCGATAATTGAAGAAGCCTGCAAATCTGTGGAGAAGAGAACAAAAGGCAGAACCAATAAAAACAGTTTAAAGTATACTAGTGAAAGACAAAGTGCAACAAACCTGAGTAAAGACAAAATTTAGTAAATTCAAATAAAACGACCGAAGTCTCAGTAATTTCAAGTTAAAGAAAAATAAAGTGAAGTAGAACCGTGAATTGTAATAATGAATTAAAGTAATCTAGTAAGCGGACTGTAAATTGAAGTGGAAAGTGAAAAATCAGATTACTAATGGTAAAGTACTGTTAGTTGCAAAAAGTGTTTTACGTTTTAATGAAAGTAAAGACGCAAAATACAGGTATAGAGAAAAGAAAATGTTATTAAAGAAACTAATAGTATTTTTATTTCCGTTTCATTACGGTATAACAAACTAAATTGTTCGTAAATAAAATTGATTAACTGTGTAATTATAATTAGTTATCTTGATTGTTGTATGAATATCCATTGATATAAGTGTGTTTTCTGTTGAATATTATATACAGGTAATGTGTGTGATGTTGGTGGTTTTTCGTTTTAAATACTGCTTTGACTGATATATTTGGTTTTGTGAAAGTTTCACTGCAAAAATATTTATCTGTGTTTGATTTTCGGAGAAGTCAGCTTTCAGAGCGTGACGAAATTCTTTTAAAACTAAAAATGATAATTGATGGAAAAGTTTTGGCAGTAACCAGGGAGCAGATACTTCCGAAATGGATTGTAAAATTCGTGAAAATCCATGGGTTTCGGAAAATATAAATAATAGCAAGGATTTGGGGGGTATGGGTGTCATGAATGGTCCAATTATGAGAGTAGTAATACTGATACATTTCATGAGGTTTAAATAGTTGGCGGTACTGAAAAGAATCTTTCCAAACAAGAGAGTACTTCCATAGAAAAACTGCTGGCTGTGATCTGCCAGAAATGAAACAAGGATAGCAAAAATTGGAACAGAAGATAGAAGATATTAATCAGAATCAACAGCAAACGCTGTAAGAGTGGAGAAAGGAAAGAGATAGTGCTTATTTTTAAATAAGCACCCAGGTAAGCCAAGTAAATGAGAATATTTCTAAACGGGAAAATATGATATTGAAGGAGAAAAGAGAATTATTGAAGACAGCATTCGACTAGCAGAGTGGAGCAAATTGCGAATCTGTTAATCACATTTAAGAAGGACACGGATTGTAGTGTAGAAAAAGGAACCTGCGCGGAGAAGTTGGAGTTTGTAAGGAGGCGGCTGAACAAGAATGGGTGAGTTGAATCAGTGGGTCAACAAGATTCATAGCAGGAGAGGGCACGGCGCCGTCAACAATGTAGTACAGCTGGTGCAGATTAAATTGACCGAAGTGAGATTTGTACCTGGTTGGGAGATACATCCTTACCTCTTGTTGGAAGTATATATGGACGCATTACCAAGACAATGGCCGGATGAAGAAAAAATAAAATACTTTTAAAAAAGGAAGCTTTGGAGTGGGTGTGCGAAACGTGGGAATGTAGTAGAAGTTATGAGGAGGTTTCGCAGATTTTCTTAAAGTAGTATTGGGCCGATGAAAGGCAGCGTCTAGTGAAGCAGTAATTTCGGAAGGAAATATGGCAGCCTAAGGGATTATTTTGAAAAATCTAAGGTATCTGTCAACACCGATGAATGCGATTGTAGTCAGCCTAAAGGAACGGAAGATACTGCGTCAAGTACAAAAAATATTACTACTGATACGATGGAACAACATCCATAATTTCCTGGAACGATTTGATAAAATAGAAAGGAGGGAGGTAATGAACGAAAAAGAGCAGAAAATGTTCAGGCATACAAAATCCGGAAAATTTCGTAATGGCAAAGGATACCAACAACAGGCTAGTAATGCATACTTAGGGAATCGAGGAAATAGAAGTATGGATGTAAAGTAAGGTACAGGCGATACACTACCGGTGACCGATTCAAGACGGGGGATTTCACTTACGCAACATGGAGATGACCGAGATTGTGCGGGAGAGAGTAGGAACAATGGAAACGGTGGATATTTTCTAGAAGAAATTGGAAGAAGGAGGAGGGGGGGGGGAGGAAGGAGAATATAATAAGGGAAATTAAGGGCGGCTTTTAAAAATGGTCCGTTCTCAAGCCGGGAAGATAAGACGACCAGGAGCTATATTGAAACAAAAGTACATTCAAATGAAGTTGAGTAGAGAGGAAATTATTAAGCAGAAAATGACGGTTTTACAAAAGTCACGCCATATTTCCTTAAGGAAGATGCTGGAGAAAAACGACAAGAAGTGTCGATAGAAAGTAATGATAATCTAGTCGATACCACCGTAGGAAATTATGATAAAGCGGTGGACAAAGAAGCAGAAGAGGAAACAGAACGCTGAATAAAGCAAATGAGAAGGGCGTGTAAATAAAAGCTAGGAATGGAAACTGAAGAAGATGGAAGAGAAGGGGACAGTGAAGATCAGCGAGGGTGCGACATGGAATCGAATTTAATGTTGGGCAGAAGGGGGCCATTGAAATGGTAGGAGTTCTTGCAGCGGATAGAAGAGAACAACGAGGTTAACAGTGCTGAGAGGAGGGAAGCAGAGCAAATAGAGACAATTGGCCTTGCGAGAATGAACCAACGGTTAAATACACTTACGTCTACCAACGGTACAATAATTACCAGAAGACAAGCAAAGAATCAAACTGGAAGGGTAAGACGGTTGTTACTTTCACGGGTAATGATAAGGGAAATTACGGGTTGGAAGCGGAGAAGGTGGGTGAAGAAACAGAAGATGGGAAAGATTATAAAGATTAGGAAGAAAGTGAAGAAGATATCAGCAGGGAAACGAGGTTGGAAACCACGAACTTTCGGGGGACAGAGTGGCGAGTAAGGAGGTAAGTGAAGAGTAAGATGAGGTGAAATGTTTTCTAATAAGGAAGACGGAAAATGTAAGGACGATGGAGCAATTAAAGGTAAGGTGAAGATGAAGGTGAAAGAATGGTCGCACCGAGAAATGGAAGAGGATTTATTAGCAGAAGATTAAGAAGAAGGGATTAAAGAGATAATGCAACCTTTGGTAGAAGTGGAAATGTTTGGAGTACTGGAACTAGCTTTAGTGGACACAGGAAGCGACGTGACTGCAATTTCTGAATCATTTTTCAACCAATTAAGATAGAGAGGCCAAATGATAGAAACGACAGCAAGTAAAACACAGATTGTCGGTGCCAGCGGAAACCTAAGTAAGTTAGTTCGTCAGCATGTGTATATGACTGTGTCGATTGGGAAGATGACGGTGGACCATGATATGCTAGCGATTCCTGGACTAAGTGTTAATTGTATATTTTTTTTATTTATTTTTTATCTGCTTAACGTCTCTCTAACAGCGAGGTCTTTAGAGACGGGAAGGGATGGGGGCAAGGAATGGAAAGGAATTCGGCCATGGCCTTTTGAAGGAAGCATCCCGGCATTTGCCTGGAGTGTTAATTGTATACTGGAAATGAGCTGGTTGGTGAAACATAGGGCAATAATTAACTTTGAGAAGAAATGATAGAAATTGAGAATGGGGACGTGAAATACATATTACGGTTCGAGTGTAAAATTGCTAAGAAGGAGGAAAGAGTTGGAAGATTGAAACTAATAGCAATGGTTCAAACAATTGATTGGGAAGATGATGACTGGAGGATCAACAAGAAATCGTAAAAATAGTGGAGTCCACAAAACATATATCCTATGATAAAAACTGCCAATTAGAGGAAATATTATTTACAATACTCCATTGCGTTTTCCGTTTGTCCAGGGCGTGTAAAAAGGTTTCAATGGAAACTGAAGATAAGAAACCATGAACCGTTTTTTGTAAAGTGTTATTCTGTACCTTTAGCAAGCAGATAAGCGGTGTAAAAGGAACTGGCAAGAATGTTCAGATTAGGTATTATCGACAAATAGTGACAGTAAGTATAACAGCTCTCTAGTGGTAGTAGACAGTGTTAGAATGGCGCTGGAAGCACGAAGCTTGGATATAATAGTGGATCCAGAGAATGACAGACCCGAGAATTTGGAGGAAATACTGCAGAGTTTTCTTGAAGTTTTGACCAGTTTGGATTTGACCGCGGGGTAGTGACAAGTCCGTTTGGCGGACGAATCACTGTATTATACAGCATTCCAATTCTGTGGCAAATGTTACCAATAACGTGTGGTACCGTTTGGCCAGTGGCGTAGCTATCGGAGGGTTAGGCAGTGCCGTGCACCGGGACCCCCAAGTTCAGGAGGCCCACAAGCTCTGCTGGGGGGACCCCGAAGCAGAGCTCAGGGGACCCCCAAAGCTCAAGGAGCCCCGGCCATCAACCTCACAATATTTGGTACAGCTAAATAATAAAAAAAATTGCGTTTAGCCTCGATAGATCGGTATCTGTTTTTAATCTACTTCAAAAAAAGAAGGAGGTTCTCAATTCGTCTGAATTATTATTTTTATTTTATGTATGTTCAGCGATATCTTTGCCAATTTTAAACCGATTTAAACGTATTTTTTTTTAGTGGATAGGGAATCTGTTGGTATTGGAGGAGAAAAGGAAGTTGCTGACCTTTCTGTTGAGGACTAAGTCAAACTAAGCTACTTTCAGACTTTAGTATATCTTTTGAAATCTTATAGCTCTTCCATTGTCTGATATAAACAGTGAGTTTCGATTTATCTAAATTTATAAAGAGAGCGAAATCTTGGTAACATAATCCTACGCAAATCAGAGTTCTAATATCATATAGGAAATTTTATCCATCAGTATCATTCAAGTATAATGAATATATTTTTGAACAAACCATTGAGGCTCTCGCTTTCGTTGTCTTACCTGTTGAAAGTGTTATGATGCTTTCAATCCCTGATACATTAATAGAAATGTTTATAATAGTTGGTCATTGCGGGCTTTTTAAACAATAATTCAATTGCTTCCAGTTCATGTATAGGAGCAAGAGTTCACCGCCTTAAATTTCGAAAATGTTCTTTGTAGAAAGGTACATTCAAAACCATTTAACTGTTCTCCATTAAAGTTAGCACTTACGTGAAATTTCTCAAGGAGAAGGTTTCTCACCAAAATAAATAAAAAAACCACCTCATCTCCTCATTTACACCCCTTAATTTTATACAATCCTACATTTCTTATCTGATTTTTTTTGAACTTTGCACTTCAATACTTTAAAATAGTGAGAAAAATCCTGTCAACATTTGGTCTGCCAAATCTCAACCTCTCTCCCTCCTTCCACCCCCTTAATTTTTGTCAATGTTCTTTACAATAAGCTACACCTTAATTTTATACGTACTACCATGCTCATATTAATCCGAACGACCTGAATTGCACATCGCTACATTTCCTCCTGGGACTTATTCAACCCATCATACACATCTACGAAGACAGTACTATACCCTGGAGGTGGTACAGTCTCACGACTATTAAAATTGAGCAACATCCACCTCCCATAAAACGAAATACATTTCCGCTTTTTTGTTTCATAAACCGAAATATTGATTACATTTCGGCAATAAAAGAGTTATAGGAACATCGAATACGTTTCATTTACTGTTTTAAAGACATTTTACAGTTATTAAGTGTTAACACATAACACGAAAGTTACCAATCTCAAACAAAATGCTGGTTTTTAGCAAGTACTGGATAACAACAAAATGCAGATTTTATACCCGTCTACAACAACTTAAAATGACTCGAAATTTACGTTCATATTCAACGTTTGCTGTGTATTATAATTTTTAGAAACAGTATAGGCTTATCTAAGAGTTCAGTCAAATATATAACACGTAACAAGATTTCGGATTTAATAATTTTGGCAGTGGTCTTGTAAGTATGCTTGCCTCTAAAAGCAATTCTTTTAGTTCTGTCGTTTCTTGAACATACTTAGCGTGGAACAATAGAAAACAATCATAACATTAATGTTCTGGTCTATATACTGGCTATCTTTTTTCCACAACTATGAGGAAACAAACCTTTTACTTTACACTTTGGCGAAATGAATGATTGCCAACAATTTATACTATAAGACTAGATTGTTACAAATTTCAGTATCCACAACATGATTGTATTTACTTTAGCGTCAATTCAGCATACAATGAGTTAATATGTCAATTCGTTTACGTTTTTTTTATATAAAAAAAAACTAATTTCTTCCAGGCCTTTGCAATAACAATGGTTTTATAGAAAAATAACAATGAATTTGGGTTGATCAATAGATACAGGCAGAAATTTGTAATTTCAACTTCCCAATAGGCGTAAAATATGTTTTCACTGTTCCAGTATACGGGTAACCCAAGAAAAACATAACGCATCATCTAACCACTTTTGCCCTCGGCTGACTCGAACCGTGGAACCGCAAGACATCGCACCTCGTAGCTTTCGGGATCAGCATCCCCGAACCTGAGCCAATTACAGCACCATAGCGTCAGGCTTACCAGAAACGGAAGCTGAGGTAGGAGAAACTAATAACGAGCCAGACATTATCTTTCCTCGTTCCTGGAATTTACTGTTTATTTCTTGGAATTTCAAATTTAGGAAATAAAATTAAAGAAACTTTTCATCAATGGTGATATGCGTCAGAATTAACTTTTAAAATTTCTGCACTTGTTTAATAACGTATATTCTTTTTGTGCTACGGTTAACGATTTTGACCCTTACCGCAAACCGAATTTTTTACGGACTCCCGGAGATAGAGGTCAATGTGATAGGACAGGGAAGATAACTCCATGCCACGAATAATGCCCAGTTGGGGTTATGCATCAATTATATCATTAGCTATCACTAGGCGGAGCAGCATGTTTTTAAACATGTTCTTCTTTGATGAGAATTTTTTTCGTAAGAACAGCCACTTTCCATTTCATTTCTCATTTGCTTCCCAATACCACAGGCTAGAAATTATCGTTATCGCACAATAAGTACATTAGCTAAAAAAAACTTTTTCGCACAATAGACACATTAGTTTGATTTAGTTCCTTGATTATTTTTAAACAGTTATCATTACGTATCACATCAATGATCAATCGCCCGACTTTGTTATGAGCACTAGAAAAAATGGGGAATGTTGAGTGACAGAAATCTTTACGGTGAAGTTAAATTTAATAGAAAAGTGTCTTTCAAATCCTACTCACGCATGCTGCGTTGACAGTGACTCACGTCAGCCAGAACATTAATGTTATGATTCTTTTCTATTGTTCCACGCTAAGTATGTTCAAGAAACGACAGAACTAAAAGAATTGCTTTTACAGGCAAGCATACTTACAAGACCACTGCCAAAATTATTAAATCCGAAATCTTGTTACGTGTTATATATTTGACTGAACTCTTAGATAAGCCTGTACTGTTTCTAAAAATTATAATACACAGCAAACGTTGAATATGAACGTAAATTTTTAGTCATTTTAAGTTGTTGTAGACGGGTATAAAATCTGCATTTTGTTGTTATCCAGTACTTGCTAAAAACCAGATTGGTAACTTTCGTGTTATGTGTTAACACTTAATAACTGTAAAATGTCTTTAAAACAGTAAATGAAACGTATTCGATGTTCCTATAACTCTTTTATTTCCGAAATGTAATCACTATTTCGGTTTATGAAACAAAAAAGCGGAAACGTATTTCGTTTTATGGGAGGTGGATATGGCTCATTTTTAATAGTCGTGAGACTGTACCACCTCCAGGGTATAGTACTGTCTTCGTAGATGTGTATGATGGGTTGAATAAGTCCCAGGAGGAAATGTAGCGATGGGCAATTCAGGTCGTTCGGATTAATATGAGCATGGTAGTACCTACATTTCTTATCTGATTTTCATTGAACTTTGCACTTGTATACTTAAAAATAAAGAGAAAAATTCTGTCAACATTTGGTCTGCCTAAGCTCAACCCGTCTCCCTATTTCCACCCCTTCAATTTTTGTCAAGGTTCTTTACAAAAAGCTACAGTAGACACCATTTGACCGATTACCATTAAAGTTGGCGCTTATATGTATTTTTTCACGAAGAAGATATCTGACCAAAAAATCAAAAAACCACCCCCTCTCCACATTAAACCGCTTAATTTTTAAACAAACCCACAGAATTTACTCGGTTTAGATAGAACTTAGCACACTTTTACTATGAAACAAAGAGAAAAATAATGTCAACATATGGTTTGCAAAAACTGAACCCCAACTCTCCGTTTCCAACTCCTTAATTTTTAACCAACTTAAAAAAAAAAAAAAAAAAACCCACACAAGAGGGACGTTTTCAATTCGTCTGATTTTTTTAAAATATATGTTAGCGATATTTTTGCCAATTTTGAACCGATTTAAACGAAATTTTTTTAATGAATAGGGTATACCTCCAAAGTGATTCAATATGAATTTCATTGAGAAACAACCCCTTCTACCCCTTTACACTACTTAATTTTTATAGAAACCCACAGTTTTTATCTGATATCGATAGAAATTTACACACGTGCCTTTTAAATCATCCAGAAAATACCATCTACATTTCTTATACAAAAGCACAATCTCTCTTCCCCATTACTCTCACCCCTTTTAATTTCCAATGTTCTTTACTAAAATCCACAGTTTTAAATCCTGTCAAAATCAATTCAGCTATTTTTAAGTCATGGCAGAATATTCATTCAATAAATATGTCCTAATGTCTCAACATGTACCTCAGATTTCAACTTGGGCCCCAAGTTATCACGTTGTGAAAACCAATTAAAAATCTATATTTTCTGTGTGATGTCAGAACAAACAGATATATTCCAGATACAGCGTTGTGTATGTGGTATGTATTAATACCCAGATGTTACATGTTTCGATTATCGAGCGGTAGCTTAAACTGATGTTAAATTAGGTCGAAAGACAGCCTGGACCAAAATGTAAAAAAGAAAATTATAATACCACTAAAAATTTAAAAATATAATTTTTGCTTAAAAAACATAAAAACCGCCTTCAAAAAAAGCGTACTAAAAATATTAAAATAATTTTATACCTTGCTGAGAAGAAAGTAAATCTAAATGGACAATATTTTACATCACTGTTATTGAAATGTTTACATTAATTTGTTATTTTTAGAGTCGGTGCCAGCCAAAGCAGGAAAAACAATAATGAAGTACAGTAATACATAAAAATCATGTTACTACTTACCTACAATTAATGTTAGAAACATGTTTCAAAAAAACTGAAACATACAGATGATATGCCGATATTATACTAACTGTAAAGCGTTTACTACGTGGTGCAGCCTAACAACATGACACTGTAGCGCCAGAGATACGCCTGGACGACCAAAGAGACCAGGCCACAGATTAAAATACTGTCTAATTTGTTTCCCTAAACTATCTCCCGCAATAACAATATCTACCTCACTACATGCTGTAAAATATTTTGAATTTTTGTTCGTACTCCTCGTTTCGCCTCTAACACCAAATGAAGTTCAGTAATTCGATCTTCGCGATGTGACAGCTGGATACGACTCCAAAAATAACTAATTAATGTAAGAATTTCAATAACACTAATGTAAAATATTGTCCATTTAGATTTACTTTCTTCTAAAAAGGTATAAAATTATTTTAAAATTTTTAATGTTATTTTTTTAAGGCAGTTTTTATGTTTTTTAAACAATTATTTTATTACACGAGCGTTCGACGAGGTATTAGGTGATGATGTGCACTGTATATTGACTATATATGTAGATGATATATTAATAAGTGCCAAAACTTGTAAAGAGCGCTATCCATTATGCAGGAGGTGTTAGGAGCATTGAAAGTTGGAGGAATGAAGTTAAAGTAATGGAATTCTGAATTTGTAAAGGAGAAGATAAACTTTCTAGGACATATTACCTATGAGAAAGCGATAGCACCGGATCATAGCAAGTTCAAAACGGTGAAAAGTTTCCCTCCTCTAACTAGTCGAAAGAAATTGAAATCATTCCTGGCTCTCTGCGGAATTTATCGGAAATTTGCCTCGTGGCAACGAATCGGCCCTTAAAACATTATTAAACACAAATCTTTCTTGTTTTTCGTCCCCAAGAGGAGTTGGGGAAGGAAAGGATATTATATCGCCTAAATCAGATGCATGTGATTACGGCATTGGTGTGCAGATATTCCAAGTGGTGAAAACAAATAGTATCAAGGAAGTAAAGACTACTGCCTTTGCCAGCCGTATAATAAATACTGATGAGAGGAATTACGTATCTGCCAGAAGGGGCGAACAATATTGTGTGTGGTTTCAAAAAATATTATCTTTGGGGCCGCAAAAACCGTAGTATACATTGATCAAAAGAAGCTGAGTTTCTTGCAGTAATGTAAATTGCTCCTCGCGACTCAAAAGATGGGTCCTATACTGACAGCAGTTTGACTACTAAATAAAGTACTTTTTTTTTTTTTGCTCTCATCAGTCTTTAGACTGGTTTGATGCAATCCTCCATCCCTTCCTATCCTGTACTAACCTCTTCATTTCTACATACCCCTTACAACCCACGTCCTCAATTATCTGCTTCATATATTCTAATCTCTGTCTACCTCTACAGTTCTAACCTTCAACTGTTCCCTCCACTAACAAATTAACCAATCCAGCATGTCTCAAAATATGACCTACCATCCTGTCTCTTCTTCCTGTAAGCTTCTTCCATAAACTTCTTTATCACCCATCATTTCCAAAACTCGTTCATTTCTTACTTTGTCTGTCCACCTAATTTTCAGCATTCTTTTGTAGCACCACATTTCAAATGATTCAAGTTTCTTTCTTTCCGGTATTCCTAAACCGCTACCGTAAAGTGCTGTGCTCCACACATAGAGTTTTAAAAAGTTCTTTCTAATTCCTAGATCAATATTTGAAACTAAAAGGTTTCTCTTTTTCATGAAGGCTCTTTTTGCTAGTGCTATTCTGCTTTTAACATAATTCCTGCTTCGGCCATCGGTTGTAATTTGGCTTCCCAAGTAACAGAACTCACTTACTTCTCCTATTCCATCTGATTCTATTTCTATATTTAATCTGCTAGTATTGGTATCATTTCTGCTACATTTCATCACTTTTGTCTTACTTTGATTTATATTCAGTCCAAAATCTTCCTTCAGTATTTTGCTCATGCCATTCAATAACTTCTCAATATCCTCAGCCCTCTCTGCTAACCAGACAATGTCATCAGCAAATCGTAGCATACAGATTTTTTTCTCCCTGAAAACTTATGCCACATGGAAATTTTTCTTTGACTTTCTTCATTGCTTCTTCTACATACAAGTTGAATATTAACGGGGATAGACTACAACCTTGTCTCACACCCTTTTTAACTGATGTATGTCTCTCGTGATTCTCTACTTTTATTATAGCCACTTGATTCTTATATAGTCTATAGAGTATTCTTCTATCTCGATACTTTAGACCTGACTTCTTAAAAATTTGAACATCTTGTCCGACCTAACATTATCAAAAGCTTTTTATAAATCAACAAATGCCATAAATTATCTTTGTTTTTCTTGATCTGCCCTTCAAGTATTAATCTTAAAGCCAAAATTGCTTCCCTTGTACAGCGATTTTTCCTAAGCCCAAACTGATCTTCACCGACTATGTCTTCTACTACCCTTTCCATTCTTCTGTATATTATTCTGGTCAGTAATTTTGAAGCATGTGATGTTAGACTAATGGTGCGATAATTATCACATTTGTCGGCTTGTGCTTTCTTTGCAAGTGTGAAGATGATATTTTTATTAAAATCAATTGGAATTTCTCCTGTTTCATAACTTTTTGATATGAGCATGAATATTCTTTCGATTCCTTCGTCTCCTAGAGATTTAAAAAGTTCTGCAGGGGTCTCATCAATTCCAACAGCCTTATTTGCTTTCAAGTCATTCAGAGCTTTATTAAATTCTGTCCTCAAAACAGGATCTCCTAAGTCATCAATGTCGACATCGCCTTCCTTTTCCAATACACTATTGTTCAAGTCGTCCCCAACATACAGTTTCTCAATGTATTCCTTCCATCGGTTAGTTCTATCTTCTGAACTTAAAAGAGTTTTCCCATCGGCAGTTTTAATGTTTATACCTCTTTTCTTCATTTCTCCAAAATTCTGTTTAATCTTTCTATATGCAACATCTACTTTTCCTACGACCATTTCCTTTTCTACTTCTTCACACTTTTCTTGTAGCCATTTTTCTTTTGCTGTTTTGCATTTCCTATTTATTTGATTTCTAAATTGCCGGTACTGCTCTCTTCCTGCATCATCGTGAGCATTTTTGTACCTTCTCCACTGATCCATCAGCTCCAAAATTTCTTCTGTGATCCAAGGTTTTCGGGCAGCTTGTTCTCTAAGGCCTAATGTTTCTTTGCCACCTTTCATTATTTCGGTCTTTAATGCATTCCAATCGCCCTCGGTTAAGCTCCTTTCACGGTTACTTCTTAGACCTATGTCTACCATTTCTGCAATTTTTCTCTTGTGCTAGATTGTTTCAGTTTATTCACTGCCAGTCTGTTCTGCTTATGCTGCTTCCTTATTCGCTTGAATTTCAGCCTGCACTTCATTACTATCAAATTATGGTCCGAGTATATGTCTGCTCCTGGGTACGCTTTACAGTCCAGAAGTTGATTCCTGAATCTCTGTTTGACCATGATATATTCTAGCTGATTTCTGCCTGGCTTATATCTTTCACAAAATTATAGCAACCTGCTTCCTCGCTCATTTCTTTCTCCTAGACAAAAACTTCCTACAGTATTCCCCTCTTTTCCTTCTCACACTATTGCATTCCAGTCACCCATGATTATTAGATTTTCCTCCCCTTTCACATATTGGAATAATTCTTCAATTTCAGCGTGTATTTTTTCTATTTCTTCGTCATCTTCCTGTGACGTTGGCATATATACTTGTACTAATGTGGTTGGGACGGGCTTAGTTTCTAACCTCATCAAAATAATCCTGTCACTAAACTGTTCATAATAACTCACCCGTTTCCCTACTTTCTTGTTCATTACAAATCCTACACCAGTGACTCCATTGACAGCTTGTGTGC
This sequence comes from Vandiemenella viatica, assembly GCA_031002005.1. Lineage (NCBI taxonomy): Eukaryota > Metazoa > Arthropoda > Insecta > Orthoptera > Morabidae > Vandiemenella > Vandiemenella viatica. Next base: position 195,016,214 of record CM061921.1, read on the forward strand.
TAATTATCCCGTGTTCCCCAGACCAGAAATCCTGTGCGTCCTTCCATTTAATCTCACTAATCCCAACAACATCTAACTTAAGTTGTTCCATCTCCCTTTTTAAGTTTTCTAACCTACCTGCCCTATTCAGACTTCTAACTTTCCACGCTCTGACTCGTAGAACGTTTCTATCCACTCTGATGACTCCTCCCTGAGCAGTCCCCACCCGGAGTTCCGATTGGGGGACTATTTTACCTCCGGAATATTTTGCCCAGGAAGAAGCCATCATGATCTATGTAATTTGAGAGGATTTCATGTCCTCGGGATACCCTTTGGGTCTTTAATGCAGTGGTTTCCCGTTGCCTTCTGCATCCCCATGCCGTTGATCAGTTCTGATTCATCCGCCTTTAGGGGCCGTTTCCAATCCCAAGGGCAAGAGGGTGCCCTGAACCGCTTCTCGCTCTTCTGCCCTCCTTTCGGAGGCCGTTGGCAAGCATTAGGTGACTCCTAATACCGGGAATCTTTCAGTCGCCAGAGCCTCGTCAGTGCAAACAGGGTGCACCACGTGAATGAGAGGTTGACATTTGGTTGGAAAAGACTAGTATAGTCTCTCCCAAACCCTTACACCCCATAAAGTACATAATAGGGGACAAAAACGTTGTGGCCGATGTGCTGTTCCACTTACATTTAGGAAGCGAAGGGGAAGAGGAGAAATCTACTAATATATTTAAAATTTACGATATGGAGGATGTTGAGCACGAAAAGGAGGTCAAAGATATATGTCAGAAGTTACGGCGGTAACAAAACGAGGACGAGTGTTCGGCTCTGTTAAAAAGAGAGTTGGGAAGAAATTCGAACGATATGTTTCAGAAGTTTTATATGGTATTTGAGAGGGTACTGTTCAATAGAAGAGCAGAAAATTTCGATGAATGGAAGATTGTTGGCCAGGAGAATACATCGAGAAGATTATAGACTATACTTACCCAAGTCATGGACGTTAAGGAACAAAGAAATGCCAAAGAAGTGCTTAATTGTATGAAATTGTGAGTTTTAAGAATATAACGAGACACGTAACACGTAGAAATGGAAAATGTGATAAATGTCAGTGGGTGAAAGATTCAACGGTGGTTCAGAGGGGATTGACGAAGGTGATCATACCGGCTTGTGTGCTAGACCTTGAGGCTGTTGACTTGTTCGGACCACTCCCCAAATCCAAAGGTGGATTGATTTAGTGGTTTTGGAAGTGTTCTCCAAGTATGATATCCGGAAGGCTACAGGGAGGACAAAGTAGCCGGTTGGAGGAAGATTATTTTTTAAAATGCGGAGAGCCACAACACATGTTGAGTGACAAAGGTAGTCAGTTCATATCTAGCAATTGGGAAGAGTGTGTGAGCAATACAGGACAATGAAGGATTGTGGCGGAAAGAGTAGTGCGTGAGCTGGGGAGGTTGTGCCGACGTACTGCCACAACCACAATTCCAGATGGGAAGAATACCTGGGCAGAAAATCTGAAGACATGATGAACAGTGTCTTGCATACTGGGACTGGATTTACACCATATAATATAATATGGTGACGAAATTGGTAAAATTTTTGCCAAGAAAGGAAATGAAGATGCAGGAGCATCTGAAACTGGTACATGAGAACTAAAGAAGCCAGCGGAGGAGCAAAGAGAATCGGCGTGCGAGAAAGACTGAGTACGGAGTAGGAGTCCTAGTATTAGTGAAGACTCATGGAAGGACCAGCAGCGATAATGGAGAAATAAACAATTCTTTGACACGTACAAAGGACCCTATATGATGGTGGGAAGACCACATCACCAAGCATATTACATTCAGTATGTAAAGTCAAGAAGAATTTTGGGACTAAGGAATGTGAGTGATTTGAAATTGTACCTAGAGTAAATGGAAGGAATGAAATTTGTAAAGGGTGAAATGAATACTGTAAAAATTGAGGATTGTGTAAAATAGATCACATAAAATCTGGTAAAAACAAAAACTATTGTGTCAAATTAGCAGGGGGGATGAGTAATGAAGCATGGTTCCTTCCCACTTAGCTTTTGTTTGCTTTTTTTTTTTTTTTTTTTTTTTTTTTAGTGTATGCTGTTTTAAAATGTTCAGTTCTCTCAATTTTACTAAGATACAGCACATATTGTCTTATATAGTAGAGAAAAAAGTATTTGGTTTAAGTTGGTTCCCTGGGTCTGTGCTCCAGAGAGTAGTGTATCTCTGAAAAGTCAGTCAGTCATGGAGAGAATATTATAGTCCACTAGATGGAAAATGGTTGAATGAGGCTTATTCGGTGTGCCTAGAAAGTATTATAGAAACCGTATAATTTGTAGATTAAAAATGACATGGATGGGTATCAGATTTTAGTGAGCAAATAGTGATTTTATAAACAGTGTGAGAAGTTTCTAAGAAGTACACGGTGAATATTTGGGAATATAAATACGAGTGAAGTATTTTGATTGTTTAGAGTCTGGTTAGGGCCTTATGCTGGGTTTTCAATCTTCAAATCCAGTTTTTCGAAATTGCATACGAACCAGTTTAATTGAAAAGGAGGTTGCTAACGAGTACATGAAGAAGACAGGTAAGAAATTTACATACAGCGAGGACATGGAATATCAATGAGCAGAAGAAGGGGATTAAATTTACATTGGTTACATAAGATGCATTAGTGCAGCGAGGAAGTCGTCCAAGATTATTTGAATGCACTATCCCAGCATTTGCCTCGAATGATTTCGGAAACTTAAATCTGGATGGCCGGACTGGTGATCAAATATGCGTACTCACACATACTAGGACAAACGTTAACAGCTCAGTCATGAGGCTCGGTTCGTATCAGTTTGCAACCTGCATCTTCAACTAAAGTTTTTAAAGCTTATAACATGCTCCATAAACTTGTTGAAAAAACTGCGAATCATTAATTACACTTCGAATGCATGGAAATGAACATATTATACGTTTCAGAATGTATTAGGAAATTAAAATTGTACCCCCATACACCTCACCACTTTACATCAATTCCTTTGTAAGAAATAAGCAGTTTCAGTCTATTAGAAATACTTTATTTCAGTGTTTGGTAACTTTTGTTAACGTGAATGCCGTGGTGCCAATTATTTTCCAAAGTTTAATAAGCCCAGTTGTAGTCGAATTGGTAGTTTTCTCTATTTTCATCTCTTCAATAGTCCACAAATTCTCACTTTCGTTCATGTTTGGGGTATTTACCACAGTATTGCCAAATCTCCAATATACATTCCCATACGAATTCAATTGATAAGGTATTCAACGGATTTAAATAATGTATTTTCAGGGCTTTATTCTAATAACTAGACTCTCTCTTCAGATTTGTTACGACGTGGAGATGTCCTTAGTCTAATAATTTGGTCACCTCTGTAAATTTTTTATGTCGTGATTATGGAGCTCATCCTCTCTTACTCCCACTATAGTATTACTTTTCATGCTATTACATTCTTGGTAGTTCTCACAAAGCTGCAGCTATTTCACCATATATGTGTTTATGTGGTTTGATATTCAGGAAATGTGTTAAATGGTTGCCTTGGTTAAAATATTTATAACACCTTTTCTTTGTTACTCCGAACCCTAGTGAGCTGGTGACTAGGAGGATAAGTCGTTGGAGAGGTCCCCGGTCTCCGCCAAATTTTTACGAGGAAAAGCTTTCTGTCCTCACGGGGAGTGGTGGGATACGGAGTAAAACTATAGACGCCCTTCACACGGTGGTATTACGGGGTCAGTTGGCCTTGTTGACGTTGAGGTCTTTAGTTATGGGAAGGAAGTCTTCTAGGCACATCATATTACTAGTACGTGATTTTAACTAATATTGACTTTATTATTTTTTTTCTAAATTTTAGATGGAGGCAGAGAAAGTTTTGCCAATTTAGTTGATTTAGACTTAGTTTATCTGTCAGAAGGCTCAGTGATTAAGGCGTCCGACTGGAGATCGAAAGATGTCCTTGTCTCGGTGGGGATTAACCCGACCTTAACCTGTGTCACAGGTTCCTTGGATTCCACTTTAAACTGTAGGTCTCATTTACCCGGTAGGATTACTGGGTTACTTTAGGTAAGAAGGAAAGGAACTTGATGTCTTATTTCTTACCATGTCTCCGTTTGGAGTGCCTAATCAAACTTCGGGTTGAGGAGCAGGGTTAGCATTTCTAGACTTGCTTATTTACTTACTAACATAATTTTGGAAATACAATGGCCACAGCAATTTACACTCTTGCCCTAAATTATTCCGTTCTCGGATCTCCATTAGTAACAAGTTTGTGAAACTAATTGGACTGTATTTGCAATCAGTATGATGTAATACGATATCACTTACGTGCGAAGTAATAACAATATTCATATGCACCCAGCGTGGTGGTGTAACGGTTAGTGTTCTGGCCCCGCGTTCGGAAAGACGTCGGTTCGAATCCCCGTCCGGGCATCCAGATTTGGATTTTCCATGGTATCCCCAAATCACTCCAGGTGAATGCGGGGATGCTTCCTTCAAAAGGCCATGGCCGAATTCCTTCCCATTCCTTGCCCCCCATTCTTTTCCGTCTCTAAAGACCTCACTGTTAAGAGGCGTTAAGCAGTTAAAAAAAATATTCATATGCGTCAGAAGGCTACATATATAAACGAACAAAAAGCGTCACGTGGCGTGAAAGAAAAAAATCCAACAGTTCTGAAAGAGCTATGTAGTATGTTGTCAGCAGCAAAACTACATCTATATCTACATCCACACTCTGCAATTCACAAACATTGTGGGTGGCAGAGGGTGCTAAGCACCAACCTTAATTCTGCGCATTCCAATCCCGAATAGCACGCGGAAAGAAAGAATACATAAAAGCATTATAGTACAGCATCTTATTTTTCGAATCTTATCCCTTAGGTCATTGCGACCTAAATAGGGTGGCGGAAGAAGTATCTCATTGCACTCGTTAGTCAAAGAATTTCACATATTGTCGAATAAATTCAAACGCAAATGGTCTTAACGATCCCAGCCCAATCTATGTATCAATTCTGTGACGCTTTCATAAGGGCTGTAGCAACCAGTCACGAATCGAGCTGCTCTCCTCTGTACTATCAATCAAGCCCTTGCTATACGGATCCCAAACTCCACAACTGTAATCCAGATGTGGACGGACTAGTGTTTTATACGCTATTTCCTTTGTATGAGCATTAAAATTCCTCAAAATACGACCTATGATTCGTAATCTAGAATTAGCTTTGTCTACGACGGAGGTTATGTGAAAGTCCCATTTCATGTTACTTTGTACTATTACCCCCAGATACTTCAGGGAATCAACCGTGTCAAAAACTAAGTTGTTAACTTCTTACTCGTCAACAAACTGATCCTTTTTTTTACTTATTTGCATTGCCTTGCACTTTTTGCAATTAAGTGTAAGTTGCCACTTACGGCACCATTCGGAAACAGCATCAAAATCGCGTTGAATTTTTAAGCAATCGTCAAAGCACCTTATTTCCCTATAGATAACTGCACCATCGGCAAAACAATCGCAACCAGCATTTAACGTTTTACCGAACGTGGTGGGTGAGCGGTTAACGTTCTGACCTCGCATTCAGGACGGCGGTTCGAATCCCGGTCCGAGCATCCGGATTTGGGTTTCCCTAAATCACTCCAGCCGAATGCCGGGATGCTTTTTTTAAAAAAAGGCCATGGCTGAATTCCTTCCCAACCCGCCTCTAGTGACCACGACGTCGACGAGGCATAAATCCATAAGTTAAAAAACATTAAAGTTGTCACCTAGATCGTTTGTAAAAATTAAGAAACAACTGGTCCTATTACACTTCCTTGAGGAACGTCCAAAGTATCATATAGCTTAGAAGAGGCTTCCCCATCAACAATGACATACTGTGACCGACCAGTTAGAAAACTGATGCAAAACAGAAGGCTGGTGCTAGAATCCGCCTAAGTCTGAAGAATTCTAAGAAGGAATAAATTCTTGAAGACCTTCACGTGTGTCCAATAAATAGTGGTACAAAGTATAAGAGGGAGAACATCAGAACGATTCTGAATTGTATTGGAACAAATGACGGGCATCGTCTTGGGAAAGTACGAGAAATGATAAGACAAAAGGAAGAGATTACGGGGAAATATTTATTCCATTTCATAACCTCAACTATTTTCTATGCACACCTTATACCGCCAGACTATAGACTGGCAAACAAGGTCGAAAACAAACAGATTTTCTTGAATATTAGGAGCAGCACAGACGATTCTTACAACATGATCCATTTCAAAACTAACAGTTGTTTCATACACAGCACATTTAAGTGATCCCCCTTTTAGTTTTCTGAATCGTTTGATACTCTCCACATCCTCCGTTTACCTCTGTTGAACCTCTATTTATGGTTCCTCGTATGTCTGCCACCGATACTGTTTCTGCCGATACAGGGAGGGATTGTTGTTATGATAACAAAATCTAATACCGTCGTCGAAAGCTGATCAATGTGTGAAATGTGTTGACGAATATTGAGAAAAAAAACATAGTAATAATTACTATATAACATATTCGCGTATTATACTTATGCCTTTACTATGCTGTCTTATTACGGAAAGCGTATGTAATTGAAACGATTATTGCCTTTTGCTAAGGTCGAATTGGTGACCTTTGTAATATAAGCCTGTTCAGGGCCACATTTAGGATCTGTAGGCTCGTAGGTTACAACTGTGGTGCGGGCCCTCAATATATATATAAAGCAATTGCGATTACTTTTTATTAATTTAATAACCCTTTTAATGCAAAATATTGGCTAGTATGCTCGCACGTTCAATTTTTGTTTGATGATCGATAGATATAAGGTGCTGCCTACTGTAGTTGTGTTGTTGAAACCAACACCCTTAGCATAAGCCCATGGAATTACAAACTGAAAAGTTTTAATAACAATATGAAAGATTAGGTCTAAACTTTAAGATAAAAAAAAGGACAAAAGATGATTAATTTCATCAAAACATGCTATAGAGAAAGATTAAAAATGCAATATTGATTATTCATACGCATGTCAACAGCAAGACAGCGAATCAACTTTATTTAGCCAGCGCTCCACTAATCAGAGCCTTCCCATGCCAAATCAAGCGATCGAGATTCCTGAATGCTGAAATAAAGTTTTGAAAGAAATAAAAAGTGACTTAAAAATCAATAATTTTTTCTTTTACTATTGCATTACGCCTCGTCGACGGCGAGGTCATTATAGGCGGGATGGGACTGGGGCAAGTAATGGGAAGGAATTCGGCCATGGCCATTTGAAGGAAGCATCCCGGCATTCCCCTGGAGTGATTTGGGGAAACCATGGAAAACCCGGACGGGGATTTTAACCGGAGTCCTCCCGAATGCGAGGCCAGAGCGTAAACCGCTCATCCACCATTCTCGGTAACAAATTAAATAAAAAAAAGAATTAATATTGAATTATAAAGAGACCAATTTCAATTACAAACGAATATAATTTTTTATAAATACTTTCAAATAAAACTTTAAAACTTAGACCACCCACCGCTACTCGCTGTTTACATCGTATACAAAATGAATTAATCTTACCTAACCTTCCGGACATTAAGGCTAGGGAATTATAGTTCGTATTCCAGGTGAACGACAGTGACTTCAATCTATATTCATACGCCCCGAGCACAGTATACTGCAACCTTATGTTACAAGGATTATAAATTCCTCGTCGTTAAGCCGTGAAGTTATTACTTTTCGGTATAGGAACACTGAAATATTATTTTACAATACATCCGTACTTCAAAGAACTGAACTGCGCATGCGCGAACGTTGTTTTCGGTTTACACGAGCATCTCAAGACTTTCGGTGCTAGAAGCGTTTCGGAAATAAGTTGCATTGTTTGTACACGTTTGATAATTTTTTTATTTTTGCATGTAGTGTGGGCCCCTAGTCTACAGCCTAGGTATTCTATACCTAAATGCGGCCCTGGTGCTGTTTGTCATTACAGTTAGTGTTAAAGATATTTAATTTAAAGTTTATAGAATAATTTGCTCTGGTATTAATAATAAGAGCGATTGCATTTTCCACACACTCGCGGATATTAAAGGGGAATGGGCAATTAATAATGAGTGTGACTGATGACGTTGTGTAGTAAAGTAAGTATACAATGAATGTGCCGTTACTATCTGAGTGGATCTATATCAAATAAACAGATCAAATAATCGAAAATTAGCATGTTTGATGGTCTTTAATAATCTATTGATTTGTGGTTCTGACTTTTCAGATTGTTTGTATTGTACAACTGTAGAATTATCGGCTGCATACTTCGGCCATTTGTTAGTATTTTATTAAAAAATGCAGAGCAGACTTCTCTTTTATCAAACTTTTTTAACAACAGTAGTGTGTCTTATTTTCTGATACAGTGATTCTGCCTAACATTCAATGCTAACTGATAAATATTTACTAACCGTGAATATTTTTGACAGAAATACTGTAGCATATTTCAATTATTTCGTAGTTAATATTCTAGTGAGTGTAAGCCAGTCTCGGTGAGCTACAAGCCTGGGCGGACGTGGAACATGAGAGCGCGTTGGCAGAATCTGAATCCTTCCTGCAAGGCCACATAGGCAAGCAGTTTTGACTGTGAGAAACAAGGTTCGAAATGTTCTGGTACCTTCTAGAAAGATGCCTCCAACTGGCCAATTAAACTTTGTATCCACAGCGCGTGATGTGAACTGGCCAATGGGAGACAGTCACCCCACCCTTAAGCGACAGTAGAGTGACGCGTTCTGTACCCGTCCTCTGCGCAGTTTCATTTTGAAGATCATGCCGTAAACTTGCCAATTTTTATGAAGCCAAGGATTTAGGCAGTGTTAGAAATTACACCACCAGCTCCACCCTTCGTATGCTCACGAGGCGAGGCTTGTACCAACCCTCCCACCATTTTAGTCAGCCATTCGGCTATAGTAAGGAAACAGTATTTCACTTCTATGCAGATTAAGATGTACCATTCAACTGTATCAATCCACTTATCTCTCTGAAGAATTCAAGAATAAATGCCTGTTCATAACATCTCGGAAGTTATTTACAACAATACCTCACGTCAGTAGTTAGAGTGATTATTTTAGTGCTTTCCAGCCCGTACTTGCAGACGCCAACGGGAAGAACCAGAAGTTGACGGCGAGGAGGCTGGACGAACTTACGTGCACGCAGGGGTAAGTCGAAGGTAATTCTTCGCTCGGCCATTACCACGCGACAATACTTCATCGGCTTGGCTCATTTCCAGAGATAAGCCTGCAATTCCATGCTGTTATCAGGGACTGTACATTTTAATTCGTAAATAATAATAGAATTAATATACCCAAAGTTATACAGTACTGAAAATATAAAACGTTAATTTTTGGAACACTTCCAGGACATGGGAATTCGAACTACGAACTTCTCACTCAAATGTGAAATAAAAGAAGGTGTTTAAGACACTCAATGTTGTGGCCGTACATTCCTGTATGAAATCCTGTCGCACTCCTGGATTGCCACAACGCAAAGCGGATTTGGGTGCACGGCAGTGCACCCGCCAAGTCGAGTCAACGGCGGCACTGCCTACCCTTTTCTCGAAGCGATTCGGGCCATTTTTGAACCTCAATTTCTTCGGTCGTATTTATGCTACATGTCTAAAATTTCTGTTATGCATAGATGTCAGCAATCTTAGCAAACTTACTAAATTTTATTTTGGTACTGTTCTTGGTTCGTCTGTTATTCGGATGCAAACTACAGCGATTTTGTCACTCACTCACTCACTCACTGACTGACTGATCATCAAAATTCTAAGGCACTTCCCGTAGCCGTAGAAAGCTGAAATCTGGTATACAGATAAAATTTTACCCACATATTATAAGAAAAGTCTTAAACTCGTAATTTTCCGAATACCTACCCTATTACCTACCCCTAACGTGAAATCGGGTTTTGCCCTAATTACTTTATAAACCTCAGATTTTCACTGTAGAGTGAGCTTAATATGTTTAACTGATATATTTAATTTTACTTCTTTCCATTTCTTATTTTTTAAGTTATTGAAATTAAAATTTTTATTTCGGCACAACACCCCGACATCAAAATTCCACTGTACTTCCAGTAATCCTAGAAACAAGTAATTTGGTACACATACGTGGTTTCATCCCTAAATCATCAGAAAAATCTGATATTGGAGTTTTTCCCCGTATTTATTGAATTACAGTCGCAAACGTGAAAAATTCTGGCACATATTTGCGGCTTGATTACTTTCCTCCTGATGAAGCTACAAACCTGATATTTCCATACTATATAGAGGCAAGCAAGTTTAACCAAAGCCTTAATTTTTACTTTGTTCCTATGATTATTTTTGAAGTTATTTGTTATTTATTTGAGGTGGTAGTTAAACCAGCTGCAATGTTCATTGCTCGGCTACGACGCACATTAATTGTTTGCAGAGAGTGGGGTATTGTTGGTAATGATATTGCTAATTTTCCCTGTATTTATTGAATGGCATCCCAAACGTGAAACTTTCCAGTACATATTTGCATGATAATTGCTTTGTTCTGGATGAAGCTATATGCTCAAACCGTCAAACCTGACTAATGAAGAGAATCAATTTCCAACATAGTTAAAAACAAAAGAAGGTGCGGGGATGTGTGTTTGTGTGGAGGGGGATGTTTAGCTAAGGGTGACTTTATTTCAGCTTGATCTTTTTTTCTTTCTTTAGCATGAGCATCATATTCTTGGGTTCTAATAACTTAAGCTGCTCGTGTTCTGCTAGAGCTACACTTTAGGCCAGGTTTAGGCCCGCAAGGCATATAAAAAAATAAGACAAAATAAACTGGTTCCAGAAACTTTTAGGCAAATACAAAATAATAGTACAGTGCAGAGCAAATCGACCTCTATACTAAACAATACGTTTTGTCTCTAAACGAAATTTACTAACAAATCACACACACGAGAAGCACAGCTTGAGCAACCGACTTAACATTACAGGCTAACATACGCATCCGTCTGTATGTTACCATTCGATAAGTTCTCAAGATTTCGTGACTACAACTGTTGTTCATACAGATACAAAGTATTTCCTTGTCGAATTCAATCATTATCGATATAGCCAGTTAGTCGTCAAAACGTAACAAAAAGACAGAGACTGACCACTGATCAATATAGCGTAAATAAATGTACATGTACAGCATTGCACCCATAAATTTGTGATATCTACAGTTTAACATGGAATCCGAACAACCAAGCGTGCAGGCGTGGCTCATACGATCAAAAACAACTCTTGAAATTCTTTGCATCCACCGAGATTTGAACCGAAGACCATGGTCCAAACATCAATAAGCAAGCACGTTAACCACTGAGCTACCAGACAGCTATGCGGAAATGTACTACAGAGACGTAAACAACCTACTCTTCTGAAATAAACTTTTTTCGGGTATGTTATACGATGAATTAAATAAAAATATTATCCGGCAGAAAACCCGAGAAAAGTTTATTTCATTAATACGCCGGAAAAAAAACTTAATTCCCACAATCTACTCTTCTGTCTATTGCTGAACAGTAATATTTCAAAAATATGTAACATGTATTATTTATACAGAAAAAAGTATGCTTTGTCCATCCTAATGCCAAATATCATCTCTTGTCAAATTTCATCACGATAGGATTAGCAGTTTAGCACAAGAAATGTAACAAACAGACAAAGAGACAGATAGACAAAGTTACTTTCGTATTTATAATATTGGGTATAGATTTATTTTAGGACATGTCAAAACCGAAAGAAATCTTGGGCTTTTGTATATTTAAGCTTGATAATGCTGCGCATTTGTATTTACACAGGTTATCTAAACTATGGCATGCATAATGACCAACTGGCCATATAATATGTGCACTCTTTTCTCTCTGGCATACTAATCAACAAACTGTTTGGTCACGTGACATAATCAAGCGAACGTACAAAGAATGTTTATATAATAATAAAGGCAGATACAGTAACGGTGATTTATCTGGATATTGCAAAGTAAACCCTGAACTTAGGGATACGTTTGAGCACGGGTTTTCATAAGGTTTGAACTATTACTGCGATTCATCTACATCTACATCTATACTCTGCAATTCACAATTACTGTGGGTGGCAGAGTGTGCTGAGCACCAATCCTAATTCTTTGTATTCCAATCCCGAACAGAACGAGGAAAGAAGGAATACATAAATGAATCAGTACGGCAACTTATTTCTCGAATCTTATCCCCCCTGCCATTGCGACCTAAATAGGTTGGCGGAAGAAGTATTTCGTTGCACTCGTAAATTAGAGATTTTCGCATATTCTCCAACAAATTTAAACGAAAACAACGTCGTCTGTCCGCCAAACAATCCCAGCCTAACCCACGTATCAGCTCTGTGACACTTACATAAGGATTGTAACTAGCGGTCACGAATCGAGCGGCTCTCCTCTGTACTTTCTCTAACGTGTCAATCAATCCCTTGCGATACGGATCCCAAATTGCACAACAGTATTCCAATTGCGGACGCACTAGTGTTTTGTACGCTATTTCCTTTGTATGAGCATTGCAGCTTTTCAAAATACGACCTATAAAACGTAGTTTAGAATTAGCTTTGCCTACGACGGAAGTTATGTGCAAGTCCCATTTCATGTTGCTTTGTATTGTTACGCCTAGATACTTCAGGGAATCGACCGTGTCAACAACTGAATTGTTAACTTTGTACTCGTGAGCAAACGGGGTCTTTTTATTACTTATTTGAATTGCCTTGCACTTTTTATAGTTAAGTGTAAGCTGCCATTTACGGCACCATTCCGAAATAACATCCAGATCGCGCTGTATTTCTAAGCAATCGTCAGAGCACCCCACTTCCCTATAAATAAGTGCATCATCAGCAAAAAATCGCATCCTGCAATTAAAGTAGTCACCGAGATCGTTTATAAAAATTAAGAAAAGAAGTGGTCCTATTACACTTCCTTGAGGAACGCCCGAAGTAACATCTAGCTTTGAAGAGGCTTCCCCGTCAACAACGACATACTGCGACCGACCAGTTAGAAAATCGCGCATCCATTCGCAGATCTGATCAGATATACCGTACGCTCGAATCTTCGCCAAAAGGCGGTTATGTGGTACAGAGTCAAAAAGCCTTCTGGATATCCAAGAAAATAGCATCAACTTGTGATTGCATCGATAACCTTCTTTACGTCATGCGAAAATAGAGCCAGTTGCGTTTCACACGAACGGTTCTTACGAAATCCGTGTTGGTTTGCTGTAAGTAACTCGTTTTCATCCAGAAACTTCATAACGTTAGAGCATATAACATGCTCCAGAATTCTACTGCAGACAGATGTTAGAGATATGGGTCGATAATTCCTAGGATCTCTCCGATCACCTTTTTGAAAACGGGAATCACCTGCGCTATTTTCCAGTCAGAAGGTACTTTTCTTTCTTCTAAAGATTTATAGAAATATATCTGATAGAAATGGCTCTATTTCTTCCGCGTGTTCCGAAAATAATCTTACTGGAATACCATCAGGACCCGGCGCCTTTCCCCACTTCAGGAGCTTTAATTGCTTTATGATACCTACACTATCAATTTGAACTGGATCCATCTCAAATTCTACACGCCGTGCAAAAGCGGGAATGTTTTCCATGTTTTCGTCAGTGAAAGAATTTTTAAATTCGGTGTTAAATACGATAGCCTTTTCGCGGCTGTCATCAACTTCCCGGCCGTCTTGTAGTAGAACTGACATATTGTTGTCACTACCACTAACTCTTTTTACATACGACCAAAATTTCTTTGGGCTTTCGTTGAGACTCTTAGAAAGTGAGTTGCATCAAAAGTCGTTAAAAGCCTCGCGCATCGCATTTTTAACAAGTTCTCTTGTCTCAGCTAACTTTTCTAAATCACTCCTATACATCGTCGTCCTTGAGCGTGCATGTATCTTCCTTTGTTTTTTAAGTAACCGTTTAAATTCACGAGTATACCACGGGGGATCGTTCCCATCCCTGATTGTCCTTTTCGTTATGTGTAAGTCCATACCTTCCCTGATTATATGCATGAACCGAAGCCACATCTCTTCAACCGAGCCTCTTCCTTCTATAAAGGTAATGTAATTATCTCTCAAAAACGTTCTTAAACTCTCCTTTGGGGCCTTTTCAAACCTGTAAACGACCCTTTCTTTTTTCTTTTTACGCGCGGCTATTAATTTTAATGTAGCAATCACAGCTTTATGATCACTTATTCCCATGGTGGTAGAAATGTCCGTGATTAACTCAGGCCTATTCGTAACGAGAATATCTAAAATGTTTTCGTTATCGTTGTGGCACCGCGTTGGTTCAGTAACGAGCTGCTCAAGATTAAGATCTGAGAAAAGGTCAAGAATAATTTCACAGGATGTTTTATCCCGGCCACCAGTAACGTGGACGTAATTATTCCAGTCGATATACGGAAAGTTGAAGTCACCTCCTAGTATTATTGCATGATCTGGAAATTGACGAGCTATATTACTTACATTAGTTCTTAAGGCCTTAGCAATAGATACATCTGCATCTGGTGGACGATAGAAAGACCCTAATACAAGTTTTGTCCTAGCTACTTTTAGTCTAATCCATAGGATTTCACAGACCGTGTCGATATTTATTTCGCTTCACGACAGGTGTTTACTAACAGCTATAAATACACCGCCTCCATTGGAGTTCAACCTACCCTTACAGAAAACATTCATTCTATCGTTAAATATTTGTGCTGAACTTATATCCGGTTTTAACCAACTTTCAGTACCTAATACAATATCTGCTTCTGTACTACTAATAATGCTTTCAAGCTCAGGCTGCTTATTACAAATACTTCTACAGTTAATAACGAGTACTTTTAATGGTCGAGACTGATTTACGCTACTCCTAACATATGTTGCAGAATTTAATTGGGCTGCCCGTAACTGTGATCCCAGTTTCGGGTCTTCCTGCCTCAGCCTAAAAAGTCCCCCAATGCACTCCACACGGCCCCTGCCACCCGTGTAGCCGATTCACGTGTGTAGTGCACTCCTGATCTATCCAAGGGAACCCTACATGACTCGACCACATGGCGAAGATCTAGGAATCTGCATCCATGAATTATCGCAGAAACGCCGCAGTCTCTGGTTTAGACCCTCGACTCGCTCTGAACCAGAGGTCCACAGTCGGTTCTATCGACAATGCTGCAGATAGTTAACACAGCCGAAATCTTGCGGTCATCAACCACAGAGCTCACCCTTTGAGCAAGCCGCCGGAAGGAAGAGAGGATACTCTCCGACCCAAGGCGGCAAGCATCATTGGTGCCGACATGAGCTACAATCCGCAGCTGGCTATACCTCGTCCGATCAATGGCATCCGGGATGGCCTGATCCACATCTTGGATCAGACCTCCCGGAATACACAATGAATGGACACAGGACTTCATCCCAGACCTATTCGCCAAGTCCCTAAGGGGTTCAATAAAACTTCTAACGTTGGAGCTACCTATCACCAAAATCCCCTTCTGTGGTCGCTCAGACCATGCGGGCAGGGGGGCTGGCAACTCGCTGTTGACGATTGTGGATCTGAACCAGACCCAGACAACACATCAAACCGGTTGGACAGTGGTACAAGTATCCTCCTGGGATTCAGACTTGCACAACTGCCCCCGCATGCGGCGTCGACGCCCGGAAACCACACGCCAGACACCGTCAGGTGACTGCCGCACAGGCTCCAAGGTCTCAGCCTGGACTACAGGTACGATGCTGGGAACAGGAGAACCTGCGATAGCACTAGCTTCAGCGGAGTCTCCCATAGCACATCTGCTGCAGTCGCCTACGGCAGCTTCCAGCCTTGTAACTTTCGTTAGCAAAGCTGCAAGCTGAGCGCGAAGATCAGCCACCTCAGCCGCGCCTGCACACAGCAATCACAGTCCCTACACATATTATTTAAACAAAAGCTACGGAGAAGATGAAAGATGAACTAACCGAGTGATCCAAATAAACTGTTCACTACTTACAAACAACCGATAGACACGACTGGAAAAAAAACCTAAATTAACAAAGAAGGACTTCCTCGCGTAACGGTTACAGATGACCAACTGACTACTGGCGCTGTTAAACAAATAAGCAAAGATGGACAAAAGCTATCTACACACTTTAAATTAAACTAAACACAGAAGGCACTTCCTGGCGTGACGGTTGCTGAAGACCAACTGTCTACTGGCGCTGTTAAATAAGCAAAGATTAAACAAAAGCTATCTACACACTTTAAATTAAACTAAACACAGAAGCACTTCCTGGCGTGACGGTTGCTGAAGACCAACTGTCTACTGGCGCTGTTAAATAAGCAAAGATTAAACAAAAGCTATCTACACACTTTAAATTAAACTAAACACAGAGCACTTCCTGGCGTGACGGTTGCTGAAGACCAACTGTCTACTGGCGCTGTTAAATAAGCAAAGATTAAACAAAAGCTATCTACACACTTTAAATTAAACTAAACACAGAAGCACTTCCTGGCGTGACGGTTGCTGAAGACCAACTGTCTACTGGCGCTGTTAAATAAGCAAAGATTAAACAAAAGCTATCTACACACTTTAAATTAAACTAAACACAGAGAGCACTTCCTGGCGTGACGGTTGCTGAAGACCAACTGTCTACTGGCGCTGTTAAATAAGCAAAGATTAAACAAAAGCTATCTACACACTTTAAATTAAACTAAACACAGAAGCACTTCCTGGCGTGACGGTTGCTGAAGACCAACTGTCTACTACTGGCGCTGTTAAATAAGCAAAGATTAAACAAAAGCTATCTACACACTTTAAATTAAACTAAACACAGAGGCACTTCCTGGCGTGACGGTTGCTGAAGACCAACTGTCTACTGGCGCTGTTAAATAAGCAAAGATTAAACAAAAGCTATCTACACACTTTAAATTAAACTAAACACAGAGAGCACTTCCTGGCGTGACGGTTGCTGAAGACCAACTGTCTACTGGCGCTGTTAAATATGCAACTATTAAACAAAAGCTATCTACACACTTTCAATTAAACTATACACAGATAGCACTTCCTGGCGAGACGGTTGCTGAAGGTAGGTCGTATTTTGAGAAGTTGTAATGTTCATACAAAGGAAATAGCGTACAAAACACTAGTTCGTCGCCATTTGGAATACTGTTGTTCAATTTGGGATCCGTATCGCAAGGGATTGATTGACACGTTAGAGAAAGTGCAGAGGAGAGCCGCTCGATTCGTGACCGGTAGTCACAGTCCTTATGTAAGTGTCACAGAGCTGATACGTGGGTTGGGCTGGGATTGTTTGGAGGACAGACGACGTCGTTTTCGTTTGAATTTGTTGGAGAATATACGAAAATCTTTAATTTACGAGTGCAACGAAATACTTCTTCCGCCAACCTATTTAGGTCGCAATAGCAGGGGGGATAAGATTCGAGAAATAAGATGCCGTACTGATTCATTTATGTATTCCTTCTTTCCTCGTTCTGTTCGGGATTGGAATACAAAGAATTAGGATTGGTGCTCAGCACACTGTGCCACCCACAGTATTTGTGATTTGCAGAGTATAGATGTAGATGTAGTAGATTACATCGCAAAGTGAGGAATGTCCTGTAACAAACTTCAAGTTTGGAATCAACTTAGAGATAAGAACCGTTGTATTAACTTACATACAGCACACATGTTTGTCAGCAATGCCTTGTTTTCACATGCGAGTTCAGTGACCTCTATGTCAGTACCATTACTCCTGAAATAAGTGCGCTTTGACTCAAATTACACGAAAAAAAAGTAAGTTATTACGACAAGCTTACCATAAATTCCTTACACGAAAGGAGAGAAAATGCTCCAGTTTGGAAACTAACGAATCCTTTAAATAAACCAAGTGCTAATACTAACTATGCACATGGGGTGTAACAGTAGACCAGCCTCCTCGTGGTGCATCCTGTGCAACGTGGCAAAGCCGCGGATGAATAGTTTACATCTCAACTGGTTGCTGGACTAGCAGCTTCATGACACAGCACAATATCGTCAACTTCAAATGGCTCTTCTCAGACACATCAGTAAATTGATTTCCCCGTATTTATTAAATTACAATCCCAAACATGAAAAATTCTGGCACATAAATGTGGCTTAATTAGTTTGCTCCTGATGAAGTTACACGTCTAAGAATTTTTCAATGAATAGAAATCAGCAAGTTTAACTAATACCTTAAATTTTTGTTCCTATGCTTAGTTTGGAAGATATTAGTAATTTATTTGAGGTGGTAGTTAAATCAGCGGCAATCCGCATTGCTCGGCTAAGGCGCACAAGCTTTGTTTTCAGAAAGTGGGGCATTTTTGCTAATGTTTATTAATGTCTTCAATTCTGAAATGTTCTTATTCGTCGATTTTCAAATGGAATCATTACATTTGAGCGGTGATTTAGAATAAGCGATAAACTTACAAAAAGAAATGAGATCCCACAAAAACAATTCTTGTAAAAAATAGGTCAAGTCTCGTGTTCGTGTAGTGACAAAAAGTTATGAGATCTTATTCTGAGCCAAGTCTACACTGTACAGTTGTATTCACTTTACTTTATGAAACAGAATGATTTCTCTCGGTGTCATAGATCGTTTATTTAGAATTAAAAAAATTTTGGTGACTTGGCCATTATGCACGTCATAACTTTTACTGAAATTGTGGGCATAATACATACTTGTCAAATTCGAAAAAGAGTGAGGGATATCTTGGCTTTTACGTATTTATAGGTTTATGGGTTTCCTGAAGCAGCACATTAACTAAAACATGGCGCGCATAATGGCCAAGTCACTAGAATTTTTTTAATTCTAAATAAACGATCTATGACACCGAGAGAAACCATTCTGTTTCATAAAGTGAAGTGAATACAACTGTAAAGTGTAGACTTGGCTCAGAATAAGATCTCATAACTTTTTGTCACTACACGAACACGAGACTTGGCCTATTTTTTACAAGAATTGTTTTTGTGGGATTTTAATTTTCACGCAAAGTTATTAGAAGATACTTTGTGCTCTTTACCCTGTTAATTCCGAACAGGCGGCTGAAGTTCATGTTCCCCTGGCTCTTCCTACCTCTCCCAGCTGACCACTGCGCCCAGGCTAATGGGGAAAGGGCAGTGGAGTGGCGATATAGCAGACTGAACGGGATATAATCTCCATGTCCAAAAGAGATTACCGACTGCCATCATGAGAAATAAGTTAGTGGATTATTCGTAATCCCATTACATTCGAAGTACATCGATAACATTTCTTTCGTTGTGGCTACACTCGTCATTAGAGGTGGGTAAGGATTGGGGACAAGGAACGGGAAGGAATTCGTCCATGTAAATTTGAAGGCACCATTCTAGCATTCGGCTGGAGATATTTCTCGAAACCATGGAAAACCGAAATATAGATGGGTGGACGGAGACATGAGCCAGTGTCCCCTCGAATACCAACAAGCACAACCGAAAGACTGCTGCACATGTTCAGCCTACGTTGAAACCATTAACGTTGTCTTGCTTCAATCTTTAGGATAAATTGATACTAAGCAGTAAAATCTATATTTCATCAACTGTGCTATGGTGAACAAAGACTTCTCTCTCAGCCGTAGAGGGCGACGCTAATAGAAAACTACAAAACGTGGAATTTCACGGAAAACTGATGGCCATCCCTCTACACATACAAATACAAGTTTGTTTTTCGTTATGGCTGACATTAAATGTGATTGGCAGCTTATTAGTGGATCAACAGCACAAATCAGAAATCCCGTGTGATCCTTCGGGCACAGCTAATTACTAATAAATTGCTATACTGGTTTGAATTGTGGTAATGGCATTAATAAAATATGAATGTGACTTTGATTTAATGGCAACAAGAATAGGCATCGTGAATCTTTATTGACCGTATAACACTTCATGGAAATAGATTACAAACCAATAATTTAGCGTTAAATGTGCCATACTCAAAATTTAGCTTTCCTAGCTAAAACATTCACATAAGACCCAGGAGTCAAGATGAACGCAGACCCCATTGGTACGCTGTGCTGAGTGACAGAATCACTTCTCACCCCGCGTTCCCTCAGTCCGTAGTTTTTGAGCACTAGATCTCATTTTCTTTACTTCGTAATTCTCATCTGTGATTCACGATCAGAAGCCATGCTTCAATTGTTTGAGCCAATCACATAATCTCTCGCCGAGTCGTGGGCAGTGGCTAGTTATTTTACTGTTAGTAACTTGTTTGTCAGTTTGCCTTCGTCTATTCACCTCTCGTCCTGAGGGATAACAGTATTTGAACTCACATTCCTTATACTAATATAATCCTCTCCACTCACACATCAGTAATTATAGTATTGAGTACAGATGCTTTCTCCTAACAAATCCGCACCGTTCCGCCAACCCCGTCCAAATTTTGCACAGTTGATGTCTACATGGTGCGTAGCATAGTGCACCTGCTCCTTTGGA
Source organism: Vandiemenella viatica (assembly GCA_031002005.1). NCBI lineage: Eukaryota > Metazoa > Arthropoda > Insecta > Orthoptera > Morabidae > Vandiemenella > Vandiemenella viatica. The sequence goes on from CM061921.1 coordinate 195,036,640, forward strand.
TCTTGGAACTCGACAGCGTATTCAACTGGTCTCATATCGCAGTAGTATGGATTGCCTTTTAAGTAGAAGAATCAGCGTAATCAGAACGAGACTTACAAATGCTAGTTACGTGAATAATACATTACATTGTCAAGTCATAGTAATATCTCATCAGCAACTAAAAACATTTTTGACTTCTTATATACGCAGGCCACAAACTCTCGGGTCATTCAATCTTTACAACACCGAGATATAGACAAGCACTTGCTCGGCCATTATACTCTCCTTCATGCATATGCTACCCCTCCGGAATTCACTATTGACCTGTAGTTCAATGATATGGCACGCCATCAGTCTTCTCCGTCAATAATACACCACCTCGCTGGTCCATTGTATTCTCCTCGATTGATATGCTAATTAATGTAGTGATGTGCGCTGACATTGTCTCTGAAGCAACAACTAAGATCGAAGACGCCACAAAAACATAGCAGCTTCAGCCATTACGAGTCTCTTTAGCTCCAGGAGCTTCTGGGTTGGGACCAATTAGACACTGTAACCACACAGAATAGCGTTAGTAAACACGGTTGTACGTGGTTAGATAGAGGCTCGTATCCCATCATTTTTCAGTTCTGAAGTTTTTTGTTTTCCACAGAATTATATATATTAGTGTGGAAGATTGTTTTGACTTATGACGAATCACAGCTTTATACGGTGACCTAGGTAATGGAACTATTAAAAATGCTAGGTATTCTCGCCTTTACGATTTTGAAAACATTCAACAATTACATATTTTTATGTTACATGAATTAACGGGAAATTTCGAGTGAGCTTATCAAACACAAGCAGAGGTGTTGCAAAATTGGGACACGAGTAACAATAGAAGAAACTGATGTCATTGCTATACCTTCTCCGTGCCGCAATCATCTGAGCCTGTATGACAAATTTTTTTGAGTCCTTAGGCCTTGAACATTTTACTGCTAATTCGAAAGAGATTTAAGGAATATCATATACAAATACGTAACCTATAATTTTAAGGTTAGTAAAATTCAACATATAGAAGACATCAGTTGCTCCTGTAATAGGTGATTAACTCCTGACTAAATAAATAAAATGAATTAAATACCGAAGGAAAGTTTTTGAATAAATAGAAACCAAATAAGGACAGAACAGATTAAATGTAGTAGAAATGATAGTAGCTGTAGTGCATTAAATGTAAAAGTAGGATCCATTGCAATAAGTGAAGGACATGAATTCTTCTACTTACGAATGGCCCAAGCAGGAATGATGTTAAAAGTAGAAAAGTACTAGCGAAAAGAGCTCTGTTTAATATGAGGAATCTTTTAGTTTCAGACATTCATCTAATACTCGGAATCCCCATCCGCCCATTCAGATATTTTTTTTTTTATGGTTTCCCTAAACCACTCCAGGTAAATGCCAGGATGGTTCTAAAAGGCCATGGAAAAATTCCTACCCATTCGTAGCACCCAATCCTGTCCCACCTATAATGACCAAGACGTCGATGAAGCATAAAGCACGAAAAAAATGGAAATTAAGTGGATAGACAAAGCACGAAATAAACGTGTTTTAGAAACGATGGGTAAGAAGATAGTGGAAGAGCCATATAGGAAGAAGAGATAGGATGGTGGGTCATATTTTAAGATATGCTGGATTAGTTAATTTGTTAGTGGAGGAAACAGTCGACGGAAAGAACTGTAGAAGGAGACAAAGATTAGAATATATGAAGCAGATTCCATGTGCGACGTTTCGAGAAAGCTTCTGTTGTCTTCATCAGGAGAAAAGGTCGAAGTTGACCCTGCGACAGCAAGACACCGACTGAGAAAGACCCGGATAAATATAATCTCTAAATCCTAACATGATCATCATTTTCAAAAATGCTGCATTATGGTCGGTAATAACATAAACCCAGTTTTTTTCTTTAAATATTGGCAATGATGGCAGTAGTATCCGTTGGCTATATTTATGAGCGATTAATTATTTCCAGATCTACCAATTATCTTCATATTTACATGACTACTAAACAATAATAAGTTCTCCAAAAATTATGATACATAGTTTACACTTCTTTTTGCTTCTTGCTTTACGCTTCGTCGACGTCGAAGTCATTACAAGCGGGGAAGAGTTAGAGACAAGGAACTGGAAGGAATTGGGCTATATCCTTATGAAGGAACAATCCCGGCATTCGTTTGGAGTGATTTGGGGAAACCATGAAAAATCCAAATCTTGGTATCTGGACGGAGATTTGAATCGGAGGCGTTCCGAGTGTGATGCCAGAGCGTTACAGATCACCCACCGCTTTTCTTTTTTTTGTTATGACTTTACATCTCGTTGAAATCGAGGTCATTGGAGGTGGAAAAGGAATGGAGCCAAGGAACGGAAAGGAAATCGGCAAAGGTATTTTGAAGGAAACATCGCAGCATTCGCCTGGAGTGATTTGGGGAAACCATTGAAAACCCAAATCTGGATGCCCCAACGGGGATTCGTACACGCGTCCTCGCGAATGCGAGGTCTGAGCGTTATCGCTCACCCACCACGCTCGGTCCCAACGCTATTAATAGTACTTGCGGAACTCATATGTATAAATGATTAATGTATAAAATCAAATATTTATTGTCAAGTGATGTCACTAGCTAGATTTTGGTCTCTTCGGATACTTGAATAATCGTGGTGCGGAATATTGATTTATTTGCACAGAACCTACGAATATTCGAATTATAACAACAGTAAAAGGTTTTGCGGTTATTTTTAATGGTGCTGAAGGTTATACGTCGACAGTTTGTTTCTAGTACAGCTCCTCTCGACCACTTTCAGACTTTTCAGCCACCTACTTTTTTTTCCTTCCATTTCCGAGCTGGAATCACTGTTTACTCCGTCCAGCACTTGAGCGCTCACGTAAACAAAACGGCAGCGACTGAAGAGCGGGTCAGCTCGGTCTGGGGAAACTATCCAAAACGTAGTCCTGTAAAAGGATATAGTATGACACTCCTTATTTAAAAAAAAGTAAAACCGAGTTTAAAGTCCGTATTTCATTTGGACTGGGGAGGAGGGGGAGGGAATAGATAGATAGTAAAAAAAGAATAATTTTAAAAGTATGAAACTTTCTTCGTAGTCTAGTGATGACGAGAGTCCTGGTCCTGTTATACTCTCTGATTTCCTCTTTCTACCAAGGGTATTTTTTTAGTAAGAACTGGTCGGCGATATCCTCTTAAATCTCACACGAACAAAATTCAGTGCTAGCGCACACTGTTCTGGCATCCTGTGAGCACGCGTAGACGCAGTTATCGCCAAGTCAGCGGAGTTTACACTTTGTGGTGAGCGATGGAAGTGTTTAAGGCGATCCTGAATCCCGCCGCATGTGGAATAAGGTCAGTCATCAGATTATTGTCAGCAAGAAATGTGACACTGGCGGATATTCATTGCCAGATCTGTCAAGTGTATGAACCAAAGCAATGAATGAAGGTAACGTTCGTAAGCGGATAAGATTATTCAATGAACCGTTCTTGGGCCGGCCATCCGTAATCAACGACGATCTTGTGCGTGCGGTAGACAAAAAAATTCGTGAAAACAGGCGTTTCACAATTTCCGCGTTGTCCTTGCAATTTCCACAAGTTTCAAGGCCCGTCCTCTACAACATTGTGTCGGAGAAATTAGATTACGGGAAGTTGTGCTCCCGATGGGTTCCAAAGATGCTTTCTGAGGAACACAAAACGAAAAGGTATGCTAGTGCGTTGACGTTTTTGACCCGATATCAAGAAGAAGGTGATGGATTTTTGGACCACATCATCACATCTCACACACCGAGCGGGGCGGTGTAACGGTTAGCGTTCTCGCCTCGCATTCGGGAGGACGGTGGTTCGAATCCCCGTCCGGGCATCCAGATTTGGGTTTTCCATGGTTTCCCCAAATCACTCCAGGCAAATGCCGGAATGCTAACTTCAAAAGGCCATGGCCGAATTCCTTCCCATCCTTTCCCGTCTCTAAAGACCTCGATGTTAAAAAGAGACGTAAAGCAGTTAAAAAAAAAAAAAAAAAAAAAAAAAAAAAAAAAAAAAAAAAACACCTCACACCGGAATCGAAGCAGCAATCGATGGAGTGGCGGCACACAGCATCTCCTAAAAAGTGATATTCAAGCAGACAATCTCAACACGGAATATTATAGCAAGTGTGTTTTGGGACAGACATGGTGTTTTGCTGGTGGAGTTCATGCAACAAGGGACAAAAATGAACGCAGCTGCGTATTATCAAAATTTGAAGAAACTTCGCCGCGCGATCCTTTTTCGCTCAGGCGGCAGACTTCTATGATGGTGGTATACAAAAACTCATCTCACGGTATGACAAATGCTTGAACAATAATGGCAACTATGTGGAAAAGTAGCTGAAACATTGTAGAATGTCATGTTGAATAAATTACCAAAATATTTTTCGTTGTTAAAAGTTTATTGCCAAACTGTTCTTACTTAAAAAAATACGCCTCGTATTTTCTGATTGTAAAATCTAGCTTATATAATGCAAGTTAAAAATTTGATTGGAGTGGGACACTCTTTATTACAAGAGTGTATTTTCACGAAACTAAACATTCCTTTATTGATAAGTGTACTGATTGAGCTAATTAACAAATTCAATAAAACATAATATGATGTGGATTCTGATTTTACAATAATAACAACCAATCACAAACCAGATTCAAACGACGGCCTCCACACTGAGAGATGATAGCAGAGACTGCCCAAATGAACAATCCATTGCCACGGCACAGGAAGACAATTCAGACGAAAGCGGGGAAGGCTGGTGGAGTCCTAGGAGGACTAATCGAGTCGCACCAAATACCATCTGCAGGCCGGTTCGAGGCACTTTTCAACAATGAACCGGAACCTGGAATTGATCTGCGAACTCGCCATTGATCTAATGCCTAGATGCGATGAGGTTCAAATAAAAGTCAAGAGCATTGAAGACTACAAGAAGGTAGCGAGCTAACTTCAAAGCAAGATTTAAACTACTACTCCTTCCCCTGTTCCGAGAGGACAGTAAAATGGGTGCTACGTTGCCTGCCAATATTGCTTGCTATCCAAGAGGTGCAAGCTGCACAAACGGAAACCGGCTTTATGATGGAAGCAGTGGAGCAACTCAATTGCAGATTCGGAAAGACGCTTAGATAAAAGCCCTATGTCCCTTTTCATGGTAACAATGTAAGACACCGCAGAGAATAGCGCAACAGTGGACCTAAACCATCTCCTATATATGATGGTCACCGTTGAAAAGAAGAAGATCGAACTTGAACCTCCACAATGTTGCTGGTACCAGGCGTATGACCACGTCAGTAGATACGGTCGGATGCCGGTAGCCTGCGTAAGGTGTGGAGTAGGCCACACATCGAAGGAGTGCTCTTTAGTCAATGGAGCGGCACAAACCACATGCGTGAACTGTCTTCCTGCAAATGGTGACCCATCTACAACGAGGCACGAAAGAGAAGTGGCAAGAAGTCTCAAAAAGGATTAAGGCACCCTATACGCATCACAATAAAAAAACCAGCGGAGAAGAATATTACGTCGCAAGCAGCAGCCACAAAGTCACCGGATGCAGTGTTTGACTCATAGGGAGGAACCAATAAGGTCAGTAACAGCAACAACCTAAACGCAAGACAACCCGCTACAGCATCGGCAGAGAAAATCCGGCGGGAAATGCGGGATGGTTTAAGCCAGCTGGTAGCTGTAATGCAGGGGTTGACTGCTATAGTTCAACAACTGACATCCACGGCAGTAGACGTAACCAAAACAGGACAAACAAAGTATGATGGCCATTAGAACCCTGAGAGCCTCGATATATGCGCATTTAATGCAAATGGCCTCTTCAAAGAAAGAACGGAATTTCAGTACTTCATTTGTCAGAAGGCATAGACATATATCTTGTGTGCGAAACTCACCTGAAACCGGCAATAGCAGTGACTATGCCCAAGTATCAATAATACCGTCGTGACATACCGTCTACAGGTAGCATCAGTAGGACCATCAAACGGCACTCAACGCTGCCCATTTTTGTTAGCATGGGGGCAACAGCAATCGTGGTCTCTGCTGTGATATAACCAATAACGATAACAGCAGCCTACCATCCACCAGCAACATTGTAGATGCTGCTCATATGGCAGCACTAAGGAGAATACCAGGGAACCTGAAGTGGGGAGGTGACTCAAAGGCAAAACACCGCTAATAGCACAGCCGTGCTGCGAACAGCAGGTGTGGTGCGCGGAAAAGCTCACTCACTTCCCAGCGATGGAAGGGCACCAAGCAGACATCCTCGACATCTTCATTACGAAGAACATACCAGCTGCTCCAACACCATAGTCAATAGCTCTAATGCCTTCGGACCACAACTCAGTTATAGCCAACTGAGCAGCGGAAGAAGAAAACAAAGAGACAATGGGAAAGATTAAAATCGGGAAGACTAGGAAAAGTTTCAGAACCAGCTACAGCCAATAATAATAGAAAAACTGCAGACTAGAGTAGAGGATCTCACCGCTGCAGTTGATGATTGGAATAAGGCAACTCGCAAGGATGCAGAAGAGGCAGCACCCCGGAAGAAGAGGGGAAGTGATCTTCAACTCCCCCATGACGTAATAAGAAAGAAAAATAGCTGCGCAAGAGTTGCCGAAACACCAGGGATCGAATATTCGAGACCCTTCTCATCACCCACGAGCGCTGAGTAAAGGCCACCGAAGAGAGCAGTGGAATAACCTAGTACCCAACTAAGACTGGCCTGAGTGAAAACGATGAAGTTCTCCTCCTCTGTCTTCGTCGTGGAAGCAACGTGTAGGTAACGAAGAAATCCGTGCGTTTCTCTTTTAGTTTCAACAAGGAAAATATTTAAACCTCACCTGAATTTTTGTTTAAACTTCTTTTTTACTAATCACTAGTAGTGAGGATTAGGGGTTCCGCTCTCACAAAGGATGCCGCCTCCTATTGTTCTATTGTTACATTGTAACCGATTCCTCCTCCCCTCCTCCCCCCTCCGCTGATAGCGGAACCCTATCCATAAGAGCCTGAACTAACCTAACCTTCATCTGCCTCCCCCACTCCACTAATCCCTGTTTCAGCTGCCTCTTCCCCTCCTCTACTCTCCAATTAGGCGGTCATGTATGAAGCCACGTCCGCTCATCTGGACTTATTCAGACCCAATGGGGCCTATTGTTATGCCGTTTGAGCGACTACCAGCCCCCAGTAACCTAACCTTTATCTGCCTTCCCCACTCCACTGGAATGACCACGTGAGAAGCTGCCCCACACTGACCAGAATTTTGTGGGGCAAGCAGATGTTCAGCCACAATGGCATTGTATAGTTCAGCTGCCAACGCATTATGCGGCCATGTATGAAGCCACGCACCTTGCTCTGGGGCTATTCAGACACAATTGGACCTATTGCTGTATTGTTAGGACAGTTGAGCGATCACCTGCACCAACTAATCTAACCTTCTGCTGCCTTCCCTTCCAAACTTGAGTGACGAGGTGTGAAGACACCCCACATTGACCAGCCTTTTGTGAGGCAAGCAGATGTTCTGACACAATGGCATTATACGGTTCAGCTGCTAACGCATGGGTGGTCATGTATGAAGCCACGTCCACCACCACTAACATGTAATTGACTAGCATTTTTTGGGTCGAATACAAATCATCCAGCAACGCACACCTACCTTCCCCAACCCACCAGGTGTGAATCCATCCCAAATTGACCAGCCTTTTGTATGGCAAGCAGATGTTCAGACACAATGGCATTATATGGTTCTGCTGCCAACGCAGGCTACAACAGGCTTACCCGCGCCGCCCAGCTCTGATGTTATAAATGTTTTTACCATATATAAATAAAATGGTATTAACCAAACAATCTTTTCTGATGTATTTTAAAACTACCAACCAATTTGGATGTACTTGTATGCAGTCATTACAGAAAAACTATTAAGTCTTAATGAACTAGTCTAATATTATATATATATATATATATATATAAAGATGAATGTATGTATGTATGTTTGTTTGTTGGTTTATTTATTGGTTTGTTTGTTCTTCATACAAATCCACAATTTTCATCCGATCTCGATGAAACTTTGCACACTTATCCTTTGAAACAAGGAGAAAAATACTGTCTACATTTGGTTGAATAATTATCTGTATAAATAATACATGTTGTTTTATAATTTCGAAATATTACTGAATGGCGAATGACAGATGCGTTGGATATGGACATCTCTGTACTGTTTTTCCGTGTAGCGGACAGGCAGCTCAGTGGTTAAAGCGCTTGTTAACCAAGGTTTGGGTCGTGCTCTCCGGTTCAAATCTCCGTGGAGGCAAAGATTTAAAAAAAATTTTGATCGTAAGAGTTACGCCTGGACCGTCGGTTATTGGGATTAAATGTTAAACTGTAGATATCACAAATTTAGGGGTGCAATGCGAGGCAAATCGTAGGTAGTCTTGCAGTGCTGTATGTGTACATTTTTTACGTTGTATTGATCCCTGAGGGGTGATTTGCAACAGTCTGTGTGTGATCTGCAGTAATTATGCTATAAATGCGGAATTAAGTCTCTGTCATCTTGTTACGTTTTGATGACTAAATGCCTATACCGATATTTACGGAATTTGACAATAAAATGTGTAGGGAGGGCACAGGACATTATATTTTCGGTTTAATTAACAGTTTAGTCACGAAATTTTAAGAACTTATCGAATGGTGACAGAGAAACGGATGTGTTAGTCTATAATGTACCCATGGTTGCTCAAGCTGTGCTTCTCGCGCATTATGTTAGTGTATCTATATATATATATAAAGATGAATGTATGTTTGTTTGTTCTTCATACAAATCCACAGTTTTCATCCGATCTCGATGAAACATTGCACACTTATCCTCTGAAACAAGGAGAAAAATACTGTCTATATTTGGTTGAATAATTATCTGTATTAATAATGCATGTTGTCTTATAATTTCGAAATATTACTGAATGGCGATAGATAGACGCATTGGATATGGAGGTCTCCGTACTGTTTTTCCATGTAGCGGTCAGGCAGCTGAGTGGTTAAAACGCTTGCTAACCAAAGTTTGGGTCGGGCTCTCCGGTTCATATCTACGTTGAGGCTAAGATTTTTAAAAATTGTTTTTGTTCGTAAGAGTCACGCCTGGGCCGTCGGTTATTCGGATCGAATGTTATGCCGTAGATATCATAAAGTTAGGGGTGCAATGCGAGGCAAATCGTTGGTAGTCTGTAGGTGTACACTTTTTTACGTTATATTGATCCCTCGAGGGTGATTCGCAGTCACTGTGTGTGTGATCTACAGTAATAATACTATAAATGCGGAAGTAAGTCTCTGTCTCCTGTTACATTTTGACAACTAAATACCTATACCAATATAGACGGAATTTGACAAGAAAATCTCTAGGGTGGTCACAGGACATTTTTATTTTTCTTCAGTATGATTAACAGTTGTAGTCACGAAATTTCGAGAACTTGTCGAATGGTGACAGAGAGACGCATGTGTGTGTTAGTCTGTAATGTTACGTCGCTTGCTCAAGCTATGCTTCTCGCGCATTATGTTAGTGTATAATTTGTTAATAAATTTCGTTTAGGTAAAAAACGTATTATTTAGTATAGATGTCGATTATCTCTGTCCTATTTCTTTGTGGCTGCATGAATGTTTCTGGCACCAGTTTATTTTGACTTCTTTTTTGACATGCCTTGCGGGCGTAAACTGGCCTAAGTTGTAGCTCTAGCAGAGCACGAACAGTTTAAGTTATTAGAACCCAAGATTCGGATGCTCATGCTGAAGAAAGAAGGAAAGACCAAGCTGAAATAAAGCTATCGTTAGTTAACACTCCCCCAACCCCACATCCCCTCGCCTTCGTTTGTTTTTCTGTTTTTAAGTATGTTGGAAATTGATTCTCTTCAAGAGACAGGTTCGATGGTAGAATGATATAGTGATGGCTTTCCTGTCATTTTATGCCGACTGGGTGTTGTTTGGGACCATTCCTTCGCTACCAACTACTTTCTATATTCAATTCTGGAGAAGACATTCTTAATCCACGCGTACGAAGTGGCGGGTATCAGCTAGTTATAAATAAAAGGAATTGCTTAAAATCAATGTTTGAATGCATGTGTTCCAGGGTATAATTGCAAGTATTCAATTAATTTACAATTTTACAAGACATACACGCGAAAGAAAAAAATGTTTCATCATCGTTAGACATGTTGGCTTTCGAGTAAGAAGTCCCCACTTCGATTCAATATACAGATGGATATTAAATACATCATAAAATTGACTTATAATATATCAATTAAGACGTACATTAAACGCTGAGTTAAATACGATTTACACCAAATTCGTATCATACAAATTCGTTCATGAGATAGGAATTGTAAAACATAATGTTTGTAAACAAGAAAGAAAACTTCCGTCCTATTGAAATGCAACGGCGTTCCGGCATGCGTGGGACGCTATTTTCCGGCTACTTATGACCCCTTCAGCAGCCACACGCATCTGAATTAAATCTACGCGTCGGCCGAATAGGATTTAACGTAATATATAACACGCCATTTCTTCTCAGCCACTCATTGTACTACTTGTACCCCGAATAACAGACTGTTTCCAGATATATAATCATATACCCGAAAATTGGCGCTTTTCGGTAGTTATACAAAAAAATTTACATTCAGGCGGGGATTATTCCCCGACTTGGGGAGTGTTTTAACATTCAGTAGGCTTAACAATGCATAAAAGCTCACCATGTCATTGGTAGCGGACGGGTTATTGTGTACTGTCAGGCTGAAGCGTTTTCTAGTCATACGATTAAAATACAATTTAAAAGGAAACCTCGAAATGGCATATCAGAACTGCTACTACTCATCCATTTCTCTGCCGCTACCTCCCGGTCTGTCAGTAAACTGGAAGTCATTCTCTTACACTACAGCTGATTAACACTACCAGATCGGTATATTACATCACTGTGCATATCGTTTATCACATCTATCACTACCCTTCCCCTTCAGGCCACAGTGTCTGCATTTCAACGCTTGTAAATTTTACATCACTTCTTACCGATAAATCCGGTTCTTACACTTTCTTTAAAATTACATCCACCATAGGCTAAGATCCGGCTGCATGATTTCTACCTGCATCTGTCTGTTATTTGATTTAAATTCGATTTTTTATGTATAATTATTAGTAGCAGAATACAATTCTTGTGGTTGACTATAAAAATATGGCCGCAAGAATTTTTAATTCAATTTTCAAATCGAAAAATTTCGTTCACTTGGTTTTAAGTTAATTATAATTTATTTCAAAGAGAGACATGTAAAGAACGTAAAAAGTATCGGTTGCCTATGCTAAAGTGGCCGCAAGTAGGGATTGCCAGCTGTTAAAATTCACGCACGAAACTGTCTAACAGACGGTGTGGTGTTCTTACTTTCTCTCGCTCTTACATATCTTTAACATCTGGCAAACCTTACTTACGGTCACTTTTACACAGGAAACAAACTTTTTATGTTCTTTACATGTCTCTCTTTGAAATGAATTATCATTTATCAAAAAGCAAGTGAACCAAATCTTTTGAAAAAACTTTTTTTGAACATTTAGCTGAAGATACTTCCGGTTATATTTTGATAGGCAATCTGGCAGAATCGTTTTCTGCTACTAATAATGATATATAAAAATATCATTTCAATCAAATATCAGATGGACATAGAAATCATGCAGCCTGATCTTGGACTACCAGTAAGTTCTCTTCTCCATTCTCTTCCCCTCTGTAATCCACATTTAATTTTTTCCCACCAGTACTGACTTCCTCTATTTTTTTAGCGTCTATTCACAGTTAAACTATCATGTTTAAAACTCAGTAAGTATTATCTGGTCTCGTGTAACATGTTATGAAAGCTTATTTCAGACTCCTGCGTGTATAATATTAGCGTCTCCTTATTTGCGATTTTTATCCATTAAATTGCCTAAATTTTTCCATATCTGCCTACTTACGTTCCTCCTCGCTCTTAAGCTCTTCCCTCACTTCTTTCACAGATTACTCATTCCTGTCAACCATTTTCACCAATCTTTTTGAAGCGTCCTCAGTCCTTTTTAAAGCTTCCTTTATCTCTTTCATGCATTCTAGTTTCTTACGCCTATTTTCCTCATTCTTAGGTCCAATTTCATCATATCTCGTATTCATCTCCTGAAGAATTACCAATATTTTATTCATCATAGAACTGTCAATTGCTTCTCTGTAATTACTGATATTACTTCATCTCTCTTCCCTATCCCCACGCTCTCCTTGAAGCTCACTAAAAACTCGTATTTTCATTTAAACTACAAGCTTCAATTATTTCACATATAGCGACAAAACAAGATATTACAAATGACAGAAAACAACCTCAACACAACAAACTGGAGAAAAAACAAACAAAAGTCATGGAATAACTGTCAGAACATTATCAAAAACAAACCGAATACATTTTTTTTTTTTTTTTTTTTTTACTGTCATCTTTCGACTGGTTTGATGCAATCCTCCATCCCTTCCTATCTTGTGCTAACCTCTTCATCTCTACATAACCCTTACAACCCACGTCCTCAATTATCTTCTTCATATATACACACATCATTATCACAATTTGTGCCCCCCCCCTTTTTGGAAGCCGTAAACAACTAATGAACAAGGACTACCGTATGCATAAAAATTTACTTGCTTGAAACCGTGAAAAAACAGTTACAGCGCATATGACATAAAACAAAAGAAAAAACTACATAATTACTACCAGGTATAATATACAAATCTACAAGCTACACAGTCAAGTGCACTATCAGCAAACCAAACCATTCTTTCGACCGAGAGAGAAAAAATTAAACAGATAAATATCATCGAAATAAATTCGCTCATTTACGTGTTAAGGTTCACCTCAATATAAACTGTCATGTAGAATGTTGGTCACTCCGCCGTCTTCTAGGATCAAGCTGCAACGGTAACGCTAAGATTATTGCATCCTCTCCAATGTCTCGCCAATGATTTAGAAGGAACCAAAATCCTTCCTGCGATTCCTTACCACAAGCTAACCTCAGCTTGTACAACTCAGATGCCAGCTCACAGTTTCAACTAAGCATGTTACTTCTTGCATTCACTTCAGGTTCAAGGCAGTGAAATGACCACAGAGTAATGACGGTTAACATTCTTTTATTTCAATAACAAGAGCACAGCTGAATACACATCTACACTTGGTCAAAGCCTGCAAACATCTCCCTCTCGTGTCCAGCGCCTCTCACCCTCTTCCCCACCCCTGTCATTCCAACCCACAGCTTACTTAACGGTATCACCCCTTCAAGGTCAGGCCTTGTGTGCATACCTGTAGACCAGCCGGGAGGCTATATGGTCACTCACAAAGCTTTGGCCAGGGTTGCCAGAATGCAACGGTCACGCTATGATTTCGTCCTCTCCGAGGATGCAACGATGAGTGGTAGAAACCAAAATCCTTCATATGGCCTAAGAACTAGCAGGCCTCGACAGTGTAAGCTAAAGGTGTTAGCTCTTTGAATTAAATATTTATGTAGGTTCGCAAACATCTATGACACGACGGACAGAAAATTCAATTCTGCATTAGAACAGAACTTTAATTCTATATCAGACATCGTACATGCATTCAGAAACAGCATTCTTGCACAGCTAACTACCCTCTGCCCTCCACAAAAACGTTTCGGTCTATATTATCCGATGGACCCATGTAAACTGGCGGACGCCACGACGCATCCAATACATCACAATACCATTCCATTCCTGTGATCAGCTATAGAATTACTAACTTAATGCATGTGCAGAGCCGAGCATTAGATGACAGTAAAGCCGCCATGCTTGAAGAGCGAGATTTGCGGGCACCCCTACTTAAATAATAATAATAATAATAAAAATCTCCCCACACCACATTCGTCCACCCTCTACCCTCCACTCCACCTACCAACGTCCACCCCTAACCACACCACCAGTTGCACATAGCTAGGTGACTTACACCACACCACTATATTCAAGCAATGGTCTGACTAAAGTTTTGTTACCTAATTCCTTTACTTCTTTGGTACATCCCCTCATCACTATCTCCAACAAGTGCAGAATTTTGAGGTCTTTTCCTACTACTGTTCCAATGATCAGGACTGTGTCTTTTTCAGGTTGGGGGCTGCTGGTGAAGGTATGGAAATAGATGATTAAAGTGATACTGATTGTAGATCCACGATGGGAAAAATCACACATGTTACGGTAACAGATGAGGTTGCTGAAACAATAACTGACTGGGGTAGAACTGAGAAGGAGGAGGTTAATTCTCAAAATATCACAAAGCCACTAATAAGAGTATTACCAGTGAACTATAGAAGTATAATGAACAAAGTAATACAATTTGCAAACTTAATATAGATAAACGAATCTCAATATTAATTACAGTAATTATTGGTGGAGGACTGTTCATACTACATTAGAAAAACCTACCACAGTTCACTGGTGCTAATAGATCATGACCATGAGTTATTTGGGTAGATTTCTGGGGTAATAAAAAGAAAAGATCGGAGTGTTGGCTGTTTACCGTAGTGGAAGAATGACAGATGAAGATGAGGCTCTTGGGGAGAAATTAAATTCATACTCAGATTTCAGAGGTGACCAAAGAATGATCATCATTGGTGGGGATTTAAATTTACGAGGAGTAAACTGCGTAGGAAATAAGATTAATAACACAAGGGTACAGATTTGCAAATATCTTAATAAGGGAAAGAGGATCCACACAAGTGGCAGAGCAGAACACTAAGGGAAAAATATTTTGGATATATTCCTACTAAATCCCGATGATAACTTTGTGGGGTGTCAAGTGACTGAAGGAATAAGTGATAATGAAGCAGTTCTGACGGATATTCTACGATCCAGTGAACCAGCAGCCAAAATTGAGGGGGGAAATAGGTAAAAATGGAAGGAAGGCACAAGTATAGTAGAGTCAAGGTGGGACGAGTTCAAGAATATAATGAGAAAGGGGGAAGAAATAATTATTACAAAATAGAAAATAAAGTAGAGAACTTGTATTCTATAATAGGAAGGTGAGGAGGTTAAAGAGGTTGGTAAAAACCGAGCGTGGTGGTGTAACGGATAGCGTTCTGGCCTCGCATTCGGGAGGACGGCGGTTCGAATCCCCGTCCGGGCATCCAGATTTGGGTTTTCCATGGTTTCCCCAAATCACTCCAGGTGAATGCCGGGATGCTTCCTTCAAAAGGCCATGGCCGAATTCCTTCCCATTCCTTGCCCCCATCCTTTCCCGTCTCTAAAGACCACGTTGTTAAAAAGGGACGTTAAACTGTTCCAAAAAAAAAAAAAAAAAAAAAAAAAAAAAAAAAAAAAAAAAAAGGTTGGTAAAAAGATAACATAACATAGTTAAGAGACAGCAGGGTAGCAGGTAATATTTAAAACAACTAAACAAGGACTAAATAATAGCAAAGAAGGTGGCTAAAGATGGATTTGTGAATAGTATTGTCAATGCAGGGGGAACATTGACTAATGCATCTAGAAATTTCTATGGTAATGTTAGAAAACTGAGGGGAAGGGAGGGTGTTGAGACACTTATAGATAAGGATGGAGAAGACGTTACTGAGGATTTGAAAAGGCAGAGATTTTAAGTTACTGGTTTAGTGAGACTATTAAGCACAATGAATCAGAAACGGGAGGGTCTAAATCGGATAACGAGCATTGCAAAACAATTAGAAATGAGCTGACAAAATAATTTGATATTCATCCTGAGGATATCATGAAGGAACTAAGAAAGTGTGGGAAAAAACATAAACGGGCTGGTGGCAATAATATTACAACAGATGTCTTAAAGATAGCCGGACGTGACATTGTACCTTATATTGAAATGTTGTTTAAATTGGGATTGGATACTTGCTACATACTGTAGGGCTGGTAACGTTCCGGTACTTAAAGGAGGGGTGAGAAATAGAGTCGAAAATTATAGGTCATCAGTTTGACATCAGTGGTAAGTAAATTAATGGAGAGATTGATATGCAAAAAATCAAAAATATTTGTGAGAAACGTAAGTGGTTTTCGAGTAGGCAACATGGCTTTAGGCAAGGATATTCATGAGAATCTCAGTTTCTGAAATATATGCAAGATATTTCGTATGAAATGGACAAGGAAGTCAAATTTGATAGCGTAGCACTAGAGCCTTCAAAGTATTTTGACAAAATGAGCAATAAAATTGTAGTAAATAAGGTAAAAACTATTAGAGTAGATGAGAAAGTGATTTACTGAGTAGAAGAATTTTTAAAAAGGTAGAAAACAAATGATTAGGGTAGAAAATGCAGGATTAAAAAAAGTGGAAGTAAAAATGCTATTCATTATTCTAATGAATAATTGTGTTGATAGTTTAATAATAGAAATTAAATTGTTTACAGATGACATAATGCTATTTAAAGGGATCAAAAACGTAGAGGACTGTAAACAGCTGCAGGGTGTTCTGGACGGGACATATAGTTGGGTTGGTAAAGATGGGATGAAGATAAATGCAATGAAGAGTTAGGTCATTAGATACACCGATAAAAAACTAAAGGTTGATTCTGATTATAAGGTGGAGAAAGAAATGCAAATTTCTTGGCATTACATTTTATAACAAACTTTACTGGGCAGGACACATTGGACAGGTAGTAGGAAAAGGTTTCAAAATTCTGCACTTGTTGGGGAGAGTGAGGAGGAAATGTACGAGATAAGTAAAGAAATTTGGCTACAAAACATTGGTCATACCATTGGTTGAATATGGTAGTGTAGTTTGGGACCTACATTTTGAGTATCAAAAACAGGAGTTGGAGAGGATACAAAAAAGGGATGCTAGATTTGTTTCTGGAAATTACAGCAGAACGCAATCAAAAACAGATATGATAAAAAAGCTGGGATTCATTGGAAGACAGGAGGAGAATAAAGAGGGTCTTGGGAGTGTACAAGGAGTATATTGGTGATGAGGCATGGAAAGATATTGGTAATGCATGGAAGGGAAAAGATGAAAATGACCATAAGGGTGTAGAAAAAATTCTCAAGGTAAGGAGGTCAGGGATTGCAATAAGTTACCAAGAGGAATGATGAATAATTTACCAAAAATGTTGAAAGAATGTAAAGTTGAAATTTCTAGATGGCAAATGCAGGTGGGTGCAGGACAGGAGGAAAAGAGGGGGGGGGGGGGGAATTGCCATCAGAGCGTGCACTCCCTTGCAGTTTTTTATTTTTTTTTTTAAATCGTTTGCCCAGTTGATATTGTTATCTAACGTTATGCCAAGATATCAAGATATTTAAATTCCAATCTTCAACAAGCAATTCTTCTCCCACCTTACAATCATTATCAACCTTTCGTTTTTTATCTGTGTACCTATTAAGCTGTCTCTTCTTTGCCTTTATCTTCATCGCATGTTTATCATCCCAAATAGCTATCCCGCCCAGATCACTCTGCAGCTGTTCGCAGCCTTGTACCGGTTTGATCCTATTATATAACAATATGTAATCTCCGAAGAACAAAATTTCTGATAGTAAACCATCAATTGAAGCTACTATTCTAAGATGTTTTTAAGCACCTATATTTTCAAAAATACCTTTGGGTAATTTGATAATGTATCTTCATATCGGAGATAATTTTCGGTTTCTCCCTCATCTACAATTTGAAAAAAAAAGTCTACTCTCCGTGAGAACACATTAAATTTTCGTGGATCGTTACGAGGCCTGCACGTACACACGAAATTCCAATCGAAAAACAGGCATGGCGTCAAGTGAAAACAATTCATTGTTATTTTTCATGTTTCACGTGAAATGTACTACTCCTGAATTTTGTTCCCCGTAAACTAATGTATATAAACTCTGCATGAAGTGCAATTGTCAGTTTAAAAATAGAAGGAGTTCCACCTATGTTCTTATTATTTGACGATTACATTACATTGAAAAATGAGGCCTATAGTGACTTTTAGAAATTCCTCTCCACAAACCTACTCTGTCCTATAAATGTACATGTAGTGCCGAAATATGGTGTTTTTTCTCTTTACGCTGGGTGAACTTGACCAATATGGCATTAAGAGAAGTCAATAACGTACTACAAATCACCACATACATAAATCTGTAAGCGAATGTCTTATGACTCTACGTAAACATTAGACGGAGCAATAAATAATAACCTGTTCGTTCACTACTTAACTTAGGTTTTTTTATTTCTTTAGTTTTCCGAAATATAGTACTTTAAAATACTCTAAAAATGTAAATCAAACCTTTTAGGGTGGAGAATCTCCTGATATGTGAAAGTAACAAAACAGTGGAAAATTCTTACATGATATTTACGTTTGTTGTTGTTGTTGTTTTTGTTGTAGTAGTTGTTGTTGTATTTGTTGTTGTAGTTGTAGTACTTGTGTTTTTTTTTTTTTTTTTTTTGGTGGGAAACAGCTTCCGAAAAGCTTTGTCAACTAATTCAGAAAATTGCTGTCACTACTCATTTGCAACTTCCAATAATGGTACTTTCAGCTGGGGTTTCGTGTTTGTGCTGAAGTGGAGTTGTTGAAGAAGGAGTTGTGGAATGATCAGTCGCGGTACATGTTCCGCTCTTACATTCACAGGCGTTAACAAGGTGGACGCTATTTTTCAGTGTGTGTTGTATTGGAAGCGAACTTTGATTGTCGTAGTGTAATGGTATGGAAATTTTTTTGTTGATGTTTTAATCGCTGACAAACCATCGGCCGTACGAAGACATTTTAAAACGTTATGGTTTTTCCACGATTTGGCGACAATTCAAATTAAGGCATTCTTGTGTCAGCTTGATAAAGGTCAGTTGTGTGATGGCTTGAAGAAAGTTTGAAGGACCTACTTTACAGGACCCTTGAATTCATAACCATTCACGATTATATAAAAAGAATAAAAGTAATTCCACCAGTAGCTTTCCAGAATCTATTGAAGGTCACTTTGTGAATGGTAAGCTCAGGAACAATCTCAAAGTGTTGTGGTATTACTCTTGTTGCATGTTCGTGTGGAGACTTTGTTAAACGTCTCGCGTCTTTCGATCCGAAAGCAATTTCTGTCCTATTATTTTTTATTATGTGGCTTGTTATTCTTGCGATATCCTCGTGTGATTCGGCGTCTTGGTGGCCGAGTTTTGAAATGTTTGCGACTTCCACATGTGCCAAACTTTCTTTTTTGGCTGTTACTCCGGGCGTCGACAGAGGGGTCGGCAAAATAATGTAGGAAGAGGCATCAATCTCACAGTTTTTGCCCCGGCTCGGAATTCCAATATCAGCCATCGCTATCGAATGTCAACATCTATTTGTGTTCTGCATGATAAGTGTGTAATTTTTTGTGAAATATGCAATCCTTGGAACGGAGATTGAGGATCGTCTCAGCATTTGCCTAGATGATAAAATCGAAGCCAGAGGCATGGGATATGAAGCTAAGTCCAGTGAGATGGCGCATAACTCCCACGTCCACACTGGTGTGGTTCTGTCTGCTGACTTTCGAATTGATAAACATATGGTTAAACACTGTTTATCCCAGTGTGACATCCTGTTGTCAAACACGTTTTCAACAGTAGCCGTTTAACATCGGAAGTAAAGTTTTGGCTTATCGTCTTTTCCTAACTCCTCTAAGGGGTAATTTTAGGGAAAACGGTATATGGATGATTTTAGTTATCAAATATGACGAGATTATAGATAGGCTACTTGATTTGGGAAGTTTCCAAATCAGATGTTGCGGATGTTTCCCTCCTTGATTTAAATCATGTGCTGTGCAAGGCTGCGAGAGAGACCAGACCACGATGTTTGTTGACAGTGTCTGTCGGTGTGGGAAGCTCATATCCGCAGCTCATATGCAGCTAACCACACACTTGTTATACAAAACTATCTTTCTCTACTTTTTGACATTGTTTTCTTTATCTTAGTACAGGCATTTAAGGGAACTCTTCTTCCTAATCATGTCAATTTAGTAACTTCTTCATTATCACCTCTCTTTATCTTTAAATGCGTGCAGAAAATATATCGATAAATATTTTAAATTTCAGTGAGAACGGAAGGGGACTTTATTAAAAAAAAAAAAAAAAATCTTCATAATTCATCCCATACGATATCTTGTGCAAAGTTCTTCAAGTTTATTTAGCTACTGCATAATAATCAGTGTAGATATCGCACAATTATAAGGTATAATTTCGATCTAATCTCATAAAACCATATTACTAACTTCGAAGTGGTTTCCATCTAAACAACATTTCGGACGACTACATTGATTTGTTGTTTTGTTATGAGGACTACCGTATATACACTTCTGGAAATTGAAATAAGAACACCGTGAATTCATTGTCCCAGGAATGGGAAACTTTATATAGACATTCCTGGGGTCAGATACAACACATGATCACACAGACAGAACCATAGGCACATAGACACAGGCAACAGAGCATGCACAATGTCGGCACTAGTACCGTGTATATCCTACTTTCGC
This sequence comes from Vandiemenella viatica, assembly GCA_031002005.1. NCBI lineage: Eukaryota > Metazoa > Arthropoda > Insecta > Orthoptera > Morabidae > Vandiemenella > Vandiemenella viatica. Next base: position 195,057,118 of record CM061921.1, read on the forward strand.
AGCAATGCAGGCTGCAATTCTCCCATGGAGACGATCGTAGAAGTGCTGGATGTAGTCCTGTGGAACGGCATGCCAAGCCATTTCCACCTGGCGCCTCAGCTGGACCAGCGTTCGTGCTGGAAGTGCAGACCGCGTGAGACGACGTTTCATCCAGTCCCAAACATGCTCAATGGGGGACAGATCCGGAGATCTCGCTGGCCAGGGTAGTTGACTTACACCTTCTAGAGCACGTTGGGTGGCACGGGATACATGTGGACGTGCATTGTCCTGTTGGAACAGCATGTTCCCTTGCCGGTCTAGGAATGGTAGAACGATGGGTTCGATGACGGTTTGAATGTACCGAGCACTGTTCAGTGTCCCCTCGACGATCACCAGAGGTGTACGGCCAGTGTAGGAGATCGGTCCCCACACCATGATGCCGGGTGTTGGCCCTGTGTGCCTCGGTCGTATGCAGTCCTGATTGTGGCGCTCACCTGCACGGCGCCAAACACGCATACGACCATCATTGGCACCAAGGCAGAAGCGACTCTCGTCACTGAAGACGACACGTCTCCATTCGTCCCTCCATACACGCCTGTCGCGACACCACTGGAGGCGGGCTGCACGATGTTGGGGCGTGAGCGGAAGACGACCTAACGGTGCGCGGGACCGTACCCCAGCTTCATGGAGACGGTTGCGAATGGTCCTCTCTGATACCCCAGGAGCAACAGTGTCCCTAATTTGCCGGGAAGTGGCGGTGCGGTCCCCTACGGCACTGCGTAGGATGCGACGGTCTTGGCGTGCGTCCGTGCGTCGCTGCTGTCCGGATCCAGGTCGACGGGCACGTGCACCTTCCGCCGACCACTGGCGACAACATCGATGTACTGTGGAGACCTCGCGCCCCACATGTTGAGCAATTCGGCGGTACGTCCACCCGGCCTCCCGCATGCCCACTATACGCCCTCGCTCAAAGTCTGTCAACTGCACATACGGTTCACGAACACGCTGTCGCGGCATGCTACCAGTGTTAAAGACTGAGATGGAGCTCCGTATGCCACGGCAAACTGGCTGACACTGACTGCGGCGGTGCCCAACCGCTGCGCAGATAGCGCCCTTCGACGGCCAACACTGCTGTTCCTGGTGTGTCCGCTGTGCCGTGCGTTTGATCATTGCTTGTACAGCCCTCTCGTAGTGTCCGGAGCAAGTATGGTGGGTCTTACAGACCGGCGTCAATGTGTTCTTATTTCAATTTCCAGGAGTGTATTATTTCTGTTTTCAATATTCTAATACAAAACCTACAGCGTCTTCTGACAGCTGATCCACGGAGGGACGGGACCGATCAGCAAGATTGCATTCTGAAATCAAATAATCTTTTACAAATGCTGTATTATAAATTGCATATACGTTCGCATACTAATTCTCTTTGTTACTTTGAGTATGTACTTTGCTGAGTATTAAATTTCAAATATTGAATCCAAGATCGTAATGTTTTAAGACGTTGTTTACTAACAAATATTCTCGAGATTATTTTTATCAAAAAACTGATTGGGGGGGGGGGTGCTGTGGAGCAGGCAAAATTAGAACGCATGGGCTCAACCCTTACTAACATATTTTGGAACACGTATGAAAATTTAAGAGAAGAGAATTTGGTACCAAAAACATTTGTTCTAACGTGATGAATTAATGACAAAATTTGAACATGAAATATTATTAACAAGCTTAAGTGATAGTTTTAAAACACCGTGTTTAATAGCCAGATGATAGTTATGTTTGTGAAATGTTGTTTAGTTAAAACGAGCGAACACTTTAAGAAAAACATAAATAAAGAAATATAGATTTACAGCTTAAAGAAATGCAGGGTCATTAGAGCTGTGATTTATTAATAAAGAACGACAAGGAAATCACAATGGCCTTTATAAAAATTAAAAAAAAAAACTCCGCATTCACCTGCGATGATTTTGAAAAGTGTATAAAACCGAAATCGGGTTGGTAGGATTGGTAATCAAATGACAGACCTGAAAATTATCTCATACTCACTAACTGCGGTGATTACCATTTGTTTCTAATACCAGTATAACAACCTCATTATTTAATTATTTTTATAAGGTATTTTTTTTATTTTTGGTTTATGTATCTGATCTGGTGTTTATATATCAACTAGCTGACCCGGTCACGCGTTGCTGTGACTCAGTAGTTATAGTACGTTGGATCAATGTTATTCTAAACTACCTAATGTAGTCAAATTAATATTCACTATTAAAGACAAAAACGTTTCAGTCGATTTGAAAATTCAAAATAATTTGTTAATAGTTTCGGATAGTTGAAATTAAGGACAAATGAACATAAAATTGGTTAATTACATTTTATTACAAATTACGTAATTGAAAATATATAAAAAATGATGTTTATAAATATAAATAAATGATTTTTTACTTATTTATAAACTGAAATTTCAGTTTTATAAATGAGGTAGATGTAATTGATTTTTAAATATTGTTAAGAATTATTTTCATTATTTTAAATTATTACAATTTTTAATTTTAATTTATCTAAGCGCTAATTGGTGTACAATATGTTGGTTAGCCTGTCATTTGCTAATACAAATAGATCGGATGGTTTCCCCCCACGTGAGCAGGCGACATATAGTTGCCCATGGGAGAAACACGTATTTTCCAAGTCCAAGCCGCAAACGGACATTGTTTGGCCTTGAGACTTATTTACGGTTATAGCGAAAGCCAGACGAATCGGAAATTGAAGCCTTTTTAAATGGTATTGGAGATTCTGACGGTATCATTGGGATACGTGTCAGCAGGATGATTTCTCATTTAAACTTTCCAGTCAAAATAGTTGCTTTAACAACATTTCCGGTGATCCTTTTGATGACCAAACGTGTACCGTTGCATAATCTAGGTGGATTCAAATTCCGAAGTAGAATAATCGGTGAACCAATCTTTAACCGAAGATTGTGTAGTGGCTTCCCTGGTATATCCAAAGAATTTAATAGCTCAGTTGGAGAATTTACGGCTTCATTTTCATCTACAATAGTGTCTATTGATTTAAAAGACATCAGATCACCTGGCAACAACGGTTGTATCTGGAAGTTAATTTCGTTGACATCAAAATTTTTTGCTGCCAAAATTGCAAGATTACTGAGCCAATTATGATCTGAGTAATTATTTGATATATCCGGAAACACACTCTCAATTAGTTCATTTTTTGAGTGAACAACAGTGCAGAATTTGTCTGGCTATTTGATGTATTGTGTATTTTGATGCAGTTCTATTTCACCGTTTCCAATATCCAGCAATTGCTTACAAAATACTTGTGCCGATGGATCATTTTGCAATTGTACCCACATGTTCATGGTCAAACGAAGTGTTTCGACATTCTGCCATAAAAACGATTGTTTAAACATGCGTTAATCTCATCGGCAAAAGTAGAGCGAGGAATCACTGGTAATGTCTGTCGGAAGTCACCAGACAGTAGTAAGACAGTACCCCCGAAAAGTATATCGCTGCCTTTCAAATCTTACATAGCTCTATGAAATGCTTCGAGCGAATTTTTATGAGCCATAGTACACCCATCCCAAATTATGATTGAACTCTTTTTCAACACTGCAGCCATTCCGCTTTTTTTTTTATGTTACACATTGCGTTTGGTTTGTTATGAAATGTCTAGTGGCAGCTTAAATACTGAATGTGCGGTTCACCCATTATCTAACAAAGTGACAGCAATGCCTGACCATGCAATTGCCAATGCAATTTTCTGTTACGACCGTACCTCGGCAAGGATCAACGATAAGAATTTCTTACCGGTTCCACCTGGAGCGTCCAAGAAAAAAAAAACGCCTTGTTCAGCATCAACAGTCAGCATAATCCGATTATAAATATTTTTTTTTGTTCTGCTGTCAGTAATGGCTCATTATTCGCAAAAATTGTAGCTAAGTCCACATTGTTACACTGTTGATCTCGTTGCAGATCGCTTTTAACTAAGTCGGTGGCCGGGCGATCAGGTGATGGCATACCATAATGAATAAGTGGTAAATTTGAATTTAACTCGGTGTAGTATGTCTTCAGTCATACTGTTTTTATATTTTTCTCACAAAATCGATGTCTGTGTTGGATAACATGTTGTCAAAATAATTGCAAACAGGTGACGAATACTATTCGGCGTGGATGTCAACGCTGCATCAGCAAGTGTCAGGTCCCAATGATTGTCGTCCACCAGCAACTGCAACTCGCGACATGCATCTTGATACGTATTGAACACTCGACGATTATCTGTTCGTAAAAATTCGAAAGAAGTTGGTCCTGGAACATTCACCAACAACAGCGAAAAAGAAGCATTCACGTTGTTTGGGATGTACTGTGTAGAGTCGTCCTAATGTCTTGGCTTTGAATATGCCTGCGATCAAAGGATGTGGTTCTCCTTTTTTACATGGCTCCCCTTTTTTACCTAATTTCTTCCATGTAAAATAGCGTGGAACATCGGTATATAATAATGTTTTTGCGAATTGGCCGAACACATCAGATTTTTGACACAATGTGAAAAAATCAGTTAATGTCGTTTTTGGTGGCTCAAGTGCTCTTTGTAGAATATTTTGTTCGGTGAAATATACACGTTGACCGTTTTCAAGATGTACTGCAAGATGCTGGATAGAAGGGTCTCTTTCATGTATGGGAAAACTAAAAATATGTCAGATAGCTTCGTTGCTGCTGATGTATCTACCTATCTGGTATCGTGCTATTTCGTCATTTTTATTTACATTTTTTACTTCAAATACTGCCAAATCACTGCCCTTATTAACGTATTTGCAAATGTACTTAATTGATTTTACAGAACTGCAAATCTCGACATTAATATGAGCCTTATACGTTTTTGAAAGCAATGGTGAGTACGGTACCACCCACTGATTGTCGATTTCAACTTGGTTTCTAGAATCTGACATTCGTATCGTAAATGTGTGGCCACCATTCTCAGCGTTTCTGCGGCGATACAACGGATAACCGTCGATCTCCGTAATAGTGTCATTCGTATATTCCTTTGGGAAACGCTTCTTGCATTTTCCATTTTCCATGCATGGCGATGTCATGTTAAAAGCACCTCACGGTCAGTGGATCATGTGACTGGTAACAATATCAAACAATTCTTGATCAATTACCGGATCCGGAATTTCGGCTGAAATTATTTGATCAATTCCGGATTTTAACTTCAAGTCAAATCAAAATGTGAGAATGAGGCAAACATCGCTTTTGCCACTCAATCTAATACAGATAGCAACGTGTGTTACCGCAAAACCGAATGTTTTACGATTAAAACATTCAATGATTTTAATTTTCGTTTGAACACACGTGCCGTGATATCATGTCGATGCATTGATTGTTGGCCTGGTAATAGCAAAGTTTGTATTTCCTCCCAATTCAGATTACATGTAAATGTAATAAAAAAAAAAGCTGGATGACCAAAATGACGTACGTAAGTCATCGCATCTTGTATATATTCCTGCATGTTCCGTGGACTGCCGATGTAGCTTGAAGGTAAAATAAATGCATTACCGATATCATTGGCATTTAAATTTTCATCTGTATTGCCGATAATAGCATCTCGTAAGTGGATGTATTCCTCCGATCGTAATTTATCCTGGTTGTATGGAATAAATCGCAAACGTTCTTTTTCAATATTAGCGTACATATCCACGACGTATTGATGGTACAGTTGACGATATCGAAGGATACAGTTATCCTGATTACGTCTAATCATTAATCGGTAGGCGTAGTACTTCATTGAAGTAACTTTTTTATTTATTTCATTACTTGAAAAAATAAGAAATTAAACAGTAAAAAAAATTTGAAGAATAAGAAATTAATATAGTGAGTCCGCGATAATCCGGCCTCTGTTCGGAATACCGGGGGTCTACTGTATTAATAAAATAAGGAATTTAATAGTTGAATATTAAATTTACCAGAAACTGGATCACACTGTTTGATGTTGATGTGATATTCATCCTGCCCTTGCCAGAATATCAGTGGGTACTGGAGTGCGTCATACGAACGATGTAGATCCGATATTATACTAACAGTGCTATCTCGACGTGTGATTTTAATGGCTCTATTGTCAACTGGATCACCAACTATAATAACTGCAACATCATCTACAGTTGGCGTTTTGAACCTGCCAGCGTGTTCTCCTGATTGTAATTTGTCAGCTTTGATGACAATTTGATAGTTGTCATTTTTTAATTGTTGATTATTATTTTCCAAAAAAATTTCCAACAATCCCACAATTGCTCTCTCTTCTGCTTGTTCGTTGAAATTATACCGGCACCGAGTTGTCACGCTTTCTTCACAACTTCCCATAAAATAGGAGAAACTTCGGGACATCGTTAGGCATCGGCATCAACGACCCAATCTTATGGTACACCTGGCCTTGTATTTTGAATGTAGTTTCAAAATGATGTCCATCAGATGTGAGATCGCAAATTTTAGTTGCTCCAAAAGACGTCATCTGGAAGTAGGAATTGAATTTGTGTGTCTTGCGCAGAAACAATTTCGAATCGTTTGAATCGCGAGCAAGAAGTGATTGCAAAGGTTCTGGGGGATTGGGAAGTGGTAATAATACAACTTTTCCTGATGCACAACACATGCCGGCTGCTTCATTGCGGAATTTCAACGCCCGATAGTATTGGCATACTTTGTCCATTGCACCGATTGCAATTTTAGAATGTGCAGAGTAATCAATGTCTGGTGCATATTCGAAGGCAAGACGAACAAATGATACACGTGTCTATGCACGGCTGATTTGCTGTCCCTCTCGTTCTCTTTCTCTAAATGTAGCGATGTGCTGTTCTCGTGCAGCTCTTATTCTCGATATATTCTGTCGCAGATGTTCATCACGCTGTTCTTGAGATTCTTGCATACGACGCTCTGCTGTCCTGATTCTTTGAGCTTCGTTACTTGCCGCGATTTGTTCTGCTGATTGTTGAGTCCCCTCAACACGTTTGTGTCGTGCCTCTGCTACAAGCATTGTTGAGGTTAGATTTTTTTGGCGTCATTTCACTGAAATTTATAATTGCAAGAATAAAAATGGTTGAATTAGAACACAAAAAGTGCCTTTCTAAAAGCCTTAAAATAAGACACTATAATACATTGCTGAAACCGGAATGCCTCTATCCAAGTAAATTCCTGATATTAAATAATAAGAATTCCGTGTTGTCGTAATGACCCGAAGGCAGTGGTTCATTCAACTGCGTATTCCACCCCTGTCGCCGCCTTAACCTAACCCAGCAACTCTTCCGGGTATAGGAGACCTACAGTTTTACGTGGAATCCCGACCACCACGAAAGCGTTCTGGTGTCCTTCACATTACACAGAAAGCTGTGCCAGTGGTGAAAATCGGGTTAAATGCCTATGAAAATCCCCGCCGAGACAGGGATTCGAAACGTGGACCTTTCGATCTCCAGTCAGACGCCTTAACCACTGAGCCACCAGACCATTCGCTATTAATGTAGAAATTGGATAAGCTTGGAGTATTGGAATGGAGAATTATAAGGGAAATTTTGGGTCCATTGAAAAATACAGTACAATGGAAGATAAGAACTAATGAGGGAATATATCATAACATTGAAAAAATAACAGAATCAGTCAGAAAAAAGGAGAATGATATTTTTTCGATACATCTATCGCATGGATGACACCAGGCTAACAAAAAAGATATTAAAATATTTTTTGGGATTCAAGAGGTTAAGAAAGATTTGAAACGAAACAATATCAGTGAACAGAACGGAAAGAAAATATTTTCGAAAGCAGATTTCGAATGTGGCAGGATTCCAAGGTAGAGAGGAGAGGAAAACTGGTGCAAAATGGTCTGAAGAGAGAAAGAGAAAACACAATGCAATAATGAAGGAGTGCTGGAGAGGAAGAAAGAAAAAAACATTTGGGGAAGAATTGAAATTGCCACGTGGTCCCTAGAAGAAGAAGAAAAATGAGAAGCAAGCAACAAATACTTACACGTTTTTGAATTTATCGTAACGTTTTCTTCAATGTTAAATTCATGTGTGTAAATATAATAACATACAAACGATACACAGCACAATTATAAAAATGATACTACACGAAAAATTCACGAAACTGGGTTATGTCATATATAAACACATATGACGTGGAGTAGACTGTAACATAAATTAAATCGAAACACAACACCATCTACTGGATGGTTACCCAACCTAGATAACCATGTGTTGTGTCGATAAATTAATACATCGCCATCTGTTAGAAACCTATGGAACTATAATAATAATTTCGTGCTGTCGTAGTGACCTGGTGACAGGGTTTCTATTGGCTGCGCATTCCATCCCTGCGCCGGAGGTGAGGGCCGAGTTAAGTGCGTATAAAAATCACCGGCGGCACAAGGATTCGAACCAGGGACCTTTGAATCCCCAGCCAGACCTCTTAATCACTGAGCTCAAACCTACGGCACTTACAAATAATTACAAACCATTGTCCTATGACAAACATTGAACGAACATTTATTTCGCAATAATAAATATTAAGGTCAATAACTAAAACTAAAAACTATCCTGTCTTTTAAATTTGACCAAATTACACACAGTAAGCCAAATTTCATCAAAATCAGTTAAGTAGTTTCGAAGTTCATCTCGGACAAACATCGTGACGCGAGATTTTTATATATATATAAAGATTTACGGTTTCTCTGGAAATACAGTAGTCATACGTCTGGTGTGTCACCACATAATGTTAAAATCTGTATGTGATAAGATAATTTCTCATCATTTTCCTAATTTTAAATTGACAGAACTTAGTAGTACAAAAGAAGGTTATCAATGGAATCATTCATGGGGAAGACATAAACATATTGTTCTCCACCACCTCGTTACTTTATGCTCTCAATTTTACATATACTATCATTATTTAAATCTATTAGGCATACGTTTACCAATGTTATTAGTGAAATATTCTATAAATGAAGGACATGAAACGTAATAACTGAAATCTATCGAATTTGAGGTTATTCAACAGTGTAGCCAAATTGATACTTTTTACTCGAGTATTAGGTTTCTCAGAACGTAAATATGTAAACATTATTACAATTATTCGATATGTTTTACAAACCTAGATGCTACAATTGCCCCAGGCGAATAACGACAGAAATGAATGCCAGTGCCAATACCAGATACATCGAAAAACAATAACCGCATTTAATTGATTTTGTACTTTGATGAATATTATACTGCCAATGAAACAATTGACATATGTAACGGAATTAAGCTAACTGAATAAAGAACCATTCAGATCTTGCATTTGAAACAAATGTTTTCCTGCTACAAAAAAGCTGTCGAAAATCAAGAAATACTTTGTTACTTTAACAGTCTGTAGTTATCTCCATCGGAAATTTCGAATGATTCTATTTGTATCGTACACGGATAACAAAAAAAAAAAAAAAAAAAAAAAAAAAGGTTTATGCTCTGGTCTGACATTTGGAAGGCCGCGGTTTCGAATCCCGGTCCGGGCATCCAGATTTCGTTTCCCGTGATTTCCCGAAATCACCGCAGGGGAATGACGGGGTGCTTCCTTCAAAAGGAGATGGCCGAAATCCTTGCCGTTCCTTGCCCTCCCGCCTCTAAAGACCTCGACTTCGACGCAACGTAAAGTCCGAAGAAAAAATATGAATCCTTTGTACTTAAATTTGGGGGCGTGGGAGAGGAATGAGGTATTTAAAAAATATAGATTGAACGAGATGCTCACAAGTTTTGAGAAATTGCATCCAGCATACGCTGATAAAGCATAATTTATAACAATCAAATACCAATAAAAATGTAGAGAATCTTGAAAGATAAGTATCAGTTAAAATGAAGCAAGTTTGAAATAGTCGAACAGTCAACTCGCTTTTGGTTGAAGCTGATGGGGGTGGTGTTTGGATTCTAGTCGCAACTATGTACGAGAATATCTGTCTGCACTACCACATAAAACGGCAGAAATATATACTTTTCCTCTAACGATTAGTTTGTACCGGAGCACAGTGTTGTAGCATGGGTGGTCTAACCACTATTTATAAAGGGAAATTTCCCCTCAAAAACAGTTACTTTGAAATAAAACTTTTTTTTTCTGTCATCAGTCTTCGACTGGTTTGATGCAATCCTCAATCCCTTCCTATCTTGTGCTTACCACTTCATGTCTAAATATCCCTTACAACCCACGTCCTCAATTATCTGCTTCATATATTCTAATCTCTGTCTTCCTCTACAGTTCGTACCTTCGACTGTTCTCTCCACTAACAAATTAACCAATCCAGCATGTCCCAAATATGACCTACCATCCTGTCTCATCTTTCTGTAGGCTTCTTTCACAAACTTCTTTCCTCACCCATCATTTCCAAAACTCGTTCATTTCGTACTTTGTCTGTCCGCTTAATTTTCATCATTCTTCTGTATCACCACATTTCAAATGCTTCAATTTTCTTCGCTACCATAAAGTGCTGTACTCCACACACAGAGTTTTAAAAAGTTTTTTTTTAAGTCATGGATCAATATTTGAAATTAAAACGTTTCTCTTTTTCATGAAGGCTCTTCTAGTGTTATTCTATTTTTAACATCATTCCTGCTTCGGCGATCGGTTGTAATTTTGCATCCCAAGTAACAGAATTAACTTACTTCTCGTATTGCATCCGATCCCATGTTTGTATTTAATCTGCTGTGATTGACATCATTTCTGCTACATTTCATCACATTTTTCTTGCTTTGATTTAGTTTCAGTCAAAATTCTTCCTTCAGTATTTTGTTAATGCCATTCAGTAACTTCTCAATGTCCTCAGCTCGTTCTTCTTACAAGACATTGTCATCAGCAAATCGTAGCATACCGCATTTTTTTCCCTGGAACACTTATGCCACATGAAAATTTTTCTTTTTACTTCCTTTATTGCTTCCTCTACATACAAGTTGAATATTAACGGAGATGGACTACAACCTTATCTCACACACTTTTAAGTGATGCATGTCTCTCATGATTCTCTACTGTTATTAGAGCTACTCGATTCTTATGTAGTTTATATATTAATCTTCTACCTCGATATTTTAGATCTGATTTCATTAAGATTTTGAACATCTTCTACACCTAACATTATAGAAAACTTTCTCTAAATCAACAAACGCGATAAAGGTACCTTTGTTTTTCTTGATCCGCCCTTCAAGTATTAATCTTGTGGTTTTGCTGTGTGTAATAATTGCTTAGTATTTTCCACTGACCTTTGATTACTTTTAATTTTAATTATTTCATTGATTTTATCAATTTAATATTTTAATCAATTGAATTAACAAATAGAAAGTGGGTGCAAAGTGATATGCTATCTTTTATCACTAGAAAGTCTTGACCTGACATATTTATTTAAATTAAATATTGAAGGCTTTCAGACGTCGGTGTATTTACAAATATTTTTAATACACAAATAATCAAGGGTTCTACCAAAATCAATACCGTGTCTTACAATGTGAGCCATAAAACGTTAATACTAAACAAACAGTAATTAAATATTTATGTGAAATTTGAGCACGATGTCGAGGTTAAATATAACTAAGATGAAAATGTGGACATGGGAAGCTAGCATGAAAATCCAATAGTTCATAAAGCTGCTCACAAATACAAGCTTACAGAAATAAATATAATTTTAATTGAACTTGGCACTATTAAGTTCTTTGAATTAAACAAAATGCTACTGATTGATAGGAAAATTATGTAAAAGTCTCTCCGTATCCAATCAGGTTGCTCGCGGCCACTAACATGCACAGAACGATTGTCGGAGGGTGATACTCTGCTCAGAGGCGTTGACGGGTCCAGGAAAGCGCAAAACTGAGTTCTTTTCAATGTCATAATTCCTTTACCGTTATTGTAGCAGCGACGGCGTTGCATCTGCACCTAAGGAAACGCACGATTCCTTCAGACAGCAGCAAGGATACCGCAAGCCCACAGATGGCTCAAACATTACTCTTTTGTCTAGTGGTAAGCGAAACCACCAACACCTCAGTACGACCCAGGTGACGGCGTGACCTCTCTCTCAGAACGTCACAGATCCAAGACAACTCGAAGACGTTCGTTTATCACGATGTCGTGTCGGAATCCCCTCGTGCTTCGTCGAACTCCAATCTGTGGTCCCGTAAGATATGTGGACACAGAATATACCAAACAGCTAGTTATTATATTGTAACAGCAACGTTGATTGGACGATTTTCAGGGGTCTTGAATCACGTGATTCATCCTTACATTTGCCATAACTGCCTCGCCTCGCCTCGGAAACGCTCGACCGTCTCCGGTTTTGACTTCGGCCACCAAAGTTTCCATTTTCGTGCGTGGATTTCTCAAGCGACGCTAACAAAAGATTCTCCAGCCAAATTGTTTACAAGACTTGGGAAGTAATGGTAAACCAGCACCTCCCCGCATGTAAGTGGATCTCTGTCCACCCCACCGCGTTCTCAGGTAAAAAGAATTCACGTTATATGTGGCTCTCGGGACTAGGCAAATCTGCCGTTCTGCATCGCACCTAACATTCTACGAGTCTGGCACAGCTGACTCGTTACGATCGTAAAGCGAGAATTCCTTCCCTTGTCCTGCGGTCTTTCCTAAACTCAAACTAATCTTCACCTACTATATTTTCTACTACCCTTCCCGTTCTTCTGTATATTATTCTGGTCAGTAATTTTGAAGCATGTGATGTTAGACTAATGGTGCGATAATTTTCACATTTGCCGACTTATACTTTCTTCTGAAATGTTAAGATATTTTTGTCAAAATCAGGTGTAATTTTTCATGTTTCATAACATTTTGATATCAGTTTAAATAATTTTTTATTTCTTCTTCTCCAAGAAATTTAAGAAGTTCTGCAGGGATCTCATTAATTCCAGATGTCTTGTTTGCTTTCAAGTCATTCAGAGCTCTATCAAATTTTGTCCTTAAAACAGGATCGCCTAAGTCATCAATGGCGACATCACCTTCCTTTTTCATTACGCTATTGTTCAAGTCGTTCCCATTATAAAGTTTCTCAATGTATTCCTTACATCAGTTAGCTCTATCGTCTGATCTTAAAAGAGGTTTCCCATAGGCAGCTACAATGTTTACAGCTCTTTTTTTCAGTTCTCCCAAATTTTGTTTGATCTTCCTGTATGCAACGTCTACAACACCTATGACCGTTTGCTTTTCTACTTCTTCACACTTTTCTTGCAGCCATTTTTATTTTGCTATTTTGCATTTCCTGATTACTTGATTGCTAGATTACCTTTACTGCTCTCTTCCTGCTTGATCCTGAGCATTTTTGTGCCTTCTTCTCTGATCCATCAGTTTAAAAATTTCCTGTGTGACCCAAGGTTTTCAGGTGGATTGTTCCCTAAAGCCTAGTGTTTCTTTACCAGCTTTCATTAATTCGGTCTTTAATGCATTCCATTCGTCCTCGGTTTGTCTCCTTACAGAATTATTACTTAGATCTAAGTCTACCATTGCTAGATTGTTCCAGATTTCTTTTATTCTAATTAACTTGATTTACTGACACGTAACTACAATATTCTCCGGTAATAATTCGAATTAAATACAACAGTTGACGTGAAATTGACATCAAGGGTGGTTAGTGAGCGGTACCATTCTGGCCTCGCATTTTGGAGGACGCAGATTCAAATCCCCGTCCAAGTATCTATTTTTTGTTATTGCTTTACGCCTCGTCGACGGCTAAGGTCATTAGAGGCGGGATGGGACTGGGGACAAGGAACGGGAAGGAATTCGGCCATGGTGTTTTTGAAGGAAGCATCCCGGCATTCGCCTGGAGTGATCTGGGGAAACCATGGAAAACCCAAATCTGGATGCCCGTACGGGGATTCGAACCCGCGTCCTCCAGAATGCTAGGCCAGACCGTTAACCGTTCACCCACCACACTCGGTCCAAGTATCTAGAGTTGGCGTTTCCACGGTTTCCCCAAATCACTCCAGGCTAATGCCAGGATACTTCGTTTAAAAGGCTATGGCTGAACTCTTTTCCGTTCCTTATCCCCGGTCCTTTTCCCGCCTAAAATGACCTCAACGACGACTAGGTAAAACCAAAGCAAAAAAAAAAAAAAAAGGTCAAGGGTCAGTGCTGAAATGAAAAGTCTCACTATGGCATATACATTACTGCCATTTACACAATGCCATTACAATAAAAAAAAAAGTTTATCTTTCTGCCCACTAAAAGTGATCTTCCATTATCCATTCACCACCGTTGATAAGTATTCTGTAACTATTAGATAATAAAAGTATCAGTTTTCAGATTTCATCATATTTCAAACAACCATTTAACAAGAATGAGGATAAACTATTTCTAGAAAATCTATAGAACATTTTATAGTTAAGAATAATTGCAAACTAACGTAACCCAGTAGACCTAGCATTCTATACAAACAATTCCAATTATGTTACCTCCCAGAAAACCACTCTATAAGTTAAAAACAAGATCAAAGTGTTGGCTTATCTGCCTGAATCAAATGGAGCTTCACAGCAACCCAGTAATGCAGAGACCGAGCGTGGTGGGTGTCCGCGGATTCGAATCCCCGGAAGGTCAACCAGATTTTGGTTTCTCATGGTTTCTCACAAATCTATCCAAGTGAATGCCTGGATGGTTCCTTCGGAAGGCTATGGCCGAATTTCTTCCCGTTCCTTGCCCCTGTCCTTCCCACCACAGATGACACTAACGCTGACGATGCCCAAAGCCATAAGCAGAAACCGAGCGTGGTGGTGTAATGGCTAAGGTTCTGGCCTCGCATTCGGGAGGACGGCGGTTCGAATCCCCGTCCGGGCATCCAGATTTGGGTTTTCCATGGTTTCCCAAATCACTCCAGGCAAATGCCTGGATGCTTCCTTCAAAAGGCCATGGCCGAATTCCTTCCCATTCCTTGCCCCCCCCATCCTTTCCCGTCTCTAAAGACCTCGCTGTTTGAGAGACGTTAAGCAGATAAAAAAAAAAAAAAAAAAAAAAAAAAACATAAGCAGAAGAACTGAAATAGAGTTTCTGGGTTCACGACAACACTTACACGAAAGATTGAGAATTTTCGTAAAAGGTACCTTTTAAACTTATACAAAGTCATTTTCATATGGCTATAGACGCAAGTAGTTGTTATGCGAGTACAAAATATTTTCTCTCAAAATTGTTTGTATGGAAATTATCAGCACATTCGGTGCAGTTAAATCTCTCCTTTTGTCTACGTAATAATAATTGTGATAAACATATTACGATGGTTCGTTAATCAACATATCAGCAGTATCACATATTTTAAGTCTTCAGTAAAACCATTTTTTACGTTATCCGACTATTCTGTTAACGTTTCTTGTTGTCTTCATCATTGCCTAGTTTTGTAGAAAATTGAGACTGTTTGGTAACATTTTGGTTTTATAAGATTTACTTTGCGTCCAATCAGACCTCCTTCTCACTACGTTTTTTCGATTCAGCAGGTTGCGTGACGCCTGGGGATGACCATGGGCATTTGTCGCAACGTTAGCAGAAAGGAGGATTGATTGTACGCAAAGTTACTGACAAAATTACGACGTCAGCGAAAACCACAAAATCATTTACAATGCGTTGCTCTTCTCATGAACTACTCGAGATACAGTATAGCCCACGCCGACACTAAAAGAATGTCTGTGTCCACTTGGCTAAAAAATTTCATTGTTTCATAGCTTAACTGATAATAAATTATTAGCTCCACTACACTAAAAGTGGAACTACAAATAACTGGAATATACTTTGGCCATTATGTCTTCACCTGTTTTAGTAAAGAACTAAGGCATCAATGCTTGGCAAAAACATTGTCTTCACTGATAAAATTTCATTGGTGTGTGGTGTATGTCCTGTCGATGTGGACGATGTAAGTAGCTTCAGTCGTTGAACGAACTCATTCGGATCGTCCAAATGCACATATTCCTTCTTGGTGAGAAGGCCAAAATCAGTCGGACTGACAAGTGTGGAGATTATATTTTTATACTTATCATTGTTTCCAGGTTTCCGAATCTACCTGATGTATTAAATTTTACTCTGTGGGCACTTGTGTTGTTTAACATTTTCAAATAGCTTTTCAAGTCCTTGTTGGTATATATATATATATATTTTTTTTTAAACAACAGTTCCAGTAACTATTTTGTTCTCTCATATTCAGTGCCAACTATTTCAATAACATCTTCTCCAATAGAGATGGGTGAATTGCCAATGAATAGTGAATCACTCTTCTTTCGAACTCCGTATACTGAATCATTATCTCTTTTTTTTTTTAAACTGCTTAATGTCTCCTATAACAAATAGGTCTTTAGAGACGGGAAAGGATGGAGGGCAAGGAATGGGAAGGAATTCGGCCATGGCCTTTTGAAGGAAGCATCCCGGCATTCACCTGGAGTGATTTGGGGAAACCATGGAAAACCCAAATCTGGATGATCATTATCTCGTTGACTTCGCTTCAGTAAACTCAATAACTCTTTGATCGAGTCAGGAGACTACTGCTGCTGTTGAAGTCGCTGAGGTAATAAGAATTTTTCCATAGTATCCGTCACAGGTCTTAACGAATCCATGAAAAATTTTTCAGAATGGATCTGACCAGTCTTCAGTTCTAATAACTAGAATCGAATAGCATTCCTGGCCTTAATAATACCACGTTTAGTTTTTTCCGTATCCATGTTTGTACACTGAATGAACCTTATGACTGGTTACTGTATTATTTTATATCTCAAAGTCACTTGTGCTGTAAATGGCTCGTGGGGTTTATTTGAGGGAAAAAAAAACTAAGTTTATCGCCCCGTTTCACTTGGAGTAATGGGTCTCTATGGTCAAATTTTATCCAATGCAGTCTTATGTCCATCCTTTTCAGTTTGACTATTAACAGGATTTCACTATCAACAGGGATTTCATAACAATTTAGACCCGTATCACGTACGTATGCGCAATCTTGGAACGTCCTGTTGATTTAATAGTTACAATCACAGTAACTTCTGTCGATTTTAATTCTTTCAGAACCATTGCTGTAACGGTAGTTGCCTTGCCTTTTTTATTTTTTTTTACTTATGGCTTTACGCCTAGCCGACGTCGTGGTCATTAGAGGTGGGATGGCACTGAGGACAAGGAACAGTAAGGAATTTGGCCCTGGGCCCTTGAAGGAAGCATCGTGGCATTCACCTGGAGTGATTTGGAGAAACCATGGAAAACCCAAATCTGGATGCCCGGATGGGGATTCGAACCGTTGTCCTCCCGAATGAGTTGCCTTGTCAATGTATCGTTTGGTTAAAACATCATCATCTTCGATGTGCTCGCATACATGTCTCAGCATTCTACCCTGGCAATACAAATTACCGCCTTTCATTGGAAGTATGTTTTGAGCAGGATCTGCCAAATTAGAATGAAGCTGATACAGTGAGAGCTCAGCTATTTAATGCAGTACAGAAGTTATCATTCGAAACTCTGTAATATTTTATACCTGATTGTTATATTTACTCTAAATGGTTGGTGGAGTTTAGTTGCAGGGAATAAACTAAGGTTGTCGCCTCGATTAACTTCTAATGGTATCTCTCCGTAGTCTGTATTTATCCAATTGAGTCTAAGGAGTACTCTATCTGGTACGCTTGCAGACAATATTGTACCATCAACTGGGATTTCATAATAATTTAGACCTGTATCAAGTACGTATGCTTGGTCTTGGAATGTGTCCGTGGACACAATAGCTAATATCATAGTCACTTCTCACGATTTGAAAAGCATTGGAGCATCACTAATTGTTTTATCAAGGTACCGTTTAGTTACAGCTTCATCCTCATTCATAGGGTCAGACACATGTTTGAGTATTCCACCCCGGCAATCATAAATAGTTTCTTTCGTAAGATGTATGTTTTGAGGCCTGTACGCCAACACTGTCTTCATCGATATTCTACCTAACTTGTCCATTCTTGTAATAAAGTCATTACCTAGTGTGCTTGGCAATTTATTCAAAAATGAATCAAATCCGTTGCGGTACCGTCCATGATACATGTCACAGCCCTTGTTAATAACAAAAAATCATGTTTACTTTCATTACAGCAGTATCGACATAAGATTTTAAACTTGTTGAACGACGTATCAGTATTAACGCGGTCATTGTAAATGTGTTTGAGGTCCATAAAGAGTACAATCAGATTGGCGTTGTCTCTAGACAACTGTTTCGGTATCTGACTGGTGGCTGACATAAATTGAAGGAATCAACTAACCGATGTCTCCCTATACAAAAGTAGTCTCGTATATTATTCTGCTTTTCACATGAAACGTCGTCAAACACAAACACAGAATTTGGTAGGGCTTCACTGGGGGAGACAGACTTTGAGTATCGTTAAATGTCAAATACTGAATTCCTTTAAGTGGCTTTAGTAGTTCTTCTAGCAGCTGGTACTTTGGTTGGTACAGTGACTTCAAAAATAGATATATATATTTTCAAATCTAACCCCATTGGAATGTTCCAGGAGGGAAAGCATTAGGTTTATTTTTCCACAATTTGAAGGTCCACACACAATTTCCCTCACTGTCTCTGGGCACAGAAGTACGTTCTTCTTCTTCTTCCGCTTAATGGCCGCAACATCTGCAATACTTACAAGTAATGTTGCTTGCTGTTTGACGAAGTGCACATTGACGGCGTTTTCAAGCTGCTACGACTATATATAGGGGAGCTAAGAAGTGAAATATGTCCTTTGATAACAATGCCTTCTATGAAACCGGAATCAACCCATTCGATGCTACATTGCATATGCAAAGGATGCGGACAAACGTATTCCTGATCGTATTCTCGTGGAGAAGGCTTCAAACAGAATAAAGGCTAGAGACGCAAAGTTTCGAGAACGAGCTATGGCTTTTCTATCAAACAGAACTATGCGTGGTAAGATGAAGCTGGGTACAGGTATTAAAAAGAAGAAAGGTGATATCCTTCCTTTAATACCTATTTTTGCAGGATTTTCAGCTGCTGGAGCTCTTGCAGGAGGAGTCTTGAGTATAGTCAGAGCTGTCAAGTCAGCTAAAGAAGCTAAAAAGTAGTTGGCCGAGGAGAATCGACACAATGAAATTATGGAAGCAATTGAAATGGAGGGCAAAGTACTATACTGAAACCATACAGAAAAGGCGGATCTGTAGTGAAGGAAAAACAGTCACTCCAGCCACTGCGCGTCGATGAGGTTCCTCCAAGTCGAATCGCTGAAGAAGACGCCGGTAGAAGGAGCATCATTGGAGTAAAAACATACCGTTTTCACCCCGGCAATCGTTCGGCAGGAGACTGTGTGCTCGCCGAGCGGGACGTTGTTGGTGCCGATGTTGAATAAATCGGACACTACGTCCAATACCTGGATAAGGACGTTCCATTCTTCATATGTTAGCGAAACTTCGCTGTGTCCAACTTTTTCTAGAACAAAGACAGTTTCAAAACTCATGCTTAGACGATAACCCTATCGTCAAACGTTTGAGTCACCACCGTTGAGCCGATAAACCGACGAGAAATTGACGAGGCATGGCTGTAGACTGATAAGAAAATGGCTGGAAATGAGATTTATCAGGTGTGTTGGTGGCCCGCCAGCCGGGTGGTCTTGACCGGTGGAGGCAGAAGGTCACCTTGGCCTTGACGGCGGTGCGGTGAGGACAGAACAACAATCTAAGTAAATGACCACCATTAAATATACAGTTAAGTGACCTGCTGATAGGTAATAGGCCGTTTATAATCCGGCTGACATAAATTTTAATTAAACGGCAGCCATCAATACCCGGTTGACAGGTAATGGCCCTGCAGGTGGTGGCGGCATGCTTTGATTGGAACCAAACGCTCGGGAGATACCTACTCATATGCTAATGAACGATTCTGTTGTTGATATACAGTGAGAGGTTAGGCTGTTTGCAGATAGCATAATGCTGTATAATATGATTTCACTGAGAATTGTGAGCAAATGCAAATGGTTCTAGACAGCATCCTATCTAGATAGCTTGATGTGCACGGAATGAAGGTAAATGCGAAGAAGAGTAAGCTTATTATGATACACGTAGAAGAGAAGGTTTGTATGTTTGTTATGTGAAAGTGGAATTGTCTGTAGACTGAATAAAATGTAAATACCTAGAAATATCCCTTTACAGTAGGCTAAATTGGGAAGAACACATTTGGAAATAGGTAAGTATACGCACGGTTCAGAGTTGAAGAAGATAATGAGTGGATGTAACTGGGAAGTAAGAGAGATGGGCTACAAAACATTGGTGAGGCCCTTGTTGGAGTATTGTGGGATGATACAAGTTGATTACCAAAGAGTGCACTCTGTAACTGAAATGATAAAAGAGTTGATTTGAGATTAATTGCTGGATAGAAGTCGACTGAAGAGAATTGTGGGCAAGTACAAGGCATATACCAGCAATGTGGCTTGGATAAATATTGGTGGAAAGTTTGGAAACAGCAGGTGAATGGGAATAATGGATCATGACAATAAGTTATCAATAGATTTAAGGCAGCCAAATTTGCAATTCGTACAATTTCAACTACAAGTGATCTCCGTATGAGGACACTAGTTTTTTTGGTTATCTCCAGTCCCTAATGTCATATGGAATAATATTCTAGGAAAATTCTACTTATGGAGACAAAGTGTTCAAAGCCCAAAAACGAGTAATAAGAATTATTTGCGGGGCTAGCAGTAGAACTTCATGTAAAGAGCTGTGCAAGAACTTGGAGATTTCAACATTGGTGGCTATTATATATGCACATTAATGTCCTTTGTAGTCATAAATTATACCCTGTTTGAAAACAAATAATAAAATAAACAACTATAGCACTGCAAGTAAAAATGATCTTCACAATGATTACAAGTCGTTGTCATTTTTTCAAAAAGGGGTCCGATATTCAGAGATATATACTTTCAATAACCTCCCATTACACCTTAAGTGTCTAGCAGATGATAAGATTATTTCAGTCAAAAATTAAAGGAATTTTTAATTGATAACTCCTTCTACCATGTCGAAAAATTGATTTTTATGGTATCTTCAACATTAATACCAGTATTTTGTGCAAATGTAGTTGACGTAGTTAATATGCCATGTATGATGTGACTGTACATCTTCTAGTGTATATATTATTTTGCTAAGCAATTGTTTAACTGTAAATTGAAAACTTTTCACATCCCACAGGGTCTCTACTACTGGGATCTATGGAAAAGCTAAGGAGTGGAGGCACCTTACAAATCCCAATCCCGCCATCCCGATTTTGGCCTCCCATGGTTTCCCGAAATCACTGCAGGCAAATGCCTCTTTAAAAGGCGATGGTTCTGATCAGTACGGTTCCCTGCCTACTATGACCTCAACTACAGGGCGCAAAGCCCGAAAAACGCAATTTAAAACTAGGTTTTTATACTAACTATTTCTGCATTAACATTTTCAGCATATCGTCAAGTTTAGATTTTACTCACCAACCCCTACAATAACAGATGATAATAAGTTCCTTCATAGCAGACATGTTTACTGTTCCAACTACGCTCCTTTGTTTAAAATTATCTTCTCAAGCCACAGTGAAGGATTAATTGATTTTAGGTACAGAAAATTTTGTATTGTCTGGCCAGTCGACTAAATGCTTGGAGAATCCGTGGCAGATGGCAGGGAAATTTTTTTCCAGCTTCCATGTTCGTAACTTCATACCACCTCTTAGTATTTGCGTAGACGATTAGAGTTTGATTTGCTGTTTTTGTTTCAGTAACGGCACATCGGCACTGTGAGTCGGATGGCACCTGGTTCAAACATCCAGAGACAGGTTACGGTTGGTCCAACTACACAACCTGTGTAAACATGGATGATCTCAATGTAAGTACAACCTCAGTGGAATATTATATGCCCGGTGTCTCCTGTAGCTGTCTGAGCACGTGTTGAGCGCAAGTGCCTTAGCGAATTCAGCCAACCTAGTGGTTAATGTGTAGTATAGTTAACCAAAATTATCCGTTAGCGGAGCTCAAAATTACCGGGAGCAAAAATTATTAATAAAAGATCAAAACAGTGATAGGTTATTTCGGATATGCAGCCTCAGTGGCGCGTGTTGTAGAGGGTACTGAAATGACGCAGCTAAATACACAACTCGCAATACAGGCAAGAGTTGCTGGTTCAACCACAACACGAGTGGCTGAGGGCTGTTCGTAATGACGAACCCTAGCAACAAATTACACACTTGCAGGACTTTTAGCTACTGATGAGCACTGGTTTGCGTTCGATGGTGAAGTATGCTTCTGCTTGGATCGACCAACATAAGGCTTGGCTATACCTCTGTGAACGTCGCGCGTGTGCTTAAATTTATTTCCGAATGCGTCATGAGTTGTGCGGCAAAGACTCCATCTGTGCATACAACAAATATGTTATCCAGTTATGACTTCTTTCCTCTACACAACGATACCAAAGTAAGATTCGCGGGTAATTTCGTTCCAAAGATGTAAGCGATATTTGAAACACATGAGGCTTTATCAAACAACACCTTACTATCCGAAATGAATGATGGTTCATGTGAAAATTATTTATTATATCTGTATCTTCTGTAACAGTTTTATCTCATGACACAACCTTTAATTTAATTTTAGGACTGACACACGACTAGAAAATTACTGACTAGTTGAAAAACATCTTTCCACAATGATTCCAGTACTTTTCAAAATGGAGACACGTCTGCCTTTCTCCATTACTATGGAAAACGAACATGCTTTTCACATTTACTATTGCGATTATTATCGAATACTGCCAAAGGTATTATGAGTTGTTAAAATCTCTTCCATGAACCTTTAATCTCGACCAACCATGGCCTCCGGCATAAAGCCATACATTTCTGTGCAAATATGTCAAGTAAACCAAACAAAAATTCAAAGAAAAAGAACAGATAATGAAATGGTTCTAGGACTGATTTATATGACTGTAAAATGTCAACAGTTCTCTTAAATGAATGTTGAATTGAATTTTATTAAATTGCGACGGAGCGGCAAATTGCCTATTCATCTAATTACCCCTTTTTAATTTTATTATTTTTATTTTTCATTATTATTATCTCATACACTTTAAGTGTTAAATTTATCCATCCATCTTCTTTTGCCATTTACGAATCTTAATTTTATTTTCCTTCAGCGTTTTTGGCAAATTATTCATCAATTCTCTTGGTAATTTATTCCAATACCTGAAACCCTTTTACACAAAAGAAAATTTTCCCATTCCCTTATGATTGAAATCAAGTGCGAGATTGTACCTGTTGTCATCTTTCCTTTCATTCCTAAATCTTCGACCAATATCCTTCCAATCCCCATCAACAGCACATGACTTATTCACTCTCTTCAACCTCCTCCTGGCTTCCAGTGACTCCCAAGCTCCTTTATCATATCAGTTACTGAGCGGGTCCTGCATTAATTTCCACAAACAAATCTAGCTGCTCTCCTTCGCAAAGCCTCCAGTTCTTGTATTTGATAACCTAAATGTGGGTCCCAAACTACACCACCATATTCAACCAATGGTCTGACCAAAGTTTTGTAACCCAATTTCCTCACTTCTCTAGTAAATCCTCTCATCACCTTCTTCAATAAATGAAGGATTTTGTAACCTTTTCCTACCACCTGTCCAGTGTGTCCTGTCTAGTTGAGTTTATTATCAAATGTTAAGCCAAGTGTTTTTTATGCCTTCAACAAACAATTCTGTTCTCATCCTATAATCATGAAGAATCTTTAACTTTTATCTGTGTACCTAATAAGCTGACACTGCTTGGCATTTATTTTCATTCCATGTTGACCAACCCAGTTTGAAATTCTTTCCAGGTCACCCTACAGCTGTTCATAACTTTCTCCCGTTCTATTATATAGCATTATATCATCTGCAAACAGACAAAATTCGATTGTAAAGCATAAGCGCAACAATTAATTGGAATGCTGAATAGCAATGGTTCCAATTCACTACCCTGTGGCACTGCCATATTTACTTCCACCTCTTTTGATAGCGTATTTCCTACTTTAACGCTCTGTTTTCAGCCTTTTAAGAATGCCTCTACTTATCTAGTCACTTTTTCCACTCAAATAGTTTTCAATTTATTTAAAACCATTTTATGGCTCACTATGTAAAATGCGACAGAAAGATCTATTGCTGCACTATCAACTTCGTTTGCCTTGTCCAATTCATTTTAAATATCTGTCATACAGTGAACTATCTGAGATTCAAATGAATATCTCTGCCTAAAGTAATGTTTTCGATTTGCAAAACAGTTTCTTTCCTCACATATATTTCTGATGTAGTTGCATAATATTCTCTCCATAATTATGCCAATCACTGAACTCAAACAATGTTCAACCCTATGAATCGGTACCATTTTTCCTTCCCTTTGGTAAGCAGCAAGTTTCCAGATACAACATCGAGTCCCAATGTCTTTAATACAACTGTAGTAATGTTATCTACATCGGCCCCTTTGCGCTTTTTAGTTCCTCCGAAATTTCCTGAAGACCTATTTCAGTTTTTGTAGTTTCCTCAATTCTACTTATATGGAGACGCACCTCCGATTTATTCCCTGACATTCCAGGATTATAGTCTCCAACGGTCTCATTATAACCGTCACTCAATATCTTCCCCATTTTAGAATCCTCAGTAACTTTATGAAAAGATTTCACTTGTCTCTTTCAGGGTTTGCGCTGCGTCCCCCCCCCCCCCCCCTACCCTACGTTTCGGCTCCAACCTCGGGTCTTCTCTTTATCGATCCGCTTGGTTTATGGATACACTTGGTCACTTGATTCACGGTACACGATCAAGTGTATTCATAAACCAGGCGGATAGATAAAGAGAAGCCCTGACGAAGGCTCCAGGTTGGAGCCGAAACGTAGGGGAAAAAAAACGCTGCGCAGACCCCGGAAAATCCAAGAAACTGCAGTTTTTTCAAAAATGACGCCTGGAAAGAGTGTGAAATTTTATATCCTCAGTAACTTCATCTTAATTCTTAACTACAATTGCAAGAATAACTTCCCTTCAGTTTTCTAACTTAGCCGTAGAAATTTCTAGATGCACGTTGATTGGTTCTCGTGCACCAATAATATTCTTAAACCAATTTTTAGCTTCCCTCTTTGCTGTTACTAATTGCTTGTTTAGTTGTTTCAGGTATTCCGTACTGGCTTGCTGTCTCACAACTCTGTAGTGATCTCACTAATCTCTTTAACCTTCTCACCTTCCTATTGTAGTATGTAGGTTCCGTATTTATCTTATTTTCTGTTTTGGAATAAATATATCATCTCACTTTCTTATTGTATCTTTAAACTCTTCCCACTTCACCGTCATTATTTTGGGCAAAATATGAACGAAATTTGATCATATGCTACAGATACTACTCCAAAAGCATGAAACTATAGCGAGTTTCTTCTACTGGTCATAGATAGCATTCCATGTAAATACAAGGTATTTCAGCCTGTGGAATAGGTTGGCAGGTGGTTAATTATCATCACTATTCTTTCCAACTGAATGGACATCCCAAGAACACTAATTTTATTCGGATCTATTCACAACTTCTTCTATAAAGAAATAGAAACGCTAACGAAATCGCTGAAAACTCATGATATAAATATAATCATAGGAGACCTGAATGGAAAAATTGGTAGAGGGCCGGTGTGCAACATAGTAGGGCCTCGGCAGAGAGATTGTTGCAGTATCGCAAACAAATGATTTGAGTCCACGGCAGTGCACCCGCCAAGTCAAGTCAACGGCGGCACTTTTCTCGAAGCCATTCGGGCCATTTTGAACCTCAATTTCTTCGGTTATATTTATGCTACATGTCTCAAATTTCTGTTATGCATAGATATCAGCGATCGTAGCAAACGTACTTAATTTTATTTTATTACTGTTCTTAGTTCGTAAGTTATTCGGATGCAAACTTCAGAAATTTTGTCACTCACTCACTCACTGACTGACTGACTGATGATCATCAAAATTCTAAGGCACTTCCCGTAGCCGTAGAAAGCTGAAACTTGGTACACAGATAAAATTTTACCCACATATTATAAGAAAAGTCTGAAACTCGTAAATTTTCATATAGCTACCCCCTTTCCTACCCCTAACGTGAAATCGCTTTCTACCCTAATTACTTTATAAAGCTCTAATTTTCACTGTAGAGTGAGCTTAATATGTTTAACTAAATGTTTAATTATACTTCTTCCTTTTCTTACTTTTGAAGTTATTGAAATTCAAAATTTTATTTCGGCACAACACCCCGATATCAAAATTCCACTGTACTTACAGTAATCCTAGAAACAAGTAATTTGGTACACATATATTGTTTCATCCCAAAATCATAAGAAAAATCTGATATTGGAGTTTTTCCCCGTATTTATCTATATATAAAAAGATGAATGTTTGTTTGTGTATTCTTCATACAAATCCACAGTTTTCATCCGATTTCGATGAAACTTTGCACACTTATCCTTTGAAACATGGAGAAAAATACTTTTTGCATTTGTTTGAACAATTTCCTATCATATTGTCACATAATTTTGAAAAATTACCGAAACGAACATAGACCGACGTTTAGGATTTGGAAGACTCTGTAGTTCCATATACTATTGTGGGCTTTTGGCCCATTGGTTAACGCGCTTGTTTACTTATGATACCGCCGGATCAAATCCCAAGGTAGGCAAAGATTTTTAAAAATTGTTTTTGATGGTAAGAGTCACGCCTGGACCGTCGGTTATTCGGATTGAATGATAAACTGTAGATATCACAAACTTAGGGGTGCAATGCGAAGAAAATCGTAAGTAGTCTTGCAATGCTGCAGGTGCACACTTTTTTACGTTATATTGACCCCTCAGGGGTGATTCGCAGTCAGTGTGCGTATGCTCTGCAGTAATAATACTATAAATGCGGAAGTAGGTCTCTTTCTTTTGTTACGTTTTGACGACTAAATGACTATTCCGGTATTGAGGATATTGAGCAAGAAAATCTGTATGCAGAGCACAGAACATTTTTTTGGTATGATTGACAATTGTAGTCACGAAATTTTGAGAACTTGTCGAATGGTGACAGAGTGACGGATGTGTATGTTAGTCTGTAATGTTAGGTCGGTTGCTCAAGGTGTGTTTCTCGCGCATTATGTTAGTGAATAATTCCTTAATAAATTGCGTTTAGTGAAAAAAACGTATTATTTAGTATAGATGTAGATTTTCTCTGTCCTCTTACTTTGCGTCTTTTTAAATGTTTCTGGCACCAGTTTATTTTGCCTTCTTTTTTGACATGCCTTGCGGGCGTAAACTGGCCTTAGTTGTAGCTCTAGCAGAGCACGAGCAGCTAAAGTTATTAGAACCCAAGAATCGGATGCTCATGCTGAAAAAAGAAGAAAAGACCTAGCTGAAATAAACCCGCCCTTAGTTAACACCCCCCCCCCCCCAATCCCAACACCTACTTTTTTTTTTGTTTTTTGTTGTTTTTTGTTTTTTGTTGTTTTTTTAATATATTGGGAACTTTTTCTCCTCAAGAGACAGGTTCGACGATACAGTGATATAATGATGGCTTTCCTGTCATATTATGTCCATTTTGGTGTTGTTTGGGACCAATCATTCGTTACCAAAAACTTTCTATATTCAATTCTGGCAAAGAAATTCTTAATCCACCCGTACGAAGTCGCAGGTATCAGCTAATTGAATTATAATCCCAAACATGAAAAATTCTGGCACATATTTGCGGCTTAATTACTTTGCTCCGGATGAAGCTATAAACCTTAAAGTTCTATACTATATAGAGGCAAACAAGTTTTAAAAAAATCTTTAAATTTTACTTTGTTCCTATGGTTAGTCTGGAAGTTACTTGTTATTTATTTGAGGTGGTAGATAAACCAGCGGCAATGCTCATTGCTAGGCTACGACGTACATTAATCGTTTCCAGAGATTGGGGCATTGTTGGAATGTTGCTGATTTTCCTTGTATTTATTCAATGGAAACCCAAATGTGAAACGTATATGGGAGGGGGGTGGGTGTTTAACTAAGGGCAGTTTTATTTCAGCTTGGTCTTTTCTTCTTTCTTTAGCATGAGCATCCAATTCTTGGGTTCTAATAACTTTAGCTGCTCGCTTTCTGCTAGAGCTACACTATAGGCTAGGTCTAAGCCAGCAAGCAATGTCAAAAAAGAAGACAAAATAAACTGGTGCCAGAAATTATTAAGCAGACACAAAATAATAGTACAGTGCAGAGCAAATCGAGCTCTATACTAAATAATACGATTTATCTCTAAACGAAATTCAATAACAAATCATACTAACAAATCGCGCGAGAAGTACAGCTTGAGCAACCGATGTAACATTACAAACTAACACACGTCACCATTCGATAAGTTCTAAAAATTTCGTGAATACAACTGTTATTCACACAGAAAAAATATTTCCGGTTTCCTTCCTACAGATACATAGTATTTCCTTGTCAAATTCCATCATTATTGGTATAGCCATTCAGTCGTCAAAACGTAACAAAAAGACAGAGACCATCTTCCGCATTTATAATTTGAGTCCACGGCAGTGCACCCGACAAGTCGAGTCAACGGCGACACTGCCTACCCTTTTCTCGAAGCGATTTGGGCCATTTTTGAACCTCAATTTCTTCGGTCGTATTTAAGCTACATGTATCAAATTTCTGATGTGCATAGATATCAGCAATCTTAGCAAACGTACTAAATTTTTTTTCGATAGTGTTCTTAGTTCGGTTGTTGTTAGGATGCAAACTACAGCGATTTTGTCACTCATTCACTCACTGACTGACTGATCATCAAAACTCTTCCCGTAGTTGTGGAAAGCTGAAATTTGCTACACAGATAAAATTTTACTCACATACATACCCACAAACTCGTAAATTTCCATATATCTATCCCTTACTTACCCTTAAAGTGAAATCGCTTCCTACCCTAATAACTTTATACACTTCAGATTTCAATTGTAGAGTGAGCTTACTAAGTTCAACTAATGTGTTAAATTTTACTTATTTGCTTTTCTTATTCTGGAAGTTAAAATTCAAAATTTTATTTCGACCACGACACCCCGATATCAAAATTCCACTGTACCTCCAGTCATCCCAGAAACAAGTAATATGGTATACATAAATGATTTCATCCCAATATCATGAGAAAATTCTAATATTGGAGTTTTCTCCTGTATTTATTTAATTAAAATCCCAAACATGAAAAATTCTGGCACATATTTGCGGCTTAATTGCTTTGCTCCCGATGAAGCTACATGGCTGAGAATTTTTTAATGCTAAGAGATAAACAAGTTTAAGTGATATCTTAAATTTTACTTTGGTCTTATGTTTAGTTTGGAAGTTACTAGTAATTTATTTATGGTGGTAGTTAAGCCAGCGGCAATCTGCATTGCTCGGCTATCGGGCACATCAATTGTTTTCAGTGATTGGGTCATTGTTGGTAAACGTATATTTATGTCTTAAAATCTGAAATGTTCTTAATAACCGATTTTCAAGGGGAATCATTACATTTGATCGGTGATTCAGGATTAGCGATAAACTTACAAAAAGAAATGAGATCCCACAAAAACAATTCTTGGAAAAATAGGCCAAGTCTCGTGTTCGTGCAGTGACAAAAAGTTATGAGATCTTCTTCTGAGCCAAATCTACACTTTACAGTGTGTATTCACTTCACTTTATGAAACAGAATGTTTTTTTTTCGGTATCATAGATCGTTTATTTAAGATAAAAAATCTGATGACTTGGCCATTATGCACGCCATGTTTTAGCTAACCTACACAAACTTATAAAAACGTAAAAGCCAAGATTTCCCCCGCAATTATTCGAATTTGACAAGTATATATATATTATTTCCTCAATTTAAGTTCAAATTATGACATGCATAATGGCCAAGTCATCAGATTTTTTATCTTTAATAAAAGATCTGTGATACCGAAAAAAAACATTCTGTTTCATAAAGTGAAGTGAATACACACTGTAAAGTGTAGACTTGGCTCAGAAGAAGATCTCATAACTTTTTGTCACTGCAAGAACACGAAACTTGGCCTATTTTTACAAGAATTGTTTTTGTGGGATTCCACTTACCAACACGCCGCTGTACATTCAGTGCTCACCTCGAAACCACATTTATTTTATCATGATCAATATGCGTTTCCAGAACATTGTTAAATTTGTGTAGACATATTCTTTAGCTGATATCAACCCGGCAACAGATACGATTGCGCCAGAAAGCTCAGAGAACAGAGCATCTCTTCAAGAGAAACGACATACGCTTACTAAAAGGTGTAGATTTTTAAAATAAGATTTTCAAATGCCCTACACAATAATCCAAGGGTCCTGACATAAAACCTGTTAGCAGAACTAGTAGCCAATAACAATACTGTAAGCTGATTATAGACAAAGATTAAGTGCATGTGTGGTAGAGATACATCGCAGATCCCTAAAGGTAGCTAACCAAAGAGTATTGACATCCAAGGGGAACTAGGTCAAAGATTTCTTAACGAAAAATGCACTCTTAATGCAAGCACGATCCGGAAAAGCAGTTTGGCCAGAAAAAAGAATAATTTAAATAAAAAATATCAGTCTTGAATTAAATGCGCCATGTGAAGTATCAGACGTGTTGGTAAACCACAAAGAAATTCATGTACCAAATCCCCTGCAACTGCAACGAGGTGTACGTAAGGTAGATAAGGTTTACCGTAAAGTAATGATTAAATGACATATTCGATATTTAAAACAATGACTCTAGGATATCAGCTCTGGGCGAACGTGTGAAAATTAGTTTTATTTATTGACACGAAAATTTTGGTTCAACACAAAAAAAATTGAAAGTTTTAGAAATTGAAAACAGACCTGGAAACATGAATGCTGACAGTGGTCTTCATCTTGAACATATTCCGTTATGTCTGTTCAGAAAGAGTTAAGCACGAGAGGGGTCAATAATCCATTTAGTCTCTTTGCTTCATATGAAAGTCTACGTGAGCGGCTTATTTGCCTGTCTGTCGACCTACAAGTACATCATTTTAGTCGCCAAACTAACAAATATTTTGGGCAAGAAAGTAACTTACGAAATAAAGGCATTTGCATGGAATTTAACCAGCTTGCTGTAGACTAAAAAGTCCTCATAACTAGTAGATAGTAAACGTTAGGGCCTAGAATACCTTAAATGGCATTAAAACAACAATTTATTAACACGTCGCAGGTTGCATCAAGTTCCGCAGAATGCTTATAGGAAAATGAACACTCATTAGGTAATGTGTTCTTAAGACAGAAATGATCATAGTGAAATTTTATCAACGACTTCTTGTAAATGGTTCCACAATTCCAAAATCTAATCTGCAGTAGTCATATTCACCCTTCAGTGTAAACCAATTAACATTGGATTCTTCATGCTTCTTGCTAGGGGTATGAAGTACTTCAGTCTTCTCGTCGTTGAAGAACAAACTTAACAGGAACATAGAAATCATTTGCTTCAATCATGGACGCGCATTTAATATCAGACATTATTTAACAGAATTTGATGAGGACTGTCCCGAACTTTACTTTCTTTCACATTCCATTATTTCTGGATCGTCCAGAACGTATATCATCGATGTTCACTCTCGAGAAAGTAAGCTGTTCGTATGTTTCTGGGGTGTTGGTACCGGCGCCGCGGAAAACCATAGCACATAGAAGCTAATAAGTCACAGTTATATTTACAGAAGGAGCCTCTTTCAAATTCACACTGAAATAAGCACTAAGAAATAAAATCATACTACAAAAGACTGAGATATTGTTAGCAGAAGCGCTGACAAATGAGTGGTTTACCAAAATTTTACCACCAACATATGAATGTCAAAGCATTATGCCCACCTCTTTAATAGCATGTAGGTCCATCATTGCAATAAAATACAGCAGCAATTCGACTTAGTAAGTTTCTGGAGGCATCTTACACAGGTCACGCGTGAGCGAGGAACTTCCACCTGATAGGGTCATGATGTATTGTGTGGTTGACATCAGGCGAATTTGGTGGCCATGGCATCAACGGGAATTTACTATCATGCTTCTCATGTTCTTGGGACTCGGACACTTTTTTTTATGGCTTTCGGCATCTTAGGCCTTACAGCCTCCTGATGATTTTTTCCCTGCTAATTAGACACACCACAGGACGGACATGACATTCACAGACACCCATGCTCGCGTCCGGACTCAAACTGGCAACCATCGGCTAAGCTACCGACGCAGGCATCACAAGGACACTTATCTTGCAGGAAGAAGCCATCGCCGTCGGAGGAGACATGAAGCGTGAAGAGATGCAGTTCGTCCGCAATAATTTTCACCTAGTTCATAGCTGTCAAGGTGCTTTCGATCATTAGCGCAGGTCCCATGGAATTTCAGGTGAATCCCCTCCATAGGGGAGGAAAGGTGCCTAATATGAGACACACTTTTGTAAACCCATTTTAGAGACCTAAAAATAGATGCAATTATATTTTTATTATGGTAATAATATCTTGTATTATTTAATTTTACCACACATTTATCATATTTTCAATAATAAACAATCTTTCAAAGTAAATATTAAATCTTCACAAACAGGGCATTTCTTAGAAATGGGGTAAAGGATTCCTAATATGAGGCAGTAATAATATTTTCCTTTGATTTTTTTATTACCGAATAATGACATGTGAACGTACAATTTTTTACATATTCATTGATTTCTGTTATCCTTAACTCATTTATCCTCTGTGACACCGCAATTTTCATGAGCCCAGCGATAATATTTCGTGCACTGTCCCCATTTTTCGCCGTGTTTGTCTTCAGAAAAGCGCCCTGTACAGAACAGACACTCTGCGTCATTTTCATCACTGCTGTCTGTTTCACCACTGTCATCAAGATGGACATCGGATGTCGAGTCACTAGACGATTCTTCTGCTTTAGGTCCACGCTTCGAAGATTTTCCACTCCTCTCCCCGAATAACTTTTTGGCTGCTTTCTTAGCTACAGATGCTCATTTCTTCTGTTTAGAATCTTGCAATCGCCTAATATAAGGAGATGAAGTTAGTAACGCAGCAGAGCACGAACGCGATGCTAGACCTACTTGACTATCTCCAGGTGGTTTCGTAATCCGTGGGAGAGGTCTAATGTCTGTAGGGCTGACAGCTCGACCAACAACACCATCGCTAGTTGCATTTTTGTTTTCGGCATCTCTTTCTTTGGGAGCGTCAGCATGACAATGAATTGAAAATTCATGCTCCCTAAAGATGTTTCTGCCGTGTAGGATGAGACCTGTTTTTCTTAACGCATTCAAAGGCTTTCATTGTTACTGCTCGGTTGTAAGCTGCCCCATATAAACTGGCTATTAATAATGGGGTGATAACACGACCTGGGTTACTTGCCAACAACGTTTCTATCTCTTGGGCGTAGTTGGTTTTTAAAGGCCCCATAAATCCGACGTCAAGTGGCTGCATTTTATGCGTTGAGTAAGGTGGCAAACATAATATTAACATTGTTTTCACGTGTTTTATCAAACATATTGAGATTCTTCGTGTGGGAATAATGCCCATCAAGAATCAAAATGGCTGGATCAGTTGAAGATGGCCTTACATGGCTCACAAAATGATCTAACCACCGAGTAAAAATATGAGTTTGTATCCAACCATTTGAATGACAAGCTGATATTGATCCTGCAGGTGCGCCGTCCATCAATTCCTGCTTCATATTCTTCCTTGGGAAGAATCGCTCTTCCATTGCAAGGCAGTATTTCACTATTTCATCTTCCTGTTGAGATGAAAGAACAAGCCTTCTGCCAAGATTAACCCGTACCAACTCCTCGTGTGTACGAGTTTTATTCTTCACATACCTTTCCAAACTACGTTCTGTTACGGCAAAAAATGTTGAGGGTTATAAGTACGCCAGCTCACCATTTCTCACACATGTAATGGCACGAACCATGGCTTCCTTATCCCATGTTTTGCTTTCAGGTGCCAATGCAATCTACGAAGAATAAATACAATAATCAAACAAAGATCTCAAAGGACTTCAACTTCTATGATTTTATTTGTTAGATTAATTTTTTAGAAGTACTCTGAATTTGGAGGAATATCGATTTCATTCTGAAAAAGATACTACCCTAATAGAAAGATCCAGAAAACATTCCAATTTCTGATCATAAGACTAGTCAGAGTAATCCCTGTTTATGGTAATTTGATAAAAATAAAGTAAATGCAATTTACAATATTTTACTACAATAAATGATAAAATATTGTTATCTTATTATAGTATTGTATAAATTACATATACAAAAAATTGTTAGAGAATGAGTTCCCCCAATATGCGAGATGTATCGTAATATGCGACACTGTCGCATATTTCGATCCGCATACTATCGCATATTAGGAATTTCGCCATCTTATACAAAGAATCGCGCACATGCTAGCAACGTTTGATTGAAAATGAACCTAATTGCCAATATTATAGGTAATACCGTCACAAATAACAACAATAAACCTTAAGCAGAGATATTGTCTTAACACCGATGTTACAAAAACTCCAAACACTATAAATTTTATAACAGCCTCCTACCAGACGTCAAGTTTCCATTGATCCACTGTCAAATCTCAATGATCTCTTTCTCACTGCAATCGTACTGGACGATATAGTTGGATCAACATGTAAACACTTTGTGGTCATCCGCAGCAGAGCCAAATGTTCCAAGCCTCCGACCTCCACTTTCTGTGATGAAGCGAGGACGTCCATCACCTCGTCAGCTCGTGGTTTCACCGTCCTTCAACCACTTACCATAGCTGCTCACTACAGTAGAAAGTAACAGCCCCGCCATTTCCGAAATACTCGTTCCCAGGCGCCGCTTGAAAACAATCCGCTCTATTTTTGACCGAGCGTGGTGGGTGAGTGATTAACGCTCTGGGGTCGCATTCGGGAGGACGCCGGTTCGAATCCCCGTCGGAGCATCCAGATTTGAGTTTTCGTGGTTTCCCCAAATCACTCCAAGTGAATGCTGGGCTGCTTCCATTAAAAGGCCATGGCCGAATTCCTTCCCGTTCCTTGTCCCCATTCCCATCATGCCTATAATGATTTCGACGTCAACGAGGCGTAAAACCCTAAGTAAAAAAAAGGTCATTTGTGTTATTGGATTTCCCCATTTCCAATAGGTATCGTCGTTAGAATGACTCCGAATGCGTCTCTGCTCCGTTTATATACTTTCCTTATCGCATAACGGCAACGTCATCAGACGTCATTCAAGTAGTCATATTGTTTTAGCCCATCCGTGTACTTTGGTTGTTTGAATGCCGAAAATGGGTGTAAGAGTATAATTTCTTGTGCTACTTGTCATGGATACCTACGTATTATCGTTTTACAAAGAAACTAAACATATACACTTTTTTATTACAAGTGTAGTGAGATATTTGAAGCCAACCCAGTGGCACCTCGTAAACTACGGATTGATTGCAAACAGTGCTGATAGAAGAGGTTTCACTGATCGACGAAATTTAATCCGTAAATTTTATTACCGGTTGCAGTGCAGTCTTGATAGCCTAAAAATGTAACTGTAATTTAATAGTGAGGAAGAGCTTCTTTGTTCTCATATACTCTCTGCTTGCAATCAGAAAATGAGATACTAACAAATCGTTTGCTTTTTACTGTCCTACTGCCTGGAACAATGTATACCGCTTCTTTATCAGGGTTCATTGCCAGCTGTCAGCTAATACAGTTAAGCTTAGATACTTAGGCCACATTGAGCTAATATCTTGAGAAGCAAAATTAAAGTCTTAATATATATGACCAATGACTTTTCTTGTGACTTCGTGGGCCAGAAAAGTCCTTGGTAGTTTCTTCGCTAACTAGTAAAATATTGTTAATAATTTACAATATTTAGTGCAAATTATGTGATTGAGTTACGTGTAACGTATAACAGGTATTTAAATTTTATTTACGCAATATCTACGGTTCTCGCAAAAAATGCTCCGTCCAGCTTGCTATCAACATTTCCATTTAATCTTCTCTGGAAATAATTAAAATCGTTAACAATATAACAACACTGCAGCTATCAATCAGGTATAGAGGCTGAATATGCGTAACCGGTACTTATAGAAGCATTTTAGAAATATGGTTAGGATAGCATAAAATTTGTCATTACTATTTTGATGAGAAACTGATACTGCCTCAACTCAAGCTAAGGTAAAGCAGTGATATATTTCTCAAAATTTAGGCCTGACCGTAATCTTCCAAACCGTAAAAATTCCGTCAATGTTTGGTCATTAATTTTATGTTCTGTGAGATTTTTGGTAAAGATTTTGATAGTCAGAAGAGTTTGATTTCCTGTGACAGGTGGCATATTGTGAATATATATGCCGCTAATTTTAAGTTAAA
The DNA here is from genome assembly GCA_031002005.1 of Vandiemenella viatica. Classification (NCBI taxonomy): domain Eukaryota; kingdom Metazoa; phylum Arthropoda; class Insecta; order Orthoptera; family Morabidae; genus Vandiemenella; species Vandiemenella viatica. The sequence goes on from CM061921.1 coordinate 195,093,440, forward strand.
TTGTAAGTTTTCGCACTGTGAAAAATGAGTCTAAATCGGTTCAGTAATTTTTAATTCATGCCAGGTTACACGTTTGGTGTTGACAACAGATTTTAGTTTCCTTCTAAAGTGGTTCGTGAGGTAGCGTCATAAAAACCAGGCACCAAGCTATCAAACTGTGTGATTACATCAAAATCGGTTCAATAATTTTAGTGTGACGCCGGAACAAACAGAATGTACATATTAGTGTAGGTATGCAGCAGTTGTTACTGATTATCGAGCCTGTGTTCAGGTGTAAGGGAGTGGGTCGAGACTGAAATTAAATGGCGAACAGTTTACCAGAAACAGTAATAGAATTGAACATTAAAATTTTTAAAGGCGTAAGTAGCTGAGTATGGAAATTACACTCAAAAAAGTTAGAGTAGAAATTCATTAAATGTAACAGAAAGTGAACAGAAAAATTTTCATCGAAACTTATGATCGGTGGCAATTAAATTATTTAATTAAGGAATATTTTTTATTAATTATTTCTTACCCAGCAACCTTTATATAATATACTTTAGAGATTTATCCACATGTTACAGCCATTATAATTGCAATTTTACTTGACAGATTGACTCCCATCATACCAATAAGTTAGTTGAACATTTTTGAAACTCAAGCAGCCGTTGTCGACATCTGCAAAAACGGTCATATCAAGAATGAATATGATAATTTACAAGGCGGTGGCATCATTCCTGTCAGAAAGTGGACTGAAAGAAAACCCATCAGTGTGCCTGCACGCGTTGAGACAAAACCGCAGTGGTTCCAGCAGATACGATGGAACACGATTTTAATCTTCGACATCTCGAACCAGGGTTTCCACAATCACCTAGTAGGCGAAAGCTGGGACGGTACATAATCTCCTCCTCATAAACTACGCACAACAAAAACAAACTGTTAAGAAACAGATGGCAGTCCTCCTTTTGGTTAATAGTTCCAGATGTAATAAATATGGTTTTAATTACTTCACCTCTTGGCCTGTGAACAGTCGATATCACTACTGATGCGTAGAATGGGCTGGCCGTACGGTTAATGGATTAAGACTGGACGAAGTAACTTCAACCATAACTAACCTGTTCCAGCTAGAAAGCTTTACTATCAGTTGAGAATTGTTTGAGATATTATAGCCAAATACAGTAAACAGTGAGTGATATATATATATATATATATATATATATATGTTAGGCTCAAGGCCGAAAACGAACATTGAGCAAAAAACCTCCACAACGCGTTGTGGTTTCTTTATAACAGCCACAACACGTTGCGACTTATCAGTATCAAATTCTTTGTCTTCATGACGAATCGGTCCGGGCTGCATTTAATGTATATGATTCTTTTTATCCGTCACGTTATAAGGCTCTTAAAAAAAGAAAAATGTGTGTCGTCATGTGTGGAGAATGTGACTTGGACCAAACGCGAATTTCGCATTGTGGCCGTTTTGAGTTAGCCACAACGCGTTCTGGGTATATTTTGTAGTTGCCATGATGCGAACAACGCAAGAAACCAGAACGCATTGTGGTTGTTTTTTTTTCGATGCAGCTTCGTCACGACACAGGATCAGGTTCGAGTGCCGGCCGCGCTGATTGCGGCTTTGATGTGGTTTACACATGTCACAATACACATATTAGATAAAACATATATTACATGAATCGCGGACAGATGGTGACACCGTTTATTTTTTGTACCGGTTGATCATCGTGCAGCAACAGTGAACTGTAGATATTACATGCGTGTGAACCCCTTTTCTGATGTTACATGCTGCTGAAGTTTATCTATATTACTCGAAAATACCTTTTTGTTTATTTAGAAAAATTAAGAAAAATCTACATCAAGCAAAACTGGAACAGAAAGATGAAGATGACATGGCCACTAATGTCCTTCATTAATATACTTCGAATATGTGTTGAATAATATCCTGCTAACTTTGACACTTCGTTGTCTTCTAAATCAATGCAGGAGCTCGTTTCTGTTCACACTAAGTGAACCACTTTATTGCAGAATTAGCAGATGTCTCTCTCCACGTTGCTATTGCTCAAACCGAGCGCTAACGCTCAGGGCTCGAAGTTTGAATCCCCGTCTGGACATCCGGATTTCGGTTTTCCATTGTTTCACGAACCCTCTCCTGCGAATGGCAGGATAGTTCCTTCAAAATGTCATTGCCGAAATTTTTCACTTTTTTCCTGCTTTTAATTACCTCGATATCGACGTGACGTTCGGCCATTTCCCTCACTATCTGTTTGTTATCTTTAATTCAGTTGCTGGATGGTTTAGGATATCTAGTTCTGCTGGAATTAAGTGTGGCAGATGAAATTAATTATGAAAATGATAAGATACAAAATTTACTAACTTTGTGTTTATTAAATTCGTTAAGATCCATATATTTCTAACATTCGTCTACAAAGTGTTTACAAAGCACGGAGTAATTGATAAATGTCTTGATTAAAACAGATAGCAGAATTTTTTAATGGTGGCAACAGTCGAAAGTAAGAACTGTAGTTGAAAATGGAGATTAGAATATACGAAGCTGATAATGGAGGACGTGGGATGTAAGGGGTATGTTGGGATGGAGAGGTTATTTTTATTTATTTATTTCACATTTATACAGTCTAATATCTAAATGATAAATTAGGCCCTATTACATTCATTTGATTATTATTGATTAAAGGTTTCGCCATCTTGTGTCACTGGTTTCATTACTAATTAATCTGGCCTCTCAGCTGTGTGGATAGCCTCCACAGTCTCCCGTCCTCGCGAGGAGGCAGGCCAAACCTGTTTTCTGGCGAAACTACAAGGGGGTGATCAAATGAAAAGGTACGAAACGACGCAAAAACGTAACAGTTAAATATTTGCATATTCCGCCATGGGAGAACGTAGCGAGACATCTCGGAATGCGATTGGAGTCTGTGACTGGGATCGGAGCATGCGCGGGCGCCCGCATGCGCAGTAGAGAGCAGAGGCTATTATCAAAAGCGGCGTCCAAATGATGCGGCAGTCCGTATGAGGACATGATTCCTCTAGCACAGAAAAACTATTAACTCCGATGTGTACTGTGAGACACTCCAACGCCTACGCAGGTCCATCAAGAACAAAAGACCGGGGCTGCTCACGGAGGGTGTGGTGCTGCTCCATGATAACGCTCGTCCACACGTCTCTAGAGTGACACACATGGAACTGGCCAAGTTCAAGTGGGAGACGTTGGACCATCCGCCCTACAGTCCGGACATGTCGCCCTGCGATTTCCATGTGTTTGGTCCACTGAAGAAACACCTGAAAGGGAAGCAAGGACGCTGTGAAGGACTGGGTCTCGTCACGGCCACAGGAATTCTGGGAACAAGGAATCCTGCGGCTTGTTCATCAGTGGAATCGTTGTGCTCAGGCCTATGGTGTATATTTTGAATAAAGTCTACATTTGCACCCACCGTGTCGTTTCGTAACTTTTCATTTGATCACCCATTGTATATTAACAGTTTACGATTTACAGTGTAAGAAATTTCAATGTTAGCAAATAGCGTAAAATTCCACTTCAATTATTTCATTGATAACTGTTATGTAATACTGAATTATTAAATATTAAGACAATAAACATGACAGATGAGTCAGTTAGTAGATGAATAACAATATTTACATTGGTAGTTATTTGACGAATACAGTGCGAGATTACAGTTATTAGTTGGTTAGTGAATACATTATCACATTACATTAACATTCTTTTAGTGGATACATTACACAATTGCGCTACACTACGTAGCAAAGCTACATCAGGTTGTATTGCAATGAATTTCTAGCAAAAAATTTTAACATACAGGTACACAGACACACACACCTATACAGCGTACTTCTGGATTTGAAGTTTTAGTGCATTGTGGACATCTACTGGGATTTAAGGGATGGAGGATTGTATCAAACCAGTCGATAGGCTGATGGAAGCAAAAAAAAAAAAAAATCCGCCAATACGACAAACAGAACACCACGGACCTTTTCATTCATGCCACGATTCTTAACCGAGCAAGCCACCCTTCAAACCGACAGAAATAACCAAATAACCCATAGTGAGCGTTAAGACAACGTCACATTTTTTCACTTACCGCTTTGATCAGATATTAATCTTTTGTGTTTCTTTTTTTAAGGTAACGTCATTGTCGAGGGCATTAGGGGCGGGGGATGACTAGGGGGGAAAGGAACGGGAAGTAGTTCGTCCATGGCCTTTTTAACAAACTATCCCGTCATTCACATGGAGTGATTTCGGGAAAACATGGATAATCCAGATCTTGATAGCCGAACGTGGTGTGCTCGCCAATGGCATCCCGTAGCCTTACTGCTCCCAAGGTTTGAAACAGAGAGCACTCAGTACAAATCGGTTAAGTAGTTCTCAAGTTATGCCAAGCTATAGGCAATATAGTTGGATGTTCAGAACAGATTTTAATTTCGTACTTTTGCTCCACTGAGCCTTCAGAAATCTGTTAAGTAGTTTTTGCTTGACGTTGGAACAAACATACACAAACCTGTTACAAAATTATTGAGTAACGCAACGTAATGAATCACTTTCATTCTATGTTGGTTCGGGACAGTAGAGGAACAATCAATGAATGGCAATCAGAAAGAAGCTATTTTGTTCTTCTCTGTGTAAATGCTAAATCAGAACCGGGAGTTATCAGCTATTCTGGCGAATCAGTTGTTTGAATTACAAAGGAATTTAAAAAATTTGTTCTTGACAATTGAGACCGAAATAGGTAAACAATTTTTAACCAACTTCTGCGTTGCGCACAATTTGTGTCCCTCTACTGCTGTGCTGTACTCTTATGGGCACAAACCGTTAATAAATATAACTAACTGATTTTCCTATTGTTATTTATCATTGATTGGGGGAGGACTGAAATAGAAAGACGCTGCAAGCCAACGTTTTTGAATCAGTTATAAACTGAAAGTTGTAAACGTAAACCAGTTTTGTATTCGTGCATTTTCTCGTCCCAGTTTTAGAAGAGAAGACATATTTTGGGAGTTTATTAAATAACCTCCTTTCCAATATCTATTGTATTCTCCCCCTTTGTTCCGCTATTATTGTTTCTGGTCACAATATTCTCCCGCGGAGTTTATCAATCTCATTGCCTCGTGCGCCATTGTCGGTCGGAAAATTAAAGGTCGCCAACTTCGAAGATAATTGGTGGTAAATAAGCTTTGGTTGTACCAACTTTCAAAGGAGTATTCCAGCTCGTAAATCATAAATGCCAATCAGATATCAGGAAAATACTTAAGCGTTGTAATCAACCCAGATATAATGGTTCTTCAGCACAGTTTTAAGATTTGATGAGTCATTTCAGATGGACCATCACCTCTATAGAATTACGAATCGAAGAGATAATCAGGTAGCATGGTTAATGAAACAATAAAATCTTTTTCCAATGGAATATTAACTCTAAATATTGATGTACGTAATAGATTGGTAAAATCCGTCTCCTAGATTCCCCATCCTCCGCTAAGAAAAAAAGCTTGAAATTATCACCGTTTCTGGTGTTTCTACGTAACATTTATAATGTACTAGAAGCAGAAAATTCGTTGGAACTATCAAATAAATAGATCAGTTCTAGAAACTGATAAAGTGTCGAATAAATAGTTATAATTATACTGAACAACGGGAAGTAAGACAAGGAACAGACTTCTTAGAAATAAAGAAACCTGACAAATTGTGCCAAATTTTGAAGAGATATAGAAATTTTATATTATTTTAGTGGAGCCTGAGATTCATGTCAGAAAGAATTGTTTGACTGGGTGCTCAGTAAGCAACAGAGGTCTGTAGGCTCGAGCGTCTTTTTAACTCTATGTGATTCTTTCCCGGCTGTCGTCGAGTCGTCAAGGCTTCTATGTGTTTATATCTCGCATCTACTCGAAGTTAGTTTGGTTTCTAACTTATTAGTCTGAGAATTGTGTTTATCCGAAGATGAAAATTCGTATGAGTATCCAAACATGAATTACGAATTTTTCGTCATTAATCAGCCTGCTAGACTAGATAACAGTTTTTGATTTGCCTTTATGTTACATCACTTCAGGAAGTGGTTTTTTTGTTAGTAATCATTCTGTAGAGTTATGCTGACTAATGAAATGTATCTCGTTTTTCTTAGTCGAGAGACTCTGAAAGATAAGGATATTCAGTAAGCTTCTCCCCCATAATTTTAGAAAATTAGGTGTCGGCAGACTAAGAATTCAAAAAGAATTAATTTCTATAAGAAAGTAGTAGCAAAATACAAAGCACGTACGCAAATTGAAAGTCAATTGCGCATAATGAATGCGCTGATCATGCCATTATAATAACGACGGCTTCAAATGATTACTAAACGTCTAGAACACAGTAGTTCAAGTTACGTTGTTCTACAAAAGATTCTGTTTTGTGTGTGTGTGTGTGTTAATCCTGTCGGCTGTGGAGAGCGGTTATTAACATGATTCTTGCACGCACAAAACGTTTCTGGGTTGAAATTTACAGGAAAATTTTCGAAATCTATGGTAAAAATATCACGAATGAAGGAAATGTGAGGAATCGGTCTCGATCACATCGAAAACAAGCAGTGGTGACACGCAGGTTGCCACTGTTTAAGGATGACTGCTCCTGTTGGCATTGAGTTTCTTCGACGAAGGAAAACGTTTATATCACGATACGACAAATACCTGGATGAAAATGACTACGTAAACATTTTAGTGTTATATACGGAGTAACTTTAAACAACAAAGATATTAAAAAAAAACTCCTTTCTGAAGAAAACCTAGTTTCTTTTAGACCGTCAGCCAACTTCTTATAGTTTCAGTATGATATCTATGTGTCTTTAGTGTTACATTCATGCTACGAACGATTAAGCCAGTAATTAAGATTGAATTTTTGTTATTTCTCATGTCGGTGCTTAGTGCACCCATTTCAGGCAGTTAAGTATTTGATTTTTGATATAATCGTTTATTTTTAAATCATTTAATTCACCCATATTCTCCTTAATGTTTACTCGAGACAAGGTGTGATGTGCAAAAATACATCAAAGCAAATGTGAATAATGATTCTCAATTTCACAATAAGTATCTAAATTAAAATGATATTCAATAAGTGCTGCTCAGCGGTTTATAGTTCCACAGTTTCGGTTCTACCCAACTCTGGAGAATAAAACTAAAAGACATATCACATTATGTTTTAAAAACAATCTTCTTCGGGGTTTCAATCTCTCTTCTCATCTTACATCTTAATTCCAACGGTGATTTAGATACTTACGGAATGGGGCTGTTATTAGGTCTATGAAAAAATAATTTTCTAAGTAACACATCTGTATCTTTTGTTTATTCATTCATTCATTTTGCGCTATTGCCATGAAAATTGCTTAGCGGTTAACTGTGTCCCTGAGAACTGAAATCCAAAAAAAGATATTTGGAAGTACTTATCCGGGAATTAACGAATTCTAGATTTTCGGAGTGTTCTGCGTTGTTTATTTGATAATCTAAGCTTTCGACTGTCAATCAATTTACTTAGCCTGAACTTCATCATCATTTTATGTACATGAAATATTACAAAAACCCTGTGGTTTGAATTTCATGTTAACCTTTGTCCATAGCAAATGTAGAATATCTGACAGAAATTCTGCCTGCAAATGAATCAGGCAATACTAAATTTTCATTACTTTTTTTTATTGCAACTTAAAATCACATGTTCATATTTTTTGTTAATTGTTTATATTCAAATAACATATTTGATGACGTATGGTTTTTTAAAATTGTTTTATAAACTTTTTGTCTCATTTGTGGTGTGGTCGTTGAATAGAGACGAGTATTTCGGCTGTGACAAGGTTGGTTTGAATTTTTGTATTTTAATGTGCAGTTACAGAGGTAGGCGTGAACCTTAAAGTGTTAATCCGTAAAACCTGTAGGAAATGAGGCCAAACGTGGTACTTAAGGGTTTTAATAAATAAACGATCAATTTTACTACAGTAAACTGCGGAAATTTGGCGTAGGAAACTTCAGTCTTTATTTGTTAAAATCTTACACAAGGTAGCAAAAAAATCTTATACAATAATCACATAAAAACACCACTTCTTCTCACCGCGAGCACAAGATGCGGTATTTCCTTGTCGTCCTCACAGTGTATATACTCGACAAGTGATCCTTTTATTTAACTTATGACTTATGACGTCGAGGTCATTAGAGGCGGGATGGGACTGGGGACAGGGAACGGGAAGGAATTAGGCCATGGCCTTTTGAATTCGCCTGAAGTGATTTGGGAAACCATGGAAAATCCAAATCAGGATGCCCGGACGGGGATTCGAACCGGCGTCCTCCCGAATACGAGGCTAGAGCGTTAACTGCTCATCCAACACGCTCGGTGCCACTGTTAGTGTCAGATGGCTTGCTATTAATTTGTACTTTCCTTATCATCGAAGACAGTCAGACGAGATGGAGTATACCCTGTTTACAGCAAGTAAACTTTCCTTTTCTCATAAATTACTTTTCTTGATATTATTGAATGTACTGCATGTAACCGCTATGAAATTAATAACAAACTAAACATGAACTGGTATGCAGCAAATATAAGTCATTGTTACGAGAAACAAAATTTACAGACCAGCCTTCCACACAGCAATCAAGAAAAATTTGGTAAAATAGTTTTTAAAACAGACTGTATACTCCAGAGTACATTTCACTCTGCTCACTAAAATACTAAGGAAATGAAGTATTAGAGAGCATTTTAAGAACTACCGAAACATTAGTGTATGTTCAGTGTTCAGGGCAAGTGAAAATAAATAATGTGTCTTTTAAGTTGGATCGTGAATTTATGACACATTCCCTCAGGGCACATATTTCCACTTTTGCTTTCTCTCCAGTGAACTGTGCAGCCAATTTAAAACATCAAAGTGGAGGCTGGTGAAAAAACAATTATAATACTTTTATTCCGCCACTTTTTAAAAAAGAAAGACGTTTGTCCTGTCGGAATTGGAGAACACAGAAATATTGTTATTCTTTGTGAGGGACAAAATAAAAAACTCGTATTTTGTGACTGGACAGCACGTTTGTAAGGTTCAAGTCCATGTCTGTGTTGATTGTTTATTTCTGTCACAACTTACTGTCAGACATATTTAAACCATTCAGAGTGAAGTGACGGAAAATAAACACAGTTCATTATTTATTTTTGATTTGGATCTGATTGTTGGAGGTAGTTCTGGTGACTGAACACAACACTAGAAACGATTGTAAAAAATTTGAAGTAAGCATACAGTCCTTTGCAAGAATTTTCAGCAGAAACTGTACCACAACCTTTTGTATGTCTTGAGTAAATTACGATATTACACTTTGATGAACAAATAACCAAAGGAGAATCAAGAGAACGCTTTGAATGCTCAAGCACTACAATGAGTTTGTTATCAAAACAAATTAAATTACCACGTTTTTCTAGTGTGCGCTCTGGCCTCGCATTCGGGAGAACGCCGATTCGAATCCCTGTCCGGGAATCCAGATTTGGGTTTTCCATGGTTTCCCCAAATCACTCCAGGCAAATGCCGGGATGCTTCCTTCAAAAGGCCAGCGCCGAATTCCTTCCCGTTTGTTGTCCCCAGTCCCATCCCACCGCTAATTACCTCGACGTCGATGAGGTAAAGCCTTAAGCAAAAAAAAATAAAAAAATAAAAAATATAGAGGTCCACAAAAAAATTACAGTTTATGTCAGAACTCATTTCCTAGGTGAGTAGTGGTGGGTAGCTGATATGTATCAGCCGTGGTATTAGGAAAACTAATTAACATTGCTCTGTTATGATGGTCGACAATACCAGTCTCTCAAAGACTCCATTCCAAAAAGAAGATTACGTAATTACTAGGTTAGTCACTTCACAGACCAGTTACCTGTAATTCAACAATTGTCACTCATTAATCAGCCACCGAAATAATTTTCTTGATTTTTTAAGATCTGAGACAAAATAAGAATCTTAACCACTCCTTTGTTGCCACTGCTACCTTCAAATATCCTTGAATCCAATGCCTATACTACCTTCCACGCAGAGGCCAAACAATAACTTTTATTTTCCTACATGAACACGTCTTTTACTTCATAACTGTCGTGATTAAGCTGCCTAAAACTTCTTGTCTTGAATTTAAAAACCGAAGATTCTACAAATCTATTTAAAACATGCTGGCTATTACTAACGCCAAGCGAAGCTCAGTTGTAACTTCTTTTCCGCATGTTGCTCAACTTTTGTCTCAATACTGATTGCCCTTTAGCGCTTTTCTGGTCTATGTATACTTACTGAGTGAAACCTGATCTATTGCGAACGAACTCCTCCAAATGATGAGATGACTGTATATTTTATCGATCTTGTGCCATTGTTCCCCGATAGCAAGTAACGTAATATTCAAAATCTTCAACAACTCAGATTTATAAAGATCTTGTGGTAATAAAGCACGTGCTCATTCAAATTCAGAATGTTGCCGCAGTTATTTTAATGATTTCACTGGTACAAATTCTGAGAGCTAATGTAATTACAGCTATTATAGTAGTAAATATAGATAGTGCAATGGATTTTTAATAGTGATAGCAAAGGTTATAGAGTTTTGAGTCGGCATTAGTGACGTCTACATACTTGAATGTCTATCCTGCTAGATCTCCTTACTGACTACTGTAACTGTACTACTCGAGCGCTCTGGCGAGACTCTGTCCTTGAATCACACGCACCGTTCCCCGGCAAATCAAACAATACATCATGTGCAACAGTCTATACAACCAAACAGATGATTCAAATGTGATGAGAATAAAATTATACTAATTACATTTAATAGGGGCTGTGGGTGGGCTGAAAGTATGTAACGGAATGACCTAAAGGGAATGTTTCATTTTGTTGTAAAAACTGATATATTTGAGATGTTATCGTCATTTTTAGTTGAAAGTGATTCACAAAAAGTACACTGTTCAGTTTTGATGGTGGTTTACGTAAACGTAAAACACATGGTGGCGTAGGAAAAATAGGATATGTTTCCTGTTAAAGCTATTTGCAATGCTGAAATATTTACCTATTAGCATCCAGTTTTTCGTTGAAATCTATTCATTTAAAGACTAATGGTTTGATTTTAATGGCTTTTTGATCAATGAACAAGCTGTGCTTCTGTAGGTAAGATATGAGATGGTTCTTCGGTTTCGATGTTGAAAAATGGGACATTTAGAATAATTTTTCGCTGAATTTGATTCCTTCATAAACTACTTGTATGGTCTTGATGGAAATTTGGTTAATGTATAGCCTGTGATCCCGCAAATAAAGTACTATACAATTAATGGTGTGTCATAAAGCTGTTAAATTAAAGATAAATTTTCCATTAACGCGATCTATGAAAAAAAATCCTGGTCGAAACTTGATTGGGTTCTGATTAGTGAACAGCCTGGTATGTTACCGAAAAGCTGAGGAATCCATAAATTAATATCCATTTTAAGATAAATTTTTATAGTGGTTTCATCATAGTAGTGCTAATCTCTATATCAAAATAGTTCTCGAATTGTTCAGTTTCTGTACAAGGATGGAGAGGTATTTAGTCTCCTCCGATCCATGCCTAAACAAACGGTACAACTATCGAAAATCTTTCCTTGCAAGCAATACAGTAAGCGTTCCACATCACGTGTTTTCTTGCTTCGTTTTAACTTCATTACACGTCTCTAAAATCTGGTTTGCCCCCTGGTGGTTGCTAATTCAATTACCTCGCCGGCAGTTGGGCTGAGGAAGGAGGAGGGAAAAGGGAGGGGATGTCTGATGAGGCACCGGCCGCTGATTGGCGCCTCTGGGGAATGTAAGTACTGCCAACGTAACAGCTTGCCTGCCATTATATTACCAGCTTGACGACATTGTCTAATGAAAGTTACTGGTGAAATTTATCGGTTATTACACTTCAGGGATTTCTGTAAAGAGTATGAATCAATATCACACAATTCTCTTTTAGAAAATGAACGCGAACACATATTAGTGAATAGACTTTACCGTTCTTATACATCAATTTAGGTTCCATTTTCATTTTAACCAGTTTATGGTATTCCTATCAGCTGGCTGGAATTAATAATAAATTTTCCTCTTTTAGTTTGTACCATTTATCCGTGTATGCCGCTTTTCTGCCTTCCTTTTTAATTCTACATCGCTGCTGAATTTCTTGTTACTCATAATTTGGTTCGTATATCTTCCTCTCGGGTTTGTTCCTTCTATCTTTCTTTCAAGAATCACCTTACGCAAACCGCAAAACATGATCATCATGTAGTTCCATGGAAACTCTATCACTAGTGACGTTATCCATCACCAGACCTCAAATACCTACCGTCGCTTCCTTTCGGCCATTACTCTGATTCATGATTTAATTCCATATAAGGCTATGTTCCAAACATTAGTTTTTGACTTATGGCCTTACGCCTTGTTGACGTCGAGGTCATGAGAGGTGGGATGGGACTGTGGACAAGGAAGGGGAAGGAATTCGGCCATTGCCTTTTGAAGGAAGCATCCCGGCATTTGCCTGGAGTGATGTGGAGAAACCATGGAAAACCAAAATCTGAATGCCCGGGTTGGGATTCGAACCGCCGTTCTCCTAAATACGAGGGCAGAGCGTTAACCACTCACCCACCATCCTCGGCTCAGGTTTAGAAGTGTTGACAGACTGATTTTGTTAGAAGTGAAACATTTCTTTCGTTTGTTAAAAGTATTTTTTTGGTTGACGGGTAAGAAACCATTTATTATTGATAAAATTTTTGGTTATTTGATTCCACTTAGTATTTCTTTTCTGCTTCTCCTACCTTCAGTGACTATAGTATCCATCAGTCTGATTTTTTTTTTTAACTTTCTCAATTAATTGTTCGCATAATTTTAACAGTATTCGTTTCTGTAACTATTTGACGAATATTAATGTGTAATATATAAAATTTTACAAAGAAAGATTTACCATTCTGTTTCTGTCTTCATAGTAGATAGTATAAAAATGACAGCCCCGACGAATAGTTTGAGATGGGACTTTTGAAAACAGGAAAAAGTTTGTTCGATAAAATTTTAGCAATTTTTGAGTTTCGCTTTGCTCTATTAAAAAATTCAGCTAAAAATATACCATTTGTGTTGCAGCTACATAACACGAACTATTAGAGGAAAATAATGATGTAAACATACCCGTACGCATTGCAACACCACCTATCGGAATGACAAAAGATAAATTTCTTTGGCATATTCACTCCCTGCCAAATACGCTTTAGTGAAATGTGGAAATAAGGATGTTAGATGAGGCTGTAGTATCACGCTATATAAACGGTAACATTATCTCAACACAGGACACTTATTTCCTCCAGTTTTCATTTTTCAGTAGTCGTACTATGCTGAAACTACTGTACTAGATCAGAATTTAGACTTTGATATTTGGGGGGATTTCATACTTTGTATGAATATGTGAGTTATGATATCTGTCTATTGCAATTCGTGGTAACTGGGGCATATGCTATTGAATGGCATGAAGGGTTGTGGTGTGGGAGAGACGTGACGGTGCTATGCGAGCAGTTTTGGACATTAGGATACACGTTAGTGAATGGCAGAGAGGTCTGTAGTGTGAAAGAGAAGAGACGATGCTGATGAGAACAGTTTGTACCTGGGGACACATGTCGCAAAATGACAGAGAGCGAGACGATGCTGAAGTGAATAATTTTCTACATGGGGAAACAAGTTGCTGAATGGCAGAGAGGGTGTGGGGTGGCAGAAACGAGGTAGAAGTTTCTTTTTTTCACTTATGGCTTTACGGCTCGTCGATGGCTAAGGTCATTAGAGGCGGGATGGGACTGGGGACAAGTAACAGGAAGGAATTCGGCCATTGCCTTTTTGAAGGAAGCATCCCGGCATTCGCGTGGAGTGATTTGGGGAAACCATTTAAAACCCAAATCTGGATGCTCGGACGGGGATTCGGACCCGCGTCCTCACGAATGCGAGGTCAGATGTAGAAGAAAAGAGTTTGGAGCCTGATACACGTGTTAGTGTTTAGTAGGGAGGGAAAAGGTGTGAAGATGTGTACTTAAGCATGGTGATAAAAGCCTACTCGGCCTCGAGACTTCACCATCAATATGAACAGTACTTGTAACCACTGTTTATACAGTCTCATGTCGCACTAACTGTGCTTTGTACCGTCTGGTGCGTATGTGTTGGGATACGAACCGTCATCCTCGCGTTGTTTACTATATTCAACTCGGGAGAAAAATCATTTATTGGAGACGGTGTACAAGAGAAGTGAAGGATTAGAGTTACAAACCCGCAGTCAGATCTTTGCTTAAATGTGGCAGTGTGAACTTTTTTTATGTCAAATTCAGGATTTGAAGGAATTCAACTAGGGGTCAACTAGATTAGTTGGTGGAAATTACCTCAGAACACAATCAGTAACTGGCATAATAAAGGCGCTGGGTTGGATGTCATTGGAAGATTTTAGAAAGGCAAAGATTGTACATTGCGTATAATGAGGTTAGAATGGATATTAGTGGGAGAATTCGGAGTGGTGCATGGAAGGGAAAAGTTAACTTTGACCGGAAGCTGGAGCTTTATTTTAGGCATTGAAGATGAGGCCTGTGTGCATAAAATATGCAAGCAACAACTTTCATTTACGAGTGTTATGAAGTACTTTGTATCAACTACTGAAGGAGAGTTAAGATTAGAAAAATAAGTGACCGTTCTGATTTTATATGAACAGTTTCTTCCCTCATATACAGAATTTGAATGCACAGAGTAGAGATTAGCATTGCCTTCTATACTTTATGTCTGCCGATAGTTGTGAGATCGCGTATTTTTTCATGATCCTCGACACTTCGATGTAGATTGTCCATTGAACACAAACGGGGAGACTGCATTGTTGAGCGAGATAGTGCACAAACGCAACGTATGATGCTTTGGGGGTGCACATAAACTACGTGTAATATGCTATCGTGCCTACTATGTATTGATAGTAATCTGATGAGCAACCACTACATCAGGGAGGATCTACCCTTTGTTAAGGCAGCTCTACATACCACATTTCAGATGGACCATGCCCGGCCACATGTGCAAGCCTTCTATTTTCGTGGCCTGCGCGCTTTTCTGACAAACCGCGCATCGAACACGTCTGGGATACGGTCAATCGGCAACCACTGTCGATGTTTTGCGTCTAGATAGTGTGTTTCCCAGTAGCATATCGACGCTCTATTTGATTGCTTATCATGACATCTAGATTATCTGATTACAGCTCGTGATGGCTTCACACCGTACTGAATTCTCTCACCGAGCGTGGTGGGTGAAAGGTTAACCTTCTGGCCTCGCATTCGGGAGGACGCAGGTTCGAATCCCCGTCCAAGCATTCAGATTTTGGAGTTCCCCAAATCACTAAAGGCGAATGCCAGGATGCTTCAGTCCAAAAAAGGCCTTCCTGTTCCTTGTCCCCAGTCCCATCCCGCCTCTAATGATCTTAATCGTCGACGAAGCGTTAAAAAAAGTATTCTCACAGTCAAAGTGCATGTACAGTCTGGTCTCAGGCATCCTGTGACGATTCAACATGTCCTGTGGAGAGCACAGGATGGACGTACTCTGCTGCGTCTGGGATTAGCACTTGTTACATTCTTGGAACATATGTTGTGCTGTAAAATACAGTTAAAAGGAAGGTAAAAGGTGTGTTAGTATTTTAGTATTTGCCAGTGTATATCGCTCTGTTTCTAGAGAATTACTTACGAAGGATGACAGGTTTAATACCCTTGAGGTCTCTTGGTTAGGAGTCCTCCGCGTGATAGGCTAATGTCGTGCCTGCGTAGTTGAATATAAAACCATCAACCATATAGTTTAAATCAGTTTTCTTTCCTCACAGACATTTCTGATGTGATTGCATATCAATCTCCCCATTAATTTGCGAACCACTAATTAGTCAGTAATTTTTACACTCCTTATTTATGGACCGGAACTACTATTGCATTTAGATCAAGATCCTTCCCTTGCCATAAGTCTCAGTTTTTACACGATTAAGGATTTTTACCGAAAATGTTATAAAGTATTTTCATTAATGTGTTAGAGATTTGCGTCTGTCTGCCCCTTTCTCCAGGCATCACGCAAAAGCTACGGAACTAATTTCGATTAAGTTTCTACACTGCGAAAGCTTATGGTATGGCTTAAAATCGAAGGTTTATCTTTCGACGTTAAGTGAACGAAAACGGAGTAGTGAATGATAATTCTTTTGTATCGCTATCAGAACACACTGCAACTCTGCTGAACATATACCCACAAAATATCACGTTACACCACAGATATGCGCTCCCTCCGTTGGAGTTGTTTTTAATTATGTTTCTGTGGTTTCTTCAGTTTTTAAAAATATAGTACATTAGAATACACTTAAAATGTTAATCAAACCACTGTCTCTAAGATTAACTCTCCAACTAGCGTAACGAAACAGTAATTATTAGAAAGATACTTAGTTAGTTGAAAGTGTTACGAGGGAGACGATAAATGTAACTTTCTGAAAGTGCTGGACTTAATGCTGTTGAAGGGACGCAAAAAAAATTTTTTGATTTCATCTAGCAAGTGCGGAAATTCGTAACGGTGTTCGCACTGGGAATTCCCACATCGTTCTGGCCTCGCATTCGGGAGGACGGCGGTTCGAATCCCCATCCGGGCATCCAGATTTGGGTTTCCCATGGTTTCCCAAATCACTCCAGGCAAATGCCGGGATGCTTCCTTCAAAAGGGCATGGCCGAATTCCTTCCCATTCCTTGCCCCCCATCCTTTCCCGTCTCTAAAGACCTCGCTGTTAAGAGCAGTTTTAAAAAAAAAATCCCACATACTCGCAATCACCATTCAGAATACTTTACTGTTTGGCTGCGCGCGTAAAACAGTGAGTGATGTATAGTAATAAGTAATGAATATTGGGGAATACAGAAAATGGCCCACCGCGTCAGATGAATGAAGTTGGCGAATAACGTAGAAAGCCGGATGGAACGAAAACAAAAGAGTTTGTTTGTATTCATTAGCTGGTGCAGAATTTCGCAACGGTGTCCGTCCTCTGTCTCTGCAAACTTATATAAGGCTACTTGGTATGCTAACCATGTGAAATAACGAGGGGCAGCTATCTAGGAGGAGAGTAGAGACTAGGCATTAATACCGTATTGCTATCGCATACTGGTATATTAATCTCTGACAATATCACATCCTACAGTAGTGCTACATGCCCAAACATGTGTTACGGATAAAATCGGTAAGGTATTGTATTTCTTCGAGCGTTTCCATGCAGTTTATATATACCGTTGAGATGCTATAGCTTTGAAATGAATTCTGTTTTTGACATCATCATCAGATCATAAAGGTTTTGTTTTCCACATAACTTGGATATTAATTTTTCCACAAATAATTTGTATTTGCTGACGTGATCTACATGCATGCACATTACCGCATTGAAGTTAGGTAAGGTCCCTGCAATGGTTTTCTGGGTTTTTTATTTGCACCCTTTTTATTAGTTTCGTTTTATTAATTTTCGGTACAGCGTCTTTTTCTTCTTCATCAGCTGTTACATTCATAAGTTAAAATTGTTGGTCCAACGGGTTAATTTGCCACAATCCTTACGAAATAGCCACAGTATTTATACTTTTGGCTTGGGTTGTCGGTCAGACAATCAACGTAGGTGGGATTTAAAGAAACAACAAACAATAGTATGTGCAGAGACTGCGATTGCTGTGCACAGATGAGAGATGATGTGGCTGATCCGCGCACACAGCTTGCAGTTGTGTTAGCGAAAGTTACATAACTGGAAGCTGCCATAAAAGGCTGCAGCAGAAGTTATACGGGGGACACTGATGTAACCATGCCGGTCACAGATTCTCCCATGTCAACCATTGCACTTGCATCCTAGGTTGAGAGGATAACGGCTGTTCCTCGGTCACCTGTCGGTGAGTGGCGTATGATTACTTGTCTTCGAAGCCGCATGCGGGGGCTATGGAACAGACTTAAAGGCCGGCATGTTCAGCTGCCCAATCGGTTTGATGTATTGTAGGAGGCTGACTCAGTCCCACGATCGTCATCCTGTGAGTTGGCGCCAACGCCCCTCCACCACCCTCCGCCCCGCCCCTCCCCCTCATACTGCTAGGTCTGAAAAATCGCAGAAGGGTATTCTGGTATTTGGGAGCTCTAGCCATTGGCGGTTTATAGAGCCCCTTAAGTAAATGGCGGATTGTTCAGGGAAGAAATCCAATTTCCATTCTGTGTGTATGCTGGATGGCCTGATCCAAGAAGTGGAACTGGCCATCCCAGATGCCACAGAACTGACAGGGCACATGTCGACACCAGTGATGCTAGCTGCCTTGGATCCTTCCACTAGTTGACTGAAAGGGTAAACTCTGTGGCCAGTAGCCATAAGATATCAACAGAGCTAACCAGGGTTTATTGTGGACCGATTGTTCAGAGCAGTATTGAGGGGATGAACCAGAAACTACAACGTTTCTGTGATAATCAATGCTGCAGATTACTTGATCCTCACCCAAGGGTTGAGTGATGAAGGTTTCCATTGAACATTTCAGGTGTAGACAACACAATCAAATCCAACACCACATGGTAGGAGGAGCTTAAGAAAATCTCGACAGCTAAAAGTTCTCTGTAGAAACTGTAGAAGAGTTTGTAACAAAGAATGGTTCTATTACACAATAATTGAATTGTCTAGCGATTTTAATCATAATTACGATTTAGTCAAAATTATTTATGGTTTAATCAATTATCATATTATTTATTTATGGTAAAATTATTTATAATAACAGCAATTATTTTATTAATTGATGGGCTACTTGGACCCTAATTAAAACATAGGATATTAACGTCGTGTAACTGTAGCAGTTGTCATTAATACGATTGTGGAGCTGTAATTCGCCTTCCCTATGATATCTTATAGGTGGGGTTTTGTAGACAGGTGGGTCACAACCCGCATAAGTAGGTAGGCCAAGTGAGGAAGGGGGCCCCTGCACTATCTTGTGGATGACGATTTTCAGACATGCAAGTTTCAACTAGCTGGAGGAAGGAGGAAGGAGGGGCGAAGAAGCATGTGGTGTCCCCCGTCAACAATCACATTACATCTACATCTACATCTACATTCATACTCTGCAAATCACAAAAATTGTGGGTGGCAGAGGGTGCTAAGCACCAATCCTAAACCCGCCCATTCCAATCCCGAATAGTGCGAGGAAAGAAGGAATACATATAAATATCAGTACGGCATCTTATTTCTCTAATCTTATCCCTCCGGTCATTGCGACCTAAATAGGTTGGCGGAAGAAGTATTTCATTGCACTCGAAATTTAAATTTTTTTCGCATATTCTCCAATAAATTCGAACGCAAGCTACGTCGTCTGTCTTCCAAACTATCCCAGCCCAATCTATGTATGAATTCTGTGACACTTTCATAGGGGCTGTAACAACAAGTCACGAATCTAGCGGCTCTCCTCTGCACCCTCTCAACTGAGTCAATCAGAACCTTGCGATACGGATCCCAAACCCCACAACAGTAATCCAGATGCGGACGCACTAGTGTTTTATACGCTATCTCCTTTGTTTGAGCATTACAATTCCTCAAAATACGACCTATGAATCGTAATTTAGAATTTGTGTTGCCTACGACGGAAGTTATGTGCATGTCCCATTTCATGTTGCTTTGTACTATCACCCCCAGATACTTCACGGAATCAACCGTGTCAACAGCTGAATTGTTTATTTTGTAATCGTGAACAAACTGATTCTTCTTGTTACTTATCCGCATTGCCTTGCACTTTTTGCAATTTAGTGTAAGCTGCCATTTACGACACCAATCGAAAATAGCATCCAAATCACGCTGAATTTCTAAGCAATCGTCGGAGCACCTTATTTCCCTATAGATAACCGCATCGTCGGCAAACAATCGCAACCAGCATTTGACGTTGTTACCTAGATCGTTTATAAATATTAAGAAAAGAAGTGGGCCTATTACATTTCCTTGAGGAACGCCTGAAGTAACATTTATCTTAGAAGAGACCTCCCCGTCAACAACGACATACTGTGATCGACCTGTTAGAAAATCCCGTATCCACTCGCAAATCTGAGCCGAAATACCGTAAGCTCGAATCTTCGCTAAAAGTCAGTTGTGTGGCACAGAATCAAAAGCTTTCTGAAAATCCAAAAAAACTGCATCAACTTGCGAACCTGCATCGATAACTTTCATTATGTCGTGGGAAAATAGGGCCAATTGTGTTTCACACGATCTCTTCTTCCGAAATCCGTGTTGACATGGTGTAAGTAACTCGTTCTCATCTAGAAACTTCATTATGTTCGAGCATATGACATGTTCCAGAATTCTGCTGCAGGCCGATGTTAGAGATATGGGTCGATAATTCCGAGGATCACTCCGATCACCTTTCTTAAAAACGGGAATTACCTGGGCTATCTTCCAGCTAGAAGGTACTTTTCTCTCTTCTAGTGATTTACGGAATATATCTGACAGAAATGGTTCAATATCCTCCGCGTATTCAGAAAATACTCTTACCGGTATACCATCGGGACCCGGCGCTTAACCCAACTTCAGGAGTTTTAATTGCTTTACAATTCCTACGCTATCAATTTCTATCGGATCCATCTCTAATTCCACACGATGTGATAAAGTGGGGATGTTTTCCATGTTTTCTCGCGTGAATGAATTTTTGAATTCGGTGTTAAATACGGTAGCCTTGTCGCAGCTGTCTTCAACTTCCCGTCCGTCTTTTATTAGAACTGGCTTATTGTTCCCACTACAACTAACTTTTTTTACATATGACCAAAATTTCTTAGGGTTTTCAGTGAGGCTCTTAGAGAGAGAATTTTCACGAAAGTTATTAAATGCCTCACGCATCGCATTCTTAACACGTCCCCTTATCTCCAATAGCTTATCTAAATCAGTCCGATGCCTCCTTTTTGATCGTGCATGTATCTTCCTTTGCTTCTTGAGTAACCTTTTAACCTCCCGTGTGTACCATGGGGGATCGTTCTCTTCCCTGATTGTCCGTTTCGGTATATACAAGTTCATACCTTCCCCGACTATATGTAGGAATCGATGCCACCTCTCTTCAACGGTGCCTCCTGCTACTAAGAAGGTGTTTTGTTTCAAAAACTAGGAGCGGTCTCCGTTGTACTTACAAAACACCGACAAGACTGGGGTTTGTCCCATGTCATCATAGTAATTAATTATTGCTTCCTACAATAGGAGTGGTCTTCTTTGAATTTGGCCACAAAGGGTCGGTCAGAGTTAGGTTACCTAGCCTCATTTGCACAAACATACAGGCTCTTATGGTGAAGGCTGTGAGCTCAGACAAGTCTCATCCTGCCTAACTTGGTAGGCGAATTGGGCGAGGGGGTCCCTGTGGGCGGAGGGGATGGGAGGGGGTGAAGGGAAGGGGAGAGGATGGCGAGGGTAGTACCCATCGCTCTCGGTCTGATAGTAAATGATAATAAGTTGGTCTTCAACAGGAATTCCATGCTATGAATAATGCAAAATACATAACAACATCGTTGATTTATTTCCTTGTTAATCCAAATTTTGAACAATAATAACTACGGAACACCTAATTATAAACGTTTCATTCCATTTAAAACCAATGACTTTTACGATAATAGGGATAAAAGCAAATTTCTAAACAGCATTCGGTGCAGCTGGAAATGCATATCATATTTTTTAGACTGGACTCAAATTCGTCGTCACCTGCAGTTGTTACCTGAAATGATCATGGCACAACATTATAGCGTACCTTAAAATCTTCTTTCAAATTGTACAGGAGACTGCTCTGCATGAAGTACCTTAGACCGTCTTTGGGATAGTCAAATACATTAGTTTCTTATTTTTATATACAGTATATATATTTATTTTTAAAATCATGTATATTCCGTTCCGTGGTTAGGATTCCACGTTAAACTGTAGGTCCGAGAGGAAAGGAACTGGCTGCCCTATCTCTGGCACAATTGCTTAGTATCGCTCCTTAGGCATAATCCAACCAACCATTTGTATGTGGACTAAGTTAAGTTTTACGCGTCGATATTAGTGGTGAGTGAAAATACGTTTTGTGGTGTTAAAATACGCTTTGTTAATACTTGTGCATTTATGGCTATCACATATTGCATTGATGCCTTCTTAAGTTACCGTCAATAGTTATGTAACATTTTGTTTTCACTTTTCCGTGCTATGTATGCTTACAAAATAGATTTTTGGGGAGAAACCGAGTAAAGTTTGCTTAAGAATAAGCAATCTCTAAAGTAAGCTAATGACGATAAAAATGCCGTATCGTCAATATAAATTTAACCAATTCAGATCTCTTCATATAATTTTCACAAGGTGTAATACACTACAAATATGGAATTTTTTCTTATATTTCTAATTATTCTAAGTTGTTGAATATCCGTGAAACCTGTTCAAAATTTTAAATTAGTACCGTTTGCAAATATTATATCTTTTACGTTGTGTATGGATACTCTAATATGTTTCAGAAATGTAAACAAATGTACATTACACGTTTGCGTAACAGTTTTAATTCCGAAACATAACCATCGTTTTAGTTTGTAAAACGAATCACCTGAAAAAATAAGTGCTTTTGTTATTTGAATGTGTCATTTTTGGATATTCGCCTGACTACACCACCTACAGCATATAGTACTGTCTTTATAGCTGTGTATTATGGGTTGGATCAGTTGCAGTGGTGAGCGATTAAGGTCGTTCGGATACATATGAGAACTGAGAATGATAGTACAAAGACTGTATCCTTTCTAGTGTAGTAGCAGCTCCAAATTACGTATTGTTATCTAGAATTGATCCCAGATGATTAATCTAAATAAAGTCGGAAAACGATTCAGTACCGTGCCGTATGGTTTCCTACAGCTACTGAAACATGTGATAGGGCCACCCTATCCGTCATCTGAAATGAACCTTAGACTAAGGCTGGACATGGCAAGCCTATATTAATGATACTGTACAATTTCCTCTATTTACTATCTAAAATCGATTCGAATGAGATGTGATGAGGAAATTGTTCTTACTTAGAATTACGATTTCAGGATGTTTCACATTTAAAATATTGTATAAATAAAAGTGTTCATATACTATAATAAAATCGATGCGATTGTTTGTGACTTCAGAAACTATTTCTTTAAATTGTTTTTAAAAAGAGATTCCATGGCTGTACCCTTTCTCGATGGCTAAAGTTTGCCATAAAATTCCATCCTGGTGATTGAAGGGTGAAGTGAAACTGAGGAGGTTGGCTTCGTTCCATACATATGGCTACTACTTAATAGGTTATTTCTCAGAAAGGTAATATAATAGCATGAGTTTAATATTTAGTACTTTATGAAAATAGCAGAAGTCAGTCGTTGCGGTATACGTAGTATTTATTTTCATGTATATATATATATATATCTGAAATATTAGAAACTCTAATTTTGTAGGTCTGTGGCAATTTCAGTAGGAGCTTTTAACCTTTACCAGTAATGAATTGTTTTATTATTTGTTATCTATCATTATGGAGACACTCTTATGTAAGTTTCATACAGTTAATGGTGAAACGGGGATCTGAGATAATGAAGCAAGCACTACCGATAATACTCGAATAGTAGTTCCGGTAATATTTTCGCTTTTCTCCTGTATTATGAACTATTATGAATTATTTGCAACGAATACACAGATGTAGGTATTATATTCAATCAGTATTAAAAACGTGCGGCATGAGCAACTTTAATTGTTGTCTGAGAAAATGACTGTTACGAAATAACAAAATTAGAATTATCTACGGAGCACAGATCTTAAATTTGCACCCAGTATTGAATAAGTTGAGTCTAGCACTCCCAAAAACCAGAGCGATGTTAACATGGCACGTTCATCGGTTGCACACTGATCGTGAGTAAATATACTGAACACGATGTGTATGTGTGCTTCTTTGGTTACAATTTTTTTTCGCTTCAGTAGTTAGGACAAACTAACTATGATCTGAATGTTATCAAATCACCTTGTAATAATTTCATTGGAATAATAACAAAAGTTTCGAACAACTTATAGCGGAACTAAACAAATAAAAAAGGTAGAAGAGCATTGATTTACGAATACTATTTGTTCGTATTGTTTTTATTCCTATTTTAACTCTATGCAGCTGGAATTTCAGAAACTATTGCGAAAGAAAAAAAAGTCATTGCACAAGTGTATGAAGTTAACCAATTTTTAAAAGCTACATATTATTTTAAGAAGTCAGCGAATCTACTGCAAAAATAAAATGCATTTTTGTTTAAAGTACTTTATATTCAATAGAATCTAGTAAATTTAATAAAAAAACTAAATAATTTATTGTTATTTAATATGTAAATATAACTATTTACTTGAAATAGAATAGGAATGAGCTACAACTTTTTTTTATTACTTTCTACACTTGGGGATCAAAAACAATTGATCATTTAATCTTAAACGAACTTAATGATTTCGGCTGATGACACTGAATGTAGGCAAAAGAATCCATCAACTGAATAACTGCTTAAAGCGTTTTTATTACTGCTACATGTTTGCTTTTTACGCACGCCATTCAGTTAAAACCAATGTATGAAGGCAGATGAGATATGCACCATACCATAGACGCAGAATGCTTCAATACTTGCTAATATCACAAAACAGTGTATTTATTATGAGTGCGTTACTAAGATAGGCCTACACTCTTGTTTCAACTGTTATTTGATTACTCAGTAACACAGAACTTGAAAATAAATTTCATACTTTTTTGTTGTGGCTTTACCCCTCGTCGACAGCGAGGTAATTAGAGGCTGGATAAGACTGGAGCATGATACGGGAAGGAATTTTGACATGAGCTAAGGAAGGAATCATCCCGGCATTCCCCTGGAGTGATTTGGGAAAACCACGGAAAACGCAAATACGGATCCCCCGAAAAAGTAAAATTCAGCAGATTTTTTTTTTGGTTGCAAAAACTGAATGCACAGTTTGGTAACGATTCACTTTCGAAGCCTCAAGGGTACAAGTGTCATAAGGTGTTTTGAAAAGATCAGGGAAGCAGCACCGGTGAAGGTGAATACCGTTTGTCTGATCCCATGGTCCTCATGACCGTATTTTTGGATGCTAAAAGAGTAGTGCACTTCGATTTTTAGCTTGTACATCGAAATGCATACAACTGTGAACCATTGGAAATAGTTAGAGACGCGTTTTGGTCCTCAAGAGGCAAGATTCCGATCCGCAGAGGCCTACTTCTGCTCTTTAATCCTCGACCAGACACTGCTGTTGCTACACAAGCGATACTGGAAAAAGTACGCCGGATAGTTCTGTATAATTTATAGATTTGTTACCACGTGACTATCACTTGTTTGTATACCTTAACAAAACGATTTAAAAATTTGTTTACAACGCTGAACAGGTAGTACAAAGCAATTGTCTACTTACACATCCAAGAAGTTTTTGTGAAGATGGAATCAAAATTTTTGAGTGAGACGGAAATAGCTTGTAGATAATAGTGGAGGCTACGTAGAAATATAATTTTGTATTAGTTTCAATGAACATTAATATGATGAAGAGGTTTTAATAATAAGCCTCGTTCACATTTGATCTTCCATTGTAAACTACGAATTTTGATTAGTTCTATTATGATGCTATTCATTATGCTAAAGCTAGCAATTGACACACTGTTATTAAAATCTATGATCAGCGTATGCATTCAGTGTTAATTTTTAACTGCGAAGTTATTTATGAAATAAACCTAATCGAAATATTGAAGCCATAAGCATTCAAGTAGGCTTTTACACATGAAATTACAGCGTAAAGGGGCGCTAATGACCTCCCTGTCGACGCGCACTAAAACCACAATCACAACAACAACAACAAAAACAACAGCGTAAAGAATTGCACAACCTTAGCAGCTGCAACTGAGCTCCTGTTGATAGAAGTAGCATGGATTTTATTAACTAGAACCAAAATCAGGTTTGACACAGAAGCCTAAGACTTGGATAAGATCATTTAGTGACTAAATAGCAGTTTATTTTTCTTTATGTATTGTTAATTCATTTGTTCTCTTTTCAGTGGAGGACTCAGGTGAACCTGATCTACGAAGTTGGGTACTCCCTGTCACTTGTGGCTCTATTGCTTTCACTGTTCATCCTCTCCTACTTCAAGTGAGTACAGCAGATTATAGTCTACCTAGTCAGCCGTACAGTCATATAATAATCAGTGTATTGCACAAGTAAGTGTAAGAATATATTGTTTTCGGGAAACTAGCCAAGAAAACGTGATATTTTTACAGAATTTTTTACGCCTCGTCGACATCGAGGTCATTAGAGGCGATATAGGAGTGGGACAAGGGACGGGAAGGATTTCGGTCATGGCCCTTTTGAAGGAAGCATTCGCCTGGAGTGATTTGGTGAAACCATGGGAAACCCAAATCTGCTATCCCGGCGGGGATTCGAACACACGTCCTCTTGAATGCTAGGCCAGATCTCGGTAAAAGTACTAACCAGCCTGCTGAGAACGCTCGATGGTGATTGGCCTGGTCACTGTGACTGGACGCAAGACAAACTATAAAGTTCAAGTCTTCTGACTTGATGATGGCAAACGAGTTTTGATAGCCAAAATATTGTGAGAAAACATCGTTTTTATTCGGCTAGTTTCTGAGAACACTGTGTTAATACCCATCGCCGAGAAGAACTGAAATCATATAAATGCAAGATTCTTTTCCTAGGGAATAATGTTCTGTTTATAATATCAATTGTTTGTGGTAAATGCAATTACTCTGAAAAAAAAAACCAAATACTTGGAATAATGCTTTAAGATAAAGTATCATAAGCGTCTCCGTACAAAGCGTAAGCAAATCTAATTATTCTCAGATTATATAACTCAGATGTTTCAAGATATTCTTTGGCAGGAGTTACAATTTTCTTGTAATTTTATTAAAAGCCTTATTATAGCGCAACATGTTTTCGCCTTTGAAACTCCTCTATACTCTTCATTTATCACCGTAATTAGATTAAACGCTCTGACTGCTTCTTAATATATACTGTAAGTCGTTAAAAATAATCTAGTGACTATCTATCGATGTTACGTTGACAAATGCACTCTTTCAAGATAAGACACTAACAGTTCACAGAGATTTTTAATTAGATATTTATTTGGATTTAAAGGTACTTTTCATCTCATTAGTGCAGATGAACCATTATTATTATTATTACTCCACGATTCACTAGAAGTGTGTGGCGGAGGGTACATTGCACCTACCCGTAGGGTAATAGTTTGCATGGGATATACAGGATATGGCAGGGGGCGCGCATGGGCTAATGTGAGGAACCATCCCAGCATTCGCCTGGAGTGATCCGGGAAAACCATGGAAAACCCAGATCAGGATGGCAGGAGTGCTTTATCGAAAGCTACTCCTGTCGGATTTTATGTTTACTCGCCCGGTAAATTCTTTCTATTCCATTCCCTAATTGTTCGTGGAAAAAATGAGTACAGAAATGAATCGGTTCTGGCCCTGATTTCTCTTATCTTATTTTCGCGGTCATTCCGAGATATGAATGTTGCTGGTAGCATTATTTGTTTGCTACCATTCCGAAATACGTCAGTCGTGAATTTTTCAATTATCTTCTGTCGAGAGCAACGCCTTCGGTGTTCCACGTCTTACCAACCTAACTCCTTCAACATCTGACTTACGCTTTCCCTCCAACTATACATACCTGTCATAAATCGAGCGGCTCTTCTTTGGACCTTCTCTAATGCCTCCATTAACCCCTTTTGATGGCGACCCCATACATAACAACAATATTCTAAGAGAGGACGCACTAGTGACTTGTATACAATCGATTTAACTTCCGGAGTGCTTTGATTTAAATTACGACCTAGAAATCGGAACATTTGATTTGATTTCCCTATTAAATTCTTGATATGTTCATTAAACGACAAATTATTACGAATTGTTACCCCTAGGTATTTAGCGGAATCAACCATTCTAAGGACAGTAATTGTATATTCAGTGCTAAATGGTGTCACCTTTTTACTTACACGCATGACTTGGCACTTTTTAGCGTTTAACTCCAACTGACAATCTTTACACCACGCAATTATTTTCGTAATATCGTCTTGCAACAAAGCGCAGTCGTCCTGGGTTTTGATTTCACGATAAATAATAGCATGATCGGCAAATAATCTTTTCATCCCCCTTATTATGTCAAACAAATAATTAATGTATATGAGAAACAACAGAGGCCCTATCACGCTTCCCTGGGGTATTCCGGACCTCACCTTATATAGAGGCCAAGAGCACTGCTCGTTATATGTCATACACAGAGAAAAATGTGAGAGGTCTGGTGGCTCAGTGGTTAAAGCTTCTGCTTGGAAATCGAAAAGTGTCGGTTCGAATCCCCGTCTCGGCGGTGATTTTGTGAGACTCTAAACCCTACTTTCCTCTGACACAGCTTCCTGTGTAACGTGAAGTAGCCAGAACCTATCCGTCATTCGGAGACATTGTTAAACTGTAGTTCAGTTAACCGGTGGGATTACCGGGTTAGTTTTTGCTAGCCACAACAGAGGCACATGTGCGGCAAATCAAAACACAGTCAAATCCTTCACGCTCTCCCAGCCAATTATGTCATTATTACAGAAAAATGTAACTAAAATTTTGAAACATTTGACAGTACTTGTGAGTAATGAACAGTTTCGATTTGAATAAAAGTCTCATTTCTAGTCAGAGTTCTAAGAGAGGACTTGGTGTGTGAGTGTAATGCTCGCACCTGCATGCTGGAGGACACGAGTTCAAATTTCTGTTTCTCATGGTTTCCCGAAATCACTCCGGGCAAATACTTGCCTTCCAGTTGGTAGAGACCTTTTCTCTCCCGGCTGTAAGACTTGCCATACAGGCCAAAAAAGGAAGCCATGACCTTTTGACAATTAACTAATTTTGAACCCATGAAATTCCTTACTTGCAACGAGCTTATTTGGTTCTCTCCTCTCTACGCTAATTGACATGTGAGTAAATAAAACATTTGTTACACGAATAATCACATGTTGCTGTTCATGGCGAACGTTACTTTAAATTTTTGAAACCGGAACGCAACATGCCGTGAATGAACGGGCAACGATTGGTATTCAACAAAATCTTCTCAGTGTGATTCAATTATTTCATTTACTACGATTCACGGATGCATTTTTAAGGATTTTGATTCAAATACACCTTGATTTTTGATTGTTTTAATAACAATTCATGTAGAGCTGTTTGTTATGTAATTGGCTCATTAATTGCAAAGGGTTGCTCTGAAAACATCGCGGTCTCTTAAATATATTAATGTAAATAATATCCTCCTTGTAATCTCTAAAAATAGGATATGGACAGAACGTATTGTATTTTTTTTAAGACAAGCGAAAGAATTTTAACTCTGCATGTTATATCAGTGTAAATGAGTAATTCAAGGAGCGGAGATTATTAAATCCATTGGTATTTGATCAGAACAGTGCGTTTTCATTTTGGACTTGGTAAAAATACCTTCCGTTTATTGGTGGATACGTAATTAACTATATTAAATTAAAAAATTGTCTACGCTGACGGCTCCCACGTCAAAAACACGCTGTCATTCCCGATTAGTATGGCAATACAAATATCGTAGTTAACGCAGATCTTCGAGGCTGTCTTGGATAATGGTGAAGCTTATATTTGGCTTACCACTGCCGTGCTAATTAGGTGGGAAGCTTATATAACTCAATACGATCGGTATGTTTAGGTTAGTGGAATAACTCACGATATCTATTTACTATTATTTCCTAGAGTTGACAATATATCTTACGATATTTTAAGAGTCCTATCTGTCTGACATACTGACAGGGTGACCAAGGGGTAGATTTGGTTTCGTTGTGAACCTTTAGTGTGGTGGGACTCTAGAGGAGAGTTCAACTAACCTCTTGGCGTTGTTGCAGCTGCTGAAGCCTCTTCTATCTTGATGGTCTTGATCTGGAGCACTTGCGTCTTGTGGGCTAATTGATGAGATGTATTTCGTGAGGAATTATATGACACCAGTTGTAATATTTCAACTAGTGAAAATGTAGTTAAAAAGCAATCGCTACCAATTTACCAGATAACACCGACAGTATTGAATCAGAAAGATACCAGGTCAACATTTATATTCGGGATAGGAGGGTTCTTATCCTTAATCAGAGAAGCACAGACAACTACACTTTGCAATATTTAATTACACAAAGCTTTCCGTTAATTACAAAGATTACATGGGCACCTTGACCAGTATTTCTAACACAAACAATCAAGAATACATGTGAACATAACCGATGCAAGATTAAAAGGTGGATTGCAGTTATTATTCTCAGTAGCTATGAACTTCGACTAGGTATCTTAAAACAGTCAGTGAGCATGAAAACTCTTGCAAGCGGCACCGCGATTAATAATACAGGCAGGGGCCGTCTGCAATTTCCGACGTTAATCGGCACAGGGCGTTTTCTGGGCGGAGCACACGAGATTACAGTGGTCGCGATAAAACTCAAAGGTACATTACCATCGAGTAGCGGTTCAGTAGTCCAGTTTCTGGAGCTAGCTGAGTGCGGTAATACAGCTGCACGCAGAGGTCGCGCCTTCCCAACATTTTAATACTGCAGCCCAGATAGGAGGTATACACTTTCACTCACACAGTTGAAGTCACGCTGCCGGTGTAGGCAGGTGGTCCCCGACTGGTGAGTGGACCCTCAGTGGGCGGATCGCGACCGCGCCCAACGCAGGTCGCACCAAGTGCGTCGTCGTCCGGCGTGCGTGAGGTCCAGGCGGATGACGGGAGTCTTTTTCGGCACCCGTATCGCCCCAGTCATGGACGATCCGATACATGTTTATTAGCAACGTGGATCGGGAGGTTACGCTCTAATGGCCACTCACTTAAACATCGAACAGCGTGAAACCTTCGGCGCTCCTCATTGTCAGGAAGGGTGTTGCGGGCGGAAATCTATTACACGAGGTCTTCTTCGCATCTCGTCCTGCGGCCATAATGGCGTCCTATGCAAATGTGCTGACAGTTATTCAGCATATAGCCGATTATTAGGTTCAACAACCAGGATAGGGGAAAGCAGGTACGTATTTGATGACGAATTGAGATTTTATCCTGTTACGAATAATAACAGGCAACTAACGGTTATGAGGTCCCATTTAATAGTAATTGAAAGCCGTGAACTTACAGCAGATAACATGATTGCGAGGATCCTCCCAACAGTACCTCTATGAGATGCTAATTGCATCTGACTGAGTAAAAACTCGTATACTAATGGATTGTTGTATGATTGCATGGCAAGCCGAGTGGCTGATGGTATTCCACCCCCATGATCTTGCAGGGAATACATGGTGAACAGACTTGAGCGAAGAGAGTCGGTTTTACTGTTAGAAACCCATACTAGCTAATGGAAGCTACCCGCGGAAAATGTGCTTTCTACTCGTCGATGACTGCCCCAAGAGTGAGAGCTAATAAGCTCACAGGTGAACTTTATCGACGTCGGAGAGTCAATTCCAACCAGTAATATGGATCGGGTCAGCGTCTCAGCACTGTTCTAACAAACAATACTGCGCTCAGCTCGGCGAGAGCGAAGACTGGCCTGCTCGCTACTGAAATGACTTCTATTAAAATATTCTAACTCCCTTTTAATAAAATTATATGTCCATTACGACTCTGAGACCCCTTCCCTTTCAAAAACTGGTATTTTGTCCCCAAAAACAATTCACAAGTACTCGTATGAGGACTGGGCGCATAATCCAATTACTTTACTTCTCAGAAAACTATTAAAACCAATTGAAAATTAAAATTGGTATATCGGGTTTACCCTTGCAGTTGGATACAATTGAATTATATCAAATTTATAAAAATCAATCAATGATGACCTCAATCTCTTATTGACCACTGTGAACAACTAAAAAAAATTGTCAATACTAGAATTAATCGGTATGTACTATACACATTGTTAAATAAGTGTCATCATGTATTTAAAATTCTGAAATTCAATCTTAACTTCTAAGCATAAAAATTGGATTAAATATTGGAACATATACTGTTTTAGTTATCAAACATGGTATACCTAAATGTCATTAATTTTTTTAATATCACTCGTCCCATTAATACTTTTTAATGTCTGAATGCTATTCACCATATTTTAACAAAACTTAAAGTAAAATCTATGATGCGTTTAAAGTTTCTAATAGTTATAAACATTATGTCATTATCAGATAATGTTATTTTAAAAGTTAGTATGTTAAGCCTAAGAGAAATTGCTTTAACTTTTAAAAGGTATTACTATTTGTTTTTGCATGAAACCAAAATATACATGCTTGCTGAACTAGTGAATATTGAAATATCAATTCTCAGATGATATCCCCATAACCAAGGAGATAGAAATTCAAACCACGCCATATGATAAATATTTCCAAATTGGTTAAAGTACAGTTAGTTCTGTGAGATTAACTGTGAAATTTCTAGAGTTAAATTTTTCCATTCAACTGGAACTGTCGAAGTTTCGAATTGATCCATTTTTCAGAGTGAAAGAAATCATTTCAGTTCCTTGCTATTAAATGGCAATGATAATAATTCCCAAAAGTATTAAAAACCAGATAAAAAAGTTACAGACATAACGTTAACTAATATAAATGAACATTGAATTATTCCATACGTTCAGGTGTTAAAAGTTCAATAAAAATTATTTTTGGTAAGTGTATACTCAATGTTTGATCTCGCAGAAACCGCGGACATGCAGTGTCGGAACTAGAATTAGACTTCCGCAGTCACCACAGCACTTCTCCCAGCCGAAAAACATTCTAGTAGTTCCTAAATCAAATCATAGTCAATTCTAGAATCATACATAGTGTAGAAAAATTAATTTTCTTTTTATCGTTAATTGCAACGATAAAATTTATACCCAAATTGTGAAATTTAGATTTGCGTAAATATTTCTTGATTAAATATATGACATTCACAGTTATGCACATTTAGTGTAAATAAAGCGAAATCACGATCGCTCAGATTAAGAACAGATTGATACATTGCTTAGATATTATCAAACATTTATACGTCTATCGATAAGCCATCGATATATTTTTGAATCACGCCTGAAAACAAGTCAGACTGTTAAATTACATATTGAAAACTTGCTCACCTCACATTCGGCTTTGGATTAACCAATGATTTGGGACTACGGTTATGTAACTAGTAGTTTCATGAAGTATCACATCTTAAACTGGGTTTTCGCAAGAGAAAGTCAACAAACTGTTTTTATAATGGTTTATATTCCCCACTGGATGATGAATCAGTCAACTGACGTATTGTCCGTGACATACACGTGAAGTTGAAAGCTTACTTAAAAATCAACGGAGATTACACGCACGCTCAAGAAGGACTAGGTACTGTAGTGATTTAGAAAAGTTAGATAAGATAAGAGGACATGTTAAAAATACGATGCGTGATGCCTTTAATGACTTCCGTTGCAATTCACTTTCCGAGAGCCCCACCAAAATCGCGGTCCTGCATAAATAAAGTCAATTGTAGCGGTAACAATGTGCCAGTACTAATGCAAGACGATCGTGAAGTTTTAAAAATTCATTCAGGGACGACAATAGGGAAAACATACCAATTTTTCCACATTGTGTGGAATTAGTGGTGGATTTGATACAAAATGATACTGTAGATATTGTAAAACAATTAAAGCTCCCGAAGTGGAGGAAAGAGCCATGTCCCGATAGTATACCATTGCGACTAGTTGCAGGGTATGCGGAGGAAATAGGACCTTTTTCGTGTGATGTATTCCGTAACTCTTTAGAAGAGAATAAAGGACCTTCCGACTGAAAATTGCCCAGGCAATTCCTATTTTCAAGGAAGAAGATCGGAGGATTCCTAGGAATTATCGACCCATATCGTTAACATCTGTTTTTAGTAGAATTCTGGAGCATGTTTAATATGCTCTAACATTATGAAGTTCTAGACGAAAACGATTTACTTATAACGAACCAACACGGATTTCGGAAGAAGAGATCGTGTGAAACACAGTTCGCCCTTTTTTCTCATGACGTAATGAAAGTTATTGACACAGGTTCACAAGTTGGTGCAATTTTTTTAGATTTTCAGAAAGTTTTTGATGCCGTACCTCGCAATCGACTTATGGCGAAAATTCGAGGGTACGGTATATCGGATCAGATTTGAGAACGGTTGCGAGATTTTCCAACTGGTCGGTCACAGTATATCGTTGTTCACTGGGAGGCCTCTCCTAAGCTAGAAGTTACTTCGGGTGTACCTCAAGGCAGTGTAATAGGACCACTAATTTTCTAATTTTTATAAACGATCTCTTTTTTTTTTTTAAACTGCTTTACGTCTCTTTTTAACATCGAGGTCTTTAGAGGCGGGAAAGGATGGGGGGCAAGGATGGGGGCAAGGAATGGGAAGGAGGAAGCATCCCGGCATTTGCCTGGAGTGATTTGGGGAAACCATGGAAAACCCAAATCTGGATGCCCGGACGGGGATTCGAACCGCCGTCCTCCCGAATGCGAGGCGAGAACGCTAACCGTTACACCGCTCCGCTCGGTCATAAACGATCTCGGTGACAACGTTAATAGCAAGAGACGATTAAGCGTCCCGTTGGTCTATTAGTTCAGCGTGGAATCGGAACAGTAGTAAGTTCGATATATGTATGAATTTGTGTAAGCTGGTATAAAGGAAGATCGCGAGTTGAAGCTTATCTTTACGTTGTGAATTATTTTATGATATAGAGTAAGGGAACTGTAAAGTAGGATGTAATATTAATAAATAAGCAAATAGTTTCGGTAATGTAGACAGGAAATAGTAAAGGGTATTGTATTTTAATAAAGAATGGAAATCAGTCAAACCGGTTGGACAGTCGTACAAACTTGCCCTCCTAGGATTCATACTTGTACGACTGCCACCGCATGCGGCGTTGACGTCCAGAAACCACACGCCAGTCACCGTCAGGCGACCACCGCAAAGATTACAACACTCCAACCTGGACTGCAGGTACGATGGTAAAATTAGACAAAACCTAACTTTGGAAATAACTAAGTTTGGACTAGATGGCGGATACTGTACTGAGTAGTAATGACATATTATCGAGTTGCAGTGGGGACATAAATTTTTCGCCTTTCTTTAATTTACTACAATCACTCCTGTAGATTGACGGGAACATTCTTTAATAATAAAAGGAACTTATGCGACAAATGGCATTGGATAAATAAGTTATGGTTTAATACAAAAATGTTACACAGATATCTCATTCGACGATTTGGTGTTCTGTTGGTAGAGCTCTAACAAACGTTAAAGAGCTCCGAAGCAATGAGCGTTCTTTTGAAACGGAAGGAAAGAAGATGAAGAAATTTTTTCCCAGGTTCTCCAAAGTGCAGTAGTCTTCCAGCTCCAACATATGTAGTCTTCATGTAATAATCGGATTATGGTGGATATTTACATTTTTTAAACATACCTTTTCCATAATCCTGCGACAGCAATGTGATTGTAAGTATGTTTGGGACAAAATTGTTCTTAGTAAACTACATCTTAATTTTGCTTCGTTTTAATGTAGTTCCCAATAATCATATTCTGTCTGTGCTTGAAATTAAATCGTGCATGTTTCACATTGTCGGTCTCTATTTGCAACAGGGAAGAAACTTTTTATATGCTGCAGCAGATACTTAAAGAGGATGCTGCTGTCTGCGAAACCTTTTCGAATTATCCTCCACGATATAGTTCCCACATAGCTGCACACATTAAAACTCCGTCACCCTGGATCCGGCCGTTCTAAATACGGTCTGCGTCTCTTAAACAAAAATAAACTTATGACATAGAACTCAAGTTACACTTTTCGCAGACAGATGGCAACATCCCCTTCCACCCGTCTACACTACGACAGGCTGAGCAATCCGTTAGTAGATGAAAATAAGCACAGCCTCTGGAAGAGAATGTGCTGAACGACCCCCGAAAATGAAAACGTCTGATAATCGTTTAGTTGCTATATTCCAAAATTAGTTAGGATGTCTCATTTGAGCATAAGCAGCGTTTCTTCAAAGGATTATTCCAAAATGTAGTATTTCATTTGATCTTATGTTCAATTTCAGTTTTCTTTATTAAGTGGCGCTGTACCACTAAAATATAATTGTCATGTCGCACCTTCACATTCCTTGGATAAATAAATTTTAGTTTAAATGGAACTTTACTATTTATGACGTATGCATATGCAACCCAGTGAGTGAACCTGGCATATGAGATACCGTCCGGTCATCAAGATTTCGGTTTTCTATGGCTTTCCGAAATCATTCTAGACGAATGCCGGGTTGGTTCCTTCAAAAGGCCATGGCCTAAATCAATTCCTTCCCGCTCCCTGCCCACTGTCCTTTATCGCCTCTAACGACCGAAGAGTCTACGAGGCATAAAGCCATATGCGAATAAAAGAAACACTTGCAGGTAAAATTTTCGTTTTAATTTCTTCACACACTATTAGTCTCAGAAACGTTTTATTAATAATTTCCATTCTGCCGTAACAGTGTATTTTATTTATTTCATGTGACTTGGTGTCAGATCTGCCAGAGACATTACACCACCGGGTTTACCATGTCATTCTCAAGAATTTAATTTAAAAAAATTACATGTGTGGGTTAGTCGGTAAAGGCTATAACTTCTTTTTTATTATGTAAGAGGAAAGTTGAGGATTGCATATGAGGCTAATTAGAATTGTCAGGGAAAAAAAGATGGATATATGAATGTTACTGTCGTAAAATATGGAAGTTATTGAGAAATAAAGTTGAAAAGCAATATATATGTCGAGGTGGAAAGAAATCGGGAGGAAGATTGGTTTTGTGGGAAGTTTTTCCAATTGTTAATAACACAG
The DNA here is from genome assembly GCA_031002005.1 of Vandiemenella viatica. Lineage (NCBI taxonomy): Eukaryota > Metazoa > Arthropoda > Insecta > Orthoptera > Morabidae > Vandiemenella > Vandiemenella viatica. The sequence goes on from CM061921.1 coordinate 195,130,310, forward strand.
GCTCTAACATAATCCTCTTAGAACTTTACTGAGGTCTTAACAGGATCCATCTGCAACACGTCTTCTCCCCAGGCATTCGAACTTTCTCCTGCGATCGTAGCACCATCACAAGCTTAAACAACCAATACAATATAATAGGAATTTCCACGTCCAGATAAATCATAAATTATCACCATTAATTTATTAAAATTTTCCACGAATCTTCTACTAATTCAGGGATAAATGTCAATAAACTGGTGCTTGAGAGCAGAATAAAAGTAATCTGTATAATACTTTTTTTGATTATTTATCATTAGTTATTAACAAGGGATACGAATGATGTAACGATACAATATCAAGGCTAAAATTTAATACAAAATTGTATGAAGAATATAAATAACTTTGAACTTTAATTGGTGGGCAATCCCGTCAGCCCTTCAAAGCCAGGATACCTACATATATCCATTTATGTCTAATTTTATGAATCTAAATTATTCCTAAAACAATTTTTTTTTAATTCGACTTCATTATATTCAATCGTGGTAAACATTTCGACTGCGGGTAAAATTGCCTCAAAAAGAATTCTATTACCCAGCAATTCAATATCACATCCAAACATAACGTGATATAAGCTATTACTATGCGCTGTTTCGTTGAAATAGTTTGTTTTAGTTTGATCCGTACTCACACGTACATAAAATTACAAAGCTTGAGGTTTCGTTTGTGTATTGCTGACGAAATGTCTTACTAATCGGAATAGAATGTGTAGTATATATTAATTCAGGACATAAGATTTCATTTTGTTCTGTTTCGTTAAAATACGTCCATTGGATTTTGCGTGATGTATGGACAGAAAAATGTTTGCAGATTTCCTGTTTTTGCCTTTGCATCAATGGAACCATGTTACTAATCTATCTTACATTAGTTCATATGACGTAAGTTATCAGTATGTGCAGTTTCGTTACAATCCGTCGGTTAGATTTTGTGCTACACGTGGACCGATAGACTCTGAAATTTTTTAAATATTATTGTTTTAGCATCTGAATCATCAGTAGTATACAATGCAATTATTCGTTTTCGAAATATGTACAGACGCTAATGTCCTACATTTTTCCCCCATCGTTAGGGCCATTAAAGACCAGGTGTACAAGAGCTTCCCGATTTAACTAACGGTGATCAGGAGATCAGGGAGAAAGAGGGGGGATCCCCCACTGGTGAGTGTCTCTACACTATTAACCACGCAATTCCCATTCCTTGCCCCCATCCTTGCCCCCCATCCTTACCCGTCTCTAAAGACCTCGATGTTAAAAAGAGACGTAAAGCAGTTACCAAAAAAAAAGTTTTTTTAATCTGTTAATTTACTGATATGTAGAACTAGATCATAGGTTTCCAACCTTTTTTGACGTACCGCCCCCTTTTCGAAAAAAAATTACTGACCGCCCCCCTGTTTGAAAAAAAAAACAGCACTGACGTCTTTTGTTGTTGTAATCAACGTTGTGTAATCCATAGCACTTCAATTTAATTGGTTTGTTGCCCACTTCTTCAAACTCTTAGGTGAATTGGGCTATATTAATATTGAAAAACAAGGACAGATTTTTAAAATTATTAAAGAATATTGACTATATTGGCGGTGCCTTGTACAAAATTTTATTAAAAACATATATTGAAAATTATAGTAAAATAATCAGTGAGATGTCTGAGCTTGATGTAATGATACTAATTTTTCTGCATTTGATGCTATATTTGTCAGCAGGAGTCTTAAATCGCCATGTTCTGTTTGTTTTCTTTGTTTGTAAAATGCTTACTATACTAAATCCCCTTTCGGATAAAAATGACGATGGGAATACAATAAAAACTTTTTTGTTGCAGCCCACAAAGGCGGATCTAAATTTGGAATTTGCCTCTGTAGCCAAAATTCTTGATATCCATTTTTTAATTCTTCATTTGTTGACAGATCTATCAACTCTTCCTGTAGCGATAAATCTGCTGTATGTAGGTTTGAGGAAGGTTCTAATACCCAATCTGGAATGGTCATGTTAAGAATATCCTGAAATCTGTTTTTAAAATCTTCTTTAAGTACTTCAAATGCTGACAAAATACTAAAATATCTTATTCATTTGTTTTCACAGAGGAAAGATTTGGAAACTGATAGAATTGTCTTCGACCCACATTTTGTTTGTATAAGGCAAGTTTTGACATGAACGCACAAATAACTGACTTTGCTTTGATCAAATTCAAATTATATCCTTACAGCTGTAGGTTTGATCAATTAAATTTATCATATAGATCAGTTAAATAAGCTATATCATTCTTATATTTCAATAAATTCTCTCTTAATGAATCATCTTTATTTAAAAAAAAAAAGTTATAATGGAGTCAAAACCATCATAAAATCTTGTTAGACAGGTATTCTTTGACAGCCAACGACCTTCTGTGTGCAATAGCAAATGATTGAATTCCTCGTCATTTTCATCACAAAGTTTTCCAATTAATCTACTCAATGCTTCTGATCTTCTTAACTGCGGTAATTACATACTGTAGTGAGCAGTGAAGGGGAACACTTAGGGATTTTGGAACTAAATGGTGTCTGTGAATTACACAATGCACGGTGACTACATTTGGTACTGTCGGTATCGTCCAACCATTGCCGGAGCCATCAGTAGCAAAGGACACGATATTATTCAGAGGAATACTTTTTTACTTCAAAATAGTGTTCCAAAACTTGAAATATAGATTTTCTTTAGAATCAGTTTCTAATTTTTTGTGAACAGTAATTCTTTACAAATTTTTTCACATTTAATGAAGCGAACGTAAGCAAGAAGTAATGAATCATTGTTTGGTAAAGTAGATTAATCAAGCTGTAAAGAAATTTCTGCAGCCTTCAAAATATCAGTTGGAGAACTCCCCACGTCCTCAGACATTTCGTCGATTCGCATGTGTACTGTTATTGCTAAGTGGAATTCTCTTAATAATATCAGACGCCGGCTTGTGCAGTACAGAACACAGAACCTCATTGACAGATGGCAGAATCAATTCTTCCCCAATCGTGTGCGGTTTTCCCGATTTAGCAATAAGCAAGGAAATGTTGTAAGAGGCACGAAGCTCATCTGCGTCTTGTTTGGATGCCACTGAAAACATACCAGCTAAAGCTGGACGTCTTGAATATTGTTCTTTGAGCATTTGAAAGTAAGATAAACTTTTCTGTTAGGGTGTATTTCGGTTTAATGTTCTTCTAAACGTGAAGGTTTCATACATTCATTTGAGAAAACTCTCTGGCAAATCAGGCACATTGGTAATGTCTTGTTTAAGGGCGCCTCAATAAAACCATATTTCAAGTGTTCGACATTGTACTGTCTACATTTTTTCTTTGAATGTGACATCTGTGAAAATAAAAATAAATTTAGATATGACCACCATCACGTTATTTCATTAAATAGATTTACTATTACAATTTAATTAAATACATTGAAAATTGTGTTCATTATTTCATGAATATTTTGCGACCAACAAGTGAACTGTAAAAAAACATTTGTTATTTATTTAAATTTATTTAAAATGTACAAATACAAATTTTAATAGTATTTTTAAATTACGTTACCGCCCAGCCACGGAAACGATGTACAAAATAGTATTCATGAAAAAAGAATAATAAAAATTATTAAGCTTTATCGAAAATTTAGAAACAAAAGTTGTTAATTATAACTCGTTTATTTAACTTTGGTAAATAACTTTTCTCTTCAAATTTCTCAAATGAAAAATTTTCATAAAATAACTTAGATAAAATTGACATCATTAATCTGCCACTTCCGGTTGGCAGATCTCTATCAAAAGTGGACAGAATTGAGATATTCAGGTACGAAACTTGAATATGTAATTTCATAACAAGCTGTTCGACAGAATTTGCTCAAACTGATACACAGGCAGGCATAAAGATGGACGGAGAACAGTTAATTCGAGTTAATACAAGTCTATTTCATGGTAATATTAGCAACCCATACACTGGCGGGATAACTGACTGTCTTCAGAGCACGTCTATGTGTGTGCCAGCGACAGACAGGACCACTCGCTCCCCACTAACACACAGTCCTACAGACCGTCTTCGATTCACGCATTTTCGGCTAAAATGGTAAAGATGTTCCAAGTTATTTTATAAAAATATATCAGAGATTTTCATCTCTATTAAAATTAAAACGCACAATATATTGAATAAAAATTAAGAGAGTGAGGCGTATCAATACATTTCTTAAGCAATATATTCCGAATGCAGACTTGAGGTTTTTCAAATCAATCATTCAGATTTTGCGTAATAAGTGGAAATGATCAAAAGAAAAGGAAAAGTGACAGTAGATTCATGTTATCCAACTTGATGGTTCTTTGGGATTCCATTGTTTATAAAAGGATGAAGAGAAAACAGAAAATAAAAATATTGAAGAAAGGTATATAAATTATTATACCCATAAATTTGACTGTATCATTATCATTAGTGTTTCAACATACAGGAATATATTGTACTGTGCTTTGAGAATCGAAGTTTAACTGAATTTTATAATGTGGTAAAAAAGTCTCATCCAATTTTATAACCATCTGTTAAGCGCCTTAAATCTAGCGTAAGAGACCTGTGACTGAAATCTTCAATTTTTCGCGATAAAGTATAACTAGCTGCACACAAAGCTCATTACTAACCGATGCCCTTCGAACCATCGCCAGGACTTTCGACTTGCTGAAATCCTAAGGGGATTAGCCAGCGTACTGTAATACTGACGGTTTCTATCCACACATCCGGAGGGACTGATCCGTGATGGGATACTGAGTGGCCTTGTCACTGTGTGTGTGTGGGCGACTAAGGGCTAAGCGTGCCAGGGGCTACGACTGACGGACAAAATCTGTCCAGGACACTCGATCATCTCTCTCTCCAGCGTATGAGCGCGTTTTGTCAACACGTTAAAAAGTTATTTTTCCATTTTCAAAGCCGGTGACCATACTATTCAATAATTTTCCATTAAAAAGTCATTTGCGGTACCCTGATTACTTCTGTTCCATTATATATAACGATTGCTGGTAAAATGTAAGTACAAACAAAATGTAAGTGCAGGAAAATACATTTAAAAAAATTTAAAAACCTCTTTCTTCCCTACTCCACATATTCAATTCGACAAGCTCCTAAGACGACACACTTTGCACCTGTAGTTGACACTCTTTCCATAACCCCAAATTACCATGAGGATCAGAGAACAACAGTTGACCAACTGACATCGAGAAGAAAGTACACAGCAGAGGCCTGGACCAAGTGAAAGAAGTTGCAGATCCAAATGCAGGACAACTCAGGCAACACGAGTTGTGATCTTCTGGGGGTACTTCATGGTTAAAGAAGCAACTCTACACAATTCCCTCCATAGTAAATAAAAAATTTAAAAAATAAAACTTATTTTAAAAAAAATGTCAGATAGCCTAAGGGCGTTTTCACACACACCGGCAAAACCGGAGCCGGCGCCGACCTTTTCGCACCGAGTTCAATAAGTTTTTTGCTTTGGCGGAAGAAATAGGCATCAATCATTCAGCAAAAATTACTTCAATAGATTAGTATATCGTAGAACGAAATACAGTAAATATTTAATTAACATACAGTACTGGATACATCCTGTGCTGACTCAAATACAAAAAGAGGCCTAGAAAAATATTGAAATATATTGGGTACACAAATATTCTGTTATATTTTTATTTCATTATTGGCAGTAAGTAGGTCCACGTAAGCTGTAGATACCGCACAGGTTCACAGTCGGTCTGTCTGAAGGCACTACCGAACAATCGAACACTGATCAGTGTAAACGTATAAGCATTGTTGATCCAGCTGGAACATAAACATACTAACAATGGTGATCCCTATGGTGCACAGCACTTGGTGGGACTCATTCATGAACTATTGAAGCATGTTTTAAGGACATAGATATAATGTACTTATACCAACTTTTAATCCCCACTGATCTTGCTTAAAGGACATTTGGAATTACTTGCTGAAACATTTGTTCAATGTTTTTTGTTATTAATTAATCTTATCGGAACGTCGTTGCCAGTGTTGGCTAGGGGGTGCCGGCTGGGCGTCTACGCCACCCAAATTTTTCTTTGTTCACAAACACCCCCTTCCAGCTCTCTAACGCCCACCGGGGGGCGGTACGGCCCACGTTGGGAACCACTGAACTAGATGATACTCCAAAAATGTATTTTAGTTTTCATCCCGAATTGTTTTTTGTTATTGAAAAACGTAATTTGTTTTTGAATTAACTCAGAATATTATTATTATAGTCATGGATATATATTCAAAGGCTTTAGCACCATTTTTCGGGAGATTCCTCCTCGCAGTTTTTTTTTTTTCATATATAAAAACATCCGTACAAACCGAATCAAAATTCTCAATTTTTGACCTTCTTCCACTGTCGAAGGTCATTGAGACTAAAAGTGGAATATACAAAAGTTGTAGAGAAACGTGCTTAATCACTAAAAAAAATTAATCTCTTACACGGTTTATTACATATCCTCAAAAAACCTGTTTTCACAAAATTTAGATCATATCCGATCTATATTAAAATATGACAGTTCTACACAAGAACGTTTTGTTTAATATCTAGTACAAAAGAGAGATATAAATGGCTCGATCGTTACCTCTAATGTATATTGTTTTTGGCAGATACTTTGTCAAGTGAGATTTGAAATTTGTGGTGTTAATTAACAGATACACTATTAATGAAATGGTAGGTAAGTGCAGAGTGGCAGTCTTGATTTTCCGTTTTCTTCGATCTCTAACTCTCCTTCTGAATTTATATTGAGGGCAATGCTTTAACCACGTTTGAACGCATCAGTTGTTTGTATCTCTCCTTGAAACTACAGTAGTACTAAATGGGAAAGTTGATGATTGTGCTCACGTGGCTTCTGGTTCAGGCTCCTAGGTGTACGAACAGAGTGCTTTATAATCCGTGATATAAAATCTCTAACAGATTTTACAAAAATTCCAATATTTACAGTTTTGGGAATTAACAATGATAAAACGTATATATTAACTAATGACATAAAGTATCACCATGCGCTGTTTAGGCGCGCTCATACAGAAAAAGATGCAACTTTTAGACTTTTAGTATCTGCGTCAGCGAGAACTTTAAAACTAATCAAGATAAAAAAAAATCCCTATATGTTAATTTGATGACAAAACTGTCATTATGTGAATTTTCGTTGAAATTTGTTTGTTAGTTTTTACGAGATGCAAGCCCAGATATTAAAAAAAAATGGAAAATTTAGGGATTTGACCCTAGTGTCATGGTAAACTCTGTTACTAATGTGTATCTTAATGTTATTCGGTAACATAACCTATCTCTATATGTTGTATTGTTGAAATCCGTACATTAGTTTTGCATGATTTTCAGACAGACAGAAAAAATATCTCTGTACCATATTAATTTTAATTATTTAAAATTTATTAAATGATACCGATCCAAAATATGAAAATTAGGAATCAGATCTGACTCACAATTTAACAAGAGAAAGAAGTAATTTATTTCGAACAATTCAAATTTTATTCTAGCAATATTAAAACATATTTAACTGAATCTTGAACAAAACTGGCGTACATAATTCACGGGTATTATTTGATATACGTGATTCCGGAGTTCTGCACCAGAAGGGCAGCGACTTGATGATCTTTCATTGAAACGCATTAATTCCCATTAAAGTATTGTTCCACAGCTATCTCACCAAAGAACTGAATGTTAACTAGGGAGTCTCAAAGTTGCTCAAGGCTGGCACTGGGATTAATCTCTTTGGCAACGAATGTTACTTATAGCACCGTTTGTAGAACAGTACATTAACAATAAAGGTGGTTGTTGCGTAGCTGTAGCCCCTGATGCGTATTGAACATTTATATTCGTAGCAGCACATAGAAAATTTCATCGTTTTCATGTCACGTCTCCCTCTGTTGGAACCGTACACCAATGTATCCGCTTCTCTTGTCGTTCTAATCTCTTTATTGTAGGCGCCCCCCCCCCCCCTCACGCCTCAACATGAAACAGAAGAGCATCGAAAACTAAAAGCGCGCAATAATTTTTTGCATCCTGATTGGTTTTTCTTCAGAAAATCGTATTTGGCGCTTGACACGCTCTGGCAATCCTCAACCTAAAGAGGAAGCTTTCCTCTCGTCCCCACTTTGTCCACCTCCGGCATGCAGGTTCTTCGCAACGAGTTTGCGATTTTGAGTACTCTAAGTATATTCACTTACAAAAAATTTTCCCTTTAATTGTCTCGTCCAATAAAACGTAATGCAGATTTTGATAACCACATAGCTTCCAATCCTTATTAAAATTTTATTTGTCCGACAAGGAATTAAAATTTTACATTACATGCTTCCTCGCTGAATCACTACGCAATCTGATTGTTCATCCAATGTCTTCCCTTATCTTTTCTGGTTAATTTGAACGGTCCCTTCACAGACTCCATCTTATCACAATATTTATCTAATTACAGTATCTCTATGTCGTTACTAATCGTTTCATTTACTGTTACTGCCATAATTCTATCTTTAGCGCCTGACTATCACTGTAGTAAAATTTAATCACGAGACATTATAACAGATTGAATGTCATCACTTTCCTAGTCAGTACAGTCTGCCAACGCAGAGCAGTATTAAGAAAGCGCGGGGCCTGTAGCAAATGCGAACAATATGCCTTTGGTTTGCTTTAGGTATTAAAGTTTAGGATATAAAATATAATAGCACATTTATAAAACTACCTTTCGTGCTTTAATGTGGGCAAATTTAGAGATGAAAATAGTGAAATCAATATTTCTTAATAAATCATTTTCTATAATCATAAAAACAAGATGATTGAGACGTTATTCTCCCATTGTGTTCATTAGCCCATTTTTACGCGATTTAATGTTCAAAAAGAACTTTCTCCTGTGCAGTTGGTAACCATAAAACTGAAGTAAATATGTAACACTATTTCTACATTTGGGAAACACAATTCTATTGAATTTTCCATTAAGAATGCATAATATTGAAGTTATAAAGCAGCAGCCACATCTGTTTTCAGCAGCTCAGCGAAATGTACCAATTCGTTGCATAGACGGTCTTCCACATCGGATGGGTAAACACTGACCATAATTGGCGATATTTTCACCATTTCTTCTGCTGGTAAAGATTTTAATTTCCTAAGCATTCCAAATACATTATTCAGTAGATAGTATGCTTCCATGCGCTTAGTTAATGCACGCTGCACATTATCATTTATGACAATAAACAACTGAATTTCAAAATGTTGTCTAGGTGTTTGTTTTTCTAAATCTTCATTAAGTGTGGTAGTGCCACTGGAATTATCGTATTTTATATTTCGCTTGCTTTTTTCTTGAAGTCAGTTGCTGACACTGTTCACATCAAGTTAGGACTCTGGCTTTTGCCTCTATATCTAAAAATGTGGACCACATTGCTTGCACGTACCCGTGTAATAATTTATAAAGAGCGTATCCCAAGTTAAGGTCGTGGTCAGACAACTGCAGAGAAGCGTTAGTCATTATTCTGGCTGTAAACCAATCGTAACTTGTTGAGGCTTTGGACGTTTTTACGTAGCATTTACAGTATCCGGTACTGACGCAGCGGACACAAGAAATAAAGCAACAAATATACGAATGTTGAACTTATATTTGCCGTGCCAGCCAGGTATACAACTTATTCCTAGTAAATAGAATCAAATATAATTCGCCATCAGTTGCGTAATACAAAGTATTTTTTTAACTGCTTTATGTCTCTCAACAGCGAGGTCTTTAGATACGGGAAAGGATGGGGGCAAGGAATGGGAAGGAATTCGGCCATGGCCTTTTGAAGGAAGCATCCCGGCATTTGCCTGGAGTAATTTGGGAAACCATGGAAAACCCAAATCTTAATGCCCGGACGGGGATTCGAACCGCCGTCCTCCCGAATGCGAGGCCAGAACGCAATCCGTTACACCACCACTCTCGGTAAATACAAAGTAAGGAATATACAGGGTGTTTCAAAAAGGACTTTACAACTTTGAAAATTCATATAAATTTTATGAAACAAGGTACAGAGCTGGTTTTGGTGTTGTTTTAAAGGAAAACACTTCAAGTTTTTTTTTACCTTAAACTAAAAATGTTCTATGTGGCTTCCGTTGGTTAGTCTGCAGACATCCCATCGGTAGTCGATTTCTTCCCAGACTCGCACTAGCATTTCAGGTGTAACTTGCTCAGCAGCAGCGTAAATTCTTGCTCTAAGTTCAGGTAGAGTAGCCGGCAAAGGAGGTACGTACACCATATCTTTTATGAAACCCCAGAAGAAAAAATCTAGTGGTGTCAGGTCTGGGGAACGGGGGGGCCATGTAATTGGCGCATCATGGCCAATCCATTGACCTGGAAAGCGGTCATTGAGAAAATCCCGGACGTCAGTCAGATAGTATGGTGGTGCACCATCTTGCATAAAGAAAACATTTCGTTCTCAGTCATCCTCATCGATCTGTGGTATCAAAAATTGTTGCAACATATCAAGGTACACTATTCCGTTGATGGTTCTCTCTTGGAAAAAAAAGGGCCGTACATTTTCCTCTTGCTCAACACACAAAAAACGTTCAACTTTGTAATGTTTCATGGGGATTTTCACTGCCCCAAATCATACAGTTATATGTGTTAACCTTGCCACTTAAGTGAAAAGTTGACTCGTCAGAAAAGATTATGTTGTCCAAGAAATGTTCATAATCATCCACTCGATTTAACATATCCACACAGAAGTTCCTACGTGCAATCTTATCAGTGTCTTTAATTGCTTGTAAAAGCGAATATTGGTATGGTATCAAATGCAAACGTTTTCTCAACACACGCCAAACCTTCGTATGTGGAACTTGCAGCTCACGAGATGCACGCCGGGTCGATTTCGTAGGGCTGTTAACAAAACTTTTTCTCACTTGCTCAACGACCTCGTCAGATGTGCTTGGACGACCTGAGGATTTTTTATGTTTTACTGAGCACCCTGTTTCTACAAAACATCTATGCCACTCATAAATTGTAAGCCTACTAGGAGGATCTTTAGCGTACTTGGTACGAAATTTACGCTGAACTGTTATCGCAGACTTCGATTCTTCAAACCAAAACACACAGCTAGCACGGTCGGGTTCAGTGAAGGCAGCCATATTTAACGTAACTGCCGCTAGCGCTTGTGCGGCGCGATTAGGCACTAGCGGACAACGCGAGTCAAAACTTGAAGTGTTTTCCTTTAAAGCAACACCAAAACCAGCTCTGTACCTTGATTCATAAAATTTATATGAATTTTCAAAGTTGTGAAGTCATTTTTGAAACACCCTGTATATAACATCATAATACAAATTAGGACACATATATAACATCATTACAACTATAATCTGTTACCGTTTGGGGGAGAGCGGTCCAAGGCACCCTCTTGCCCTTGGGTTTGGAAACGGCCCCGAAAGGCAGATGAATCACAAATGATCAACGGCATGGGGATGCAGAAGGCAACGGGAAACCACTGCATTAAAGACCCAAGGGGTATCCCAAGCACATGTAATCCTCTCAAATTACATATATCATGATGGCTTCTTCCTGGATAAAATATTCCTGGGGTAAAATTGTCCCCCAAACGGATCTCCGGGTGTGGACTGCTCAGAGAGGAGTCATCAGGATTGATAGAAACATTCTATGAGTCGGAGCGTGGAATGTCAGATGTTTGAATAGGTCAAGTAGGTTAGAAAACTTAAAAAGGGAGATGGAACAACTCCCTTTAATGGAAGGACGCACAGGATTTCTAGTCTGGGGAATACAGGAAATTTACCACACGAGATGGCTGGGAGTGTGCATAAGCCACGTAGCTCCATTTTGGCCTCCTGTGAACCCCCCCTTCCCCCCACGTAGCCCCACGTCTCTTTTGCCTCTGCCCCCCCTCCCCCCCACGTAGCACGTAGCTTTTTTCCCTTTTGACTCCAGAAGATATTTTGAACTGTTTTCTCTTGTTTGACTATTGTAAATTACATACGGATTTAATTAACTGAGGGAAATAAATATTCACATGCTGTTGTGAGTCCTATTTCTCATTTTAACTATGAAACATGTTAAGAAAGGAAAGCTACGTGGCCTGGCTTGGAACCCCCGTCCCCCCACGTAGCCCAGCGTAGCCTTTCAGCCAACCCCTCCCCCCCCCATAGACCGAGCCACGTAGTTTGTGCACGGTCCCTGTCAATGGAGTCACTGGTGTATTATTTGTAATGAATAAGAGAGTAGGAAAGAATGTGAGTTATTTTTTACAGTTTAGTGACAGGTTTATTTTGATGAGGTTAGAAACTAAGCCCGCCCCAACCACGTTAGTAGAAGTGTATACGTCAACGACACAGGAATATGACGAAGAAATATAGAAAGTGTACACCGAAATTTAAGAAATAATCCAATGCGCGAAGAGGGAGAAAAATGTAACATGGGTGATTGGAACGCGATAGCGGGAGAAGGAAAAGAGGGGAGTATTGTAGGAAGTTTTGGTCTAGGAGAAATAAATGAGCGAGGAAGCAGGTTGTTAGAATTTTGTGAAAGATATAAGCTATTTGTATCAAACACACTGCTTAAGAACCACGCAAGAAGGATATACACCTGGAAACGTCCTGGGGATGCAGGCAGATACCAGATAGATATCATGGTCAAACCTAGACTTAGGAATCAAGTTGTAGACTCTAAAGAGTACCCAGGAGCAGACTTAGACTGTGACCATAATTTGATAGTAATGAAGTGCAGGCTGAAATACAAGCGAATAAGGAAGCAGTATAAGCGAAACAGACTGGATGTGAATAAACTGAAATAATCTTGCATGAGAGAAAAAAATTGCAGAAATTATAGACTTAGGTCTAAGAAGCAATTCTGAAAGGAACTCAACCGAGGACTAATGGAATGCATTAAAGACCCAAATAATGAAAGCTGGTAAAGAAACATTAGGCTTTAGAGAACAAGCCGTCTGAAAACCGTGGACAGAGGAAATTTTGAAACTGGTAGATCAGAGGAGAAGGCACAAAAATGCTCAGGATGAAGCAGGAAGAAGGCAATTTAGAAATCCAATCAACAGGAAATGCAAAAAACAAAAGAAAAATGGCTAGAAGAAAAGTGTGAAGAAGTAGAAAAGGAAATGGTCATAGGTAAAGTAGATATGGATTGTAAGGGTTGGGGAGAGACTATACTAGTCTTTTCCAACCAAATGTCAACCTCTCCTTCACGTGGTGCACCCTGTTTGCACGGACGAGGCTCTGGCGACTGAAAGATTCCCGGTATAAGGAGTCACCCACCGCTTGCCAACGGCCTCCGAAGGGAGGGCGGAAGAGCGGGGAGCGGTTCAGGGCACCCTCTTGCCCTTGGGGTTGGAAACGGCCCCTAAAGGCGGATGAATCAGAAATGATCAACGGCATGGGGATGCAGAAGGCAACGGGAAACCACTGCATTAAAGACCCTAAGGGTATCCCGAAGACATGCGGATCTCCGGGTGGGGACAGCTCAGGGAGGAGTCATCAGAATGGATAGAAACATTCTACGAGTCGGAGCGTGGAATGTTAGAATTCTGAAAAGGGCAGGTAGGTTAGAAAACTTAAAAAGGGAAATGGAACAACTTAAGTTAGATGTTGTTGGGATTAGTGAGATTAAATGGAAGGACGCACAGGATTTCTGGTCTGGGGAACACAGGATAATTAGCACACAAGCTGTCAATGGAGTCACAGGTGTAGGATTTGTAATGAACAAGAAAGTAGGGAAACGGGTGAGTTATTATGAACAGTTTAGTGACAGGATTATTTTGATGAGGTTAGAAACTAAGCCCGTCCCAACCACATTACTACAAGTATATATGCCAACGTCACAGGAAGATGACGAAGAAATAGAAAAAATATACGCTGAAATTGAAAAATTAATCCAATATGTGAAAGAGGATGAAAATCTAATGATCATGGGTGATTGGAATGCAATAGTGGGAGAAGGAAAAGAGGGTAATACTGTAGGAAGTTTTGGTCTAGGAGAAAGAAATGAGCGAGGAAGCAGGTTGCTAGAATTTTGTGAAAGATATAAGCTAGTAGTGGCGAACAAACTGTTTAAGAACCATGCAAGAAGAATATACCCCTGGAAACGTCCTGGGGATACAGGCAGATATCAGCTAGATTATATCATGGTCAAACAGAGATTCAGGAATCAAGTTCTAGACTGTAAAGCGTACCCAGGAGCAGACATAGACTCGGACAATAATTTGATAGTAATGAAGTGCAGGCTGAAATTCAAGCGAATAAGGAAGCAGTATAACCAGAACAGACTGGAAGTGAATAAACTGAAACAATCTAGCACAAGAGAAAAATTTGCAGAAATGGTAGACTTAGGTCTAAGAAGTAACTCTGATAGGAGCTCAACCGAGGACGAATGGAATGAATTAAAGACCGAAATAATGAAAGCTGGCAAAGAAACAATATTGTTTAGGGAACAAGCTGCCCGAAAACCTTGGATCACAGAAGAAATTTTTACAGCTGATAGATCAGAGGAGAAGGTACAAATATGCTCCGGATGAAACAGGAAGAGAGCAGTACAGGCAACTTAGAAATCAAAGAAATAGGAAATGCAAAATAGGAAAAGAAAAATGGCTACAAGCAAAGTGTGAAGAAGTAGAAAATGAAATGTTCGTAGGAAAAGTAGATGTTGCATATAGAAAGATCAAACAGAATTTTGGAGAAATGAAGAAAAGAGGTATGAACATTAAAACTGCCGATGGGAAACCTCTTTTAAGTTCAGAAGATAGAGCTGACCGATGGAAGGAATACATTGAGAAACTGTATGATGGGGACGACTTGATCAATTGTGTATTGGAAAAGGATGGCGATGTCGACATTGAAGACTTACAAGATCCTGTTTTGAGGACAGAATTTATTAAAGCTCTGAATGACTTGAAAGCAAATAAGGCAGTTGGAATTGATGAGATCCCTGCAGAACTTCTTAAATCTCTAGGAGAGGAAGGAATCGAAATATTATTCAAGCTGATACCAAACAGTTATGAAACAGGAGAAATTCCAACTTATTTTAATAAAAATATCATCTTCACACTTCCAAAGAAAGCACAAGCCGACAAATGTGAGAATTATCGCACCATTAGTCTAACATCAAATGCTTCAAAATTACTGACCAGAATAATATACAGAAGGATGAAAAGGGTAGTAGAAGAGATAGTAGGTGAAGATCTCTGGTATCCCGTCCTGATATTGCGGCATGCCCGGTAGGTGGCATGGAAATCGACATAGTATAGACGGCGCTGGCATCAGGCCAACCAGCGCCACCGCAGCACAGTTTCCGCCACGGCCAATCAGAGCCGACTCGGCTCGGATATAAATAAGCCAGCGCAGCTCCATTCATCCAGTTCGGTGTTCGCTGCGCTTTCAGTCGTGTCTCCGTCAACTGTGCTTTGTCTCTTGGACTCTCGACAGTGTTTCGTCTCGGCTACGTCTACGTACTCTCTCTCGGACTCAGTGAATCGCTTCTCGGACTCGTGACTGTGCTTGTTCTCGGTGACGTTCGGTACGCTCTCTTCGGACTTTGTAAACCTCACGTCGGATACAACCAGTGCGCGTCTTTGGATTCCGTTCGGCCTGCTCCTTGGACTTGTTCGGGTTCTTCGTGACCATCTTCTGCGGACTGCCCCTCCGCCGTTCGACGTCGGCCGCCGCACGGACATAGCAATTGGCGACGAGGAAAAAGGTTATCAGCTGGCATCATGGACACCGTGACTCGTATTCTGGAGCAACAACAACAGCAGACAGCGCTGCTACAGCAAACGCTCCAAGTAATACTCGAGAAACTGTTAGCACAGGAGGCCAAGTCAGTCCAGGCCTCGGAAAATTCACACATCCGGCCGCCAGCGTTTCCACCATTTC
The DNA here is from genome assembly GCA_031002005.1 of Vandiemenella viatica. Lineage (NCBI taxonomy): Eukaryota > Metazoa > Arthropoda > Insecta > Orthoptera > Morabidae > Vandiemenella > Vandiemenella viatica. The sequence continues at coordinate 195,146,218 of CM061921.1, forward strand.
ATGACGCTAAGGAAGACTGGGACACATATTTGCATCTGCTCAAACAGCATTTCTCGGCATTCCAGGTGACGGACGATGCCTTACAGCGCTCGCTGTTTCTGTCGTGGGCATCACCCGACACGTTCTTCCTCCTGAAGAAACTGGCCCCATTATCAGATCCGGTCGCCCTCACATTCAACGAAATGTGCACTCTGCTAACAAGCTACTACTCTCAAAGATACCACGTGGTGGCCTCCCGCCTTGAGTTCCATCAGTATCACAAACAACCGGGACAATCATACCGGTCATGGATGACTGATCTCCAAGGTCTTAGCCGTAAATGCGACTTCACTTGCTCAAACGCAAAGTGCAGGGCTTCATATGCAGACTCCCTGATTCGCGACGTCATAGTGCAGCTAGCTCCAGACCCAGAGGTGCGCACAGCGGCACTGAAGCTGGACAACCCATCACTCGAGGACATTCTACGCATTGCGCACTCGCATGAAATTGCGCAAGCAGCGAACGAGCGCCTCATGGCTCGCCCACAAGTAGCGGCGGTCAAAACGTCACAACACAACTCCCGCGCACAAGGCAAATCCATGGCGCGCTCCAGACACCAACAAAGCAGGACGCCATCGCTGTCCGACGTATCTATGACGTCCGAACCCCGACCCCCACCCCGCCGACGATTCCAGAGGCCCCTGCCGTCTTGCCCACAGTGCTTCACTTCGCACTCACGGGCAGATTGCCCCGACCGTTGGGCACATTGCACACGCTGCGGTAAAGAGGGACACTTGCGGTCAGTCTGCCGAAACCGGTCACCTCGCCCCAACCCGATAGCCCGCATGCAGCAAGAAACGTTCAATACACTACAGACCGCAGCTCATACTGGCGACCCGCTCTCACAGAAACTATTCTTAACTCTTAGAGTCGCCAACCAGGACATCCGTTTTCAAGTGGACACGGGGGCAACCGTCTCGCTGATAAACCAAGCCACCTATGCTCAACTAGGCTCACCACCGTTGTCTCCACCTTCACGGCGTTTGGTATCGTACGGGAATAGAGACATTCCCCTGCGGGGTCAGGTCTGCATCACGGCCGCCTACAAACAAGTCACCAGACCAATCACCTTTTTTGTGGTGGATCAGCCCTCGGCTACTAATATTTTTGGGTTAGACGCATTCAACAGATTCGGATTCTCAATCGTGGACGAAGTCCAGGTCATATCGGACTCGGTCCCATTCCAGGACCTAGAGGACCTCTGTACTCAGTTCGCACCCATCTTTACGCCAGACTTAGGGTGCGCCTCAGATTTCGAGGCTCACATCACCCTCCGGCCCGGTGCAGTACCTCGCTTTTGTCGTGCCAGACCTATTCCGGTCACCTTACGTGCAGCAGTAAAATAGGAACTTGACCGGCTACAGAAGATTGGACTAATCGAACCTGTCAAATCTAGCGCTTGGGCTACACCACTGGTCATCATCCAGGAAACCCAATGGCACCCTCCGGTTATGTGGAGATTTTAAGGCTACGATCAACGCCCAGTCTCAAGTCGAGACGTATCCAATCCCACGACAAGAAGATCTTCTCACTAAACTTGCGGGCGGCGAATATTTTCTCCAAGATTGACCTCGCAGATGCATACTTGCAGCTTCCACTAGATGAGGAATCGCAAAACATCGTCGTCATCAACACACAGTTTGGACTCTACAAATACAAGCGCCTCCCGTTTGGCATCGCTTCTGCACCGGCAATATTCCAAAGATACTTGGAGCAGCTGTTGCGACACATCCCGGCATGCGCAAACTACCTGGACGATATCATTGTCACAGGAACCACTCGCCAGGAGCACCTACAAAACCTGCGCACGCTATTTGCAGCATTACAAGAGGCAGGGCTGAGGTGTCGCCTCGAGAAGTGTCAGTTTTTTCAAGAGGAAGTAGAATATCTCGGCCATTGGCTCAACAAAGAGGGAATTAGACCATCAGACCGCAACGTGGCCGCCATAGATTCCCTACCCCGCCCAAAGAATCTGCCAGAACTACAAGCCTTCCTCGGGAAAATAAATTACTACTCAAAGTTTCTGCCACAAGCGGCACACATCTCACAACCCCTCAACCAGCTCCGGAAAAAGGGCGTTGCCTACAACTGGACCCCTTCTTGTCAACGGGCCTTCGACCGGCTAAAGCGCATGCTAAGGTCTGCTCCTTGTCTGACGCCGTTTTCTCCTACACGGCCCCTAGTCGTGGCAGCTGACGCCTCAGCATATGGAATCGGGGCGGTACTCGCACATAGGAATGAAGACGGCTCTGAGCAACCGATAGCGTTTGCTTCTAAGACATTGACGCCAGCACAACGCAACTACTCGCAGATCGAGAAAGAGGCATTGGCAATAGTCTTCGCTATCAAGAAATTCCATGTATATCTATTTGGAACCAAGTTCTCCCTCATCACCGACCACAAACCGTTGGTGGCAATATTTGGACCCCGCTCCAGCCTCCCAGAGCGAACGGCCCAACGCCTCCAACGATGGGCGATGTTTCTGAGTGCTTATAATTATACAATCCAATATAAGCCAACAGCACAACACTCCAATGCCGACGCCCTATCACGCCTGCCTGCCGGCCCCGATCCGGAATTCGACCAACAGGAAGTACTGTGTTTTCATATCGACACAGAGAGGAAGCAGACAGTGGACGGGTTCCCCATTAGCAGCAGCCCGAATCGCCTCCGCCACCCAGCGGGACCCAATCTTGCGCCAGGTCCTGCGCTATATCATTCACGGGTGGCCAACATACCTCACACGCAGAATGGACAACGAGTTGAAGACATGGCGCCACATATCTGACAGACTCTCGGTCACAGACGGCGTCATCCTTTTGGACGCAGAAAACGACACACATCGTGTGGTCATCCCAGCGGAATTGCGCTCACAAATTCTAAAGCTCCTGCATCGAGGACATTGGGGCATGTCCCGTATGAAAAATCTCGCAAGAAGACATGCTTATTGGCCAGGAATCAACCGAGACATCGAGAAGATGGTACGCAGCTGCACAGCCTGCGCCCAACATCAGGCAGCGCCACCGCAAGCTTTCGCCCCCTGGCCCACACCCCGCCAACCATGGGACCGTATTCATCTGGATTTTGCAGGCCCATTTTTGGGAACTATGTGGCTACTTATAATTGATGCCTATTCAAAGTACCCGTACGTTGTTCGCATGGCATCCACAACGACGGAAGCCACACTAAATGCATTAAGCCAGGTTTTGGCCATCGAGGGGTTACCACGCACCCTCGTCTCAGACAATGGGCCCCAATTCACAGCATCGACATTCGAAGAATTCTGCGTGGCTAACGGCATCAAACATATCTTCAGTCCTCCATTCCATCACGCCTCAAATGTCGAAGCAGAACGGCTCGTAAGGACGTTCAAACAACAAATGCTGAAAGAGATACAGTCAGCTACGACGTCTTCCGCCCTCACCCTCTTTCTCAGCATATACCGGACAACACCAATTAATGGTCGCAGCCCAGCAGAACTGCTCCATGGGCGACAACCACGAACGATGCTGCACCTCCTGGCACCATCACCGGCAGAGCCCCGGTCCAGACCGTCCCATCGGTACACGCCAGGCAGCGCGGTCTGGGAACGCGCCTACGGAGGGAACGCTACTTGGGTGCCAGCAAGAGTAGTGGGGACACACGGACGCCGTGTCGTCTCAGTACAAACGCCACAAAGAAGAACGCCGTCATCAAAACCAGCTGCGTCCTCACATCACAACAGGCCCATCACCATCACAACAATATCAGGAAGAATACAGTATACCACCATCAGCGCCATTAGCAGAGGTCCCACAACCACCCTCCCCACAACGACGATACAACTTGCGCCCAAGAAAGCCAGCAGTGCCGGACGAGAGTGACGTCGAAATGGACACATCCATCAACCATCCAACAACCACATCGGCACCCACGTCACCACGTCCTCAACCATGGGGTACGTCGGCGCATGATGCGGCCGGGATACCACAATCATTCCAGCCTCATCACCCGAAGCATCGTCAAGGGCGTTTCCGTCCGTAAGCGCCAACTTCAGGGGGGAGGGATCTGGTATCCTGTCCTGATATTGCGGCATGCCCGGTAGGTGGCATGGAAATCGACATAGTATAGACGGCGCTGGCATCAGGCCAACCAGCGCCACCGCAGCACAGTTTCCGCCACGGCCAATCAGAGCCGACCCGGCTCGGATTTAAATAAGCCAGCGCAGCTCCATTCATCTTTTTCCATGGGCACTCTGCGTTGTACGAGACCCCTCAGCCCGGTTCGGCCATCCTGTCTGAGGTTTTCCGTGGTTTCCCTCAGACAATTAGGCGAATGCTGGGATGGTTCCCTAGAAGGCCACGGCCGACCTGCCATCCCCCTTCCCTCCCCGTAGTAGTAGATTGGCTGAAAAGAGTCCCCTATGACTCTCCAGCAGCCCGCCTCCCAGCCTTCTGCTGGGAGGAATGAAATTGTAAAAAAAAAAAAAAAAAAAAAAAAAAAAAAAAAAAAAAAAAAAAAAAAAAAAAAAAAAAAAAAGCTCCATTCATCCAGTTCGGTGTTCGCTGCGCTTTCAGTCGTGTCTCCGTCAACTGTGCTTCGTCTCTTGGACTCTCGACAGTGTTTCGTCTCGGCTACGTCTACGGTACTCTCTCTCGGACTCAGTGAATCGCTTCTCGGACTCGTGACTGTGCTTGTTCTCGGTGACGTTCGGTACGCTCTCTTCGGACTTTGTAAACCTCACGTCGGATACAACCAGTGCGCGTCTTTGGATTCCGTTCGGCCTGCTCCTTGGACTTGTTCGGGTTCTTCGTGACCATCTTCTGCGGACTGCCCCTCCGCCGTTCGACGTCGGCCGCCGCACGGACATAGCAAGATCAGTTTGGGTTTAGGAAAAATCGTGGTACAAGGGAAGCAATTCTGTCTTTAAGATTAATACTTGAAGGGCGGATCAAGAAAAACAAAAATACTTTAAGGCATTTGTTGATTTAGAAAAAGCTTTTGAAAATGTTAGGTGGGACAAGATGTTCAAAATTTAAAGAAGTTAGGTCTTAAGTATCGAGATAGAAGAATACTCTATAAACTATATAAGAATCAAGTGGCTGTAATAAAAGTAGAGAATCACTAGAGACATGCATCAGTTAAAAAGAGTGTGAGACAAGGTTGTAGTCTATCCCCGTTAATATTCAACTTGTATGTAGACGAAGCAAAGAAGAAAGTCAAAGAAAAATTTCCATGTGGCATAAGTTTTCAGGGAGAAAAAATCAGTATGCTACGATTTGCTGACGACATTGTCTTATTAGCAGAGAGGGCTGAGGATATTGAGAAGTTATTGAATGGCATGAACAAAATACTGAAGTAAGATTTTGGACTGTATATAAATCAAAGTAAAACAAAAGTGATCAAATGTAGCAGAAATTATACCAATACTAGCAGATTAAATATAAAAATAGGATCGGATGCAATAGGAGAAGTGAGTGAGTTCTGTTACTTGGGAAGCAAAATTACAACCGATGGCCGAAGCAGGAATAGTGTTTAAAGCAGAATAGCACTTGCAAAAAGAGCCTTCATGAAAAAGAGAAACCTTTTAGTTTCAAATATTGGTCTAGGAATTAGAAAGAACTTCTTAGAACTCTATGTGTGGAGCACAGCACTTTACGGTAACGAAACATGGACTTTAGGAATACCGGAAAGAAAGAAACTTGAAGCATTTGAAATGTGGCGCTACAGAAGAATGCTGAAAATTAGGTGGACAGACAAAGTAAGAAATCAACGAGTTTTGGAAATGATGGGTGAGAAAAGAAGTTTATTTAAGAAGCTTATAGGAAGAAGAGACAGGCTGGTAGGTCATATTTTGAGACATGCTGGATTGGTTAATCTGTTAGTGGAGGGAACAGTCGAAGGTAAGAACTGTAGAGGTAGACAGAGATTAGAATATATGAAGCAGATAATTGAGGACGAGGGTTGAAAGGGGTATGTAGAAATGAAGAGGTTAGCACAGGATAGGAAGGGATGGAGGATTGCATCAAACCAGTCTAAAGACTGACGACAGCAAAAAAAAAAAAGTCGATATTGCATACAGGAAGATCAAACAGAATTTTAGAGAAATATATAAAAGCTGTCGATGGTGAAGTGTTCCCTATGTTAGTAAAGCGACTTTTCGACCTCACTGTGGCTGTATGCTACCTGTCATTCATTTCCAAATAATATTAAGTATAAAAAAAATCAGGTGGGCGCCAGAGATTGGTGTGTACCCTATTCTGAGGAAAGCGACATCCAGATCTCAAAGTATTGTTACTTAAACATGAATTATTGAACAACTAGAATTATTAATAAAGTCAAATGACACATTACATGACTAGACGGGATCTATTGAAACAAGGTTCACAATCTGACTTTACGATTTACTTATGTATTTTAATTGTTTACTTGACAAGATTTTACAAAGATTAATTTTCTTTTTAAAACACAAGGGTACATAACTTTTTCTGCGGAGCAAGAGAGTCTGTCTCGGGGCGATAACTAGGGTAAACGACGTTGATGCAAAAGTTCCTTTTTCTGAATGGTGGTTACCGTGCAGGCGAATCTAAGTTGTGCAGTCGGTGGGTTGACCAGCTCTGTGTAACGGCCGGCTGCTGTCCGCAGTAGTCCGCTGGGTGGTCGATCTGCCACCCTCGGCTGGAAACCAACAAGTTCATCTCTCTTCCGTGCTGCCGGATGAAGCGTCGCTTTCCGCGCCCTGTTCATGACGTCTGCCAATGTCTGTAATTGGAGGGAAACTCTTTTTTTTTTTTTTTTTTTTTTTTTTTTTTTTTTTTTTTTTTTGTAACAGTTTAACGTCCCTTTTTAACAACGTGGTCTTTAGAGACGGGAACGGATGGGGGCAAGGAATGGGAAGGAATTCGGCCATGGCCTTTTTGAAGGAAGCATCCCGGCATTCACCTGGAGTGATTTGGGGAAACCATGGAAAACCCAAATCTGGATGCCCGGACGGGGATTCGAACCGCCGTCCTCCCGAATGCGAGGCCAGAACGCTATCCGTTACACCACCACGCTCGGTGGGGAAACTCTTGTCGCTGGTTCGCTCAGGACATGCAACAAAACCGCCCTTTTTTTCATAATAAAAATACAAATTTTTCGTATTGGCTGTACTCCCTGGCTTCCCCTCACCCTTCTTTCTTGGATACAGATTTACTTTTTATTTTATTTGTTTACTGATTCAGCCCAGGCTCCTCTTGTGTTGTGTCACGGGACTGTTATTCCATAAGTCAGATTTAATGGCAACACTCAGGGACTGGGACCGACACACGACGAGAAAAGATACACGCACACATGTGTTTCACCCGGAACATTACAATGGGAAACCTCTTAAGCTCAGAGGATAGAGCTAACTGATGGAGAAACTGTATGATAGGGACGACTTGAACAGTAGCGTAATGGAAAAGAAAGGTGATGTAACTATTGATGACTAAGGAGATCCTGTTTTGAGAGCAGAATTTGATAGAGCTCTGAATGACTTGAAAGCGAATAAGGCAGTTGTAATTGATGAAATCTCTGCAGAACTTGTTAAATCCCTAGGAGCAGAAGCAATCAAAAGATTATTCAAGCTGATATCAAAAAGTTATGAAACAGGAGAAATTCCAACTGATTTTAATATAAATACTATCTTAACACTTCCGAAGGAAGCACATGCCGACAAATGTGTAAATTATCGCACCATTAGTCTAACATCACATTCAATATTACTGACCAGAATAATATACAGAAGAATGGAAAGAGGAGTAGAAGATACAGTATGTAAATATTAGTTTGGGTATAGGAAAAAATCGAGGTACAAGGGAAGTAATTCTGGCTTTAAGATTAATACTTGAAGGGTGGATCAAGAAAAACAAAGAAACTAATATGGCGTATGTTGATTTAGAAAAAGCTTTTGATATGTTAGGTGGGACAAGATGTTTAAAATTTTAAAGAAGTCAGGTTTAAAATATTGAGATAGAAGAATTCTTTATAAACTATATAAGAATCAAGTGGCTATAATAAAAGTAGCGAATCATGAGAGACATGCATCATTTAAAAAGAGTGTGAGACTGGGTTGTAGTCTATCCCCGTTAATATTCAACTTGTATGTGGAAGAAGCAATAAAGAAAGTAAGAGAAATATATTCAGGTGGTATAAGTGTACAAGGAGAAAAAATCAGTATGCTACGATTTGCTGACGACATTGTCTTATTAACAGAACAGGCTGAGGATATTGAGAAGTTACTGAATAACATGAACAAAATACTGAAGGAAGATTTTGACCGGAATATAAATCAAAGCGAGACGACAGTGATGAAATGTAGCATAAATGATACCAATACTAGTAGATTAAATATAAAAATAGAATCGGATGCAATAGGAGAAGTGAGTGAATTCTGTTACTTGGGAAGTAAAATTACAACGGATGGCCGTAGCAGGAATAGTGTTAAAAGCAGAATAGCAATAGCTAAAAGAGCCTTCATGAAAATGATAAATCTTTTAATTTCAAACATTGATCTAGGAATAAGAAAGAACTTTTTAAACCACTATGTGCGGAGCACAGCACTTTATGGTAGCGAAACGTGGAATTTAGGAATACCAGAAAGAAAGAGAAATGAAGCATTTGAAATATGGTGCTACAGAAGAATGCTGAAAATTAAGTGGTCAGAGAAAGTACGAAAAGAACGTGTTTTGGAAATGGTTGGTGAGGAAAGAAGTTTGTGGAAGAAGCTTACAGAAAGGAGACAGGCGGGTAGGTCTTATTTTGAGACATGCTGGATTGGTTAATTTGTTAGTGGAGTGAACTGTCGAAGGTAAGAACTGTAGAGGAAGAGAGAGATTAGAATATATAAAGCAGATAATTGAGGACGTGGGTTCTAAGGGATATATAGTCATGAAGAGGTTAGCTCAAGATAGGAAGAGATGGAGGATTGCATCAAACCAATCGAAGGACTAATGACAGCAAAAGTAAAAACCCTTATCACGGCAAGAGTCAGACCGAAGAGACTGTATCGCTTCACAGTATCGTCAGTGTGTGGTACTAAGTCGCCTGTAGGTTTGATAATCGCAGGCAATTCAAATTGACGATACTCAAGTCTCAGTCACGTCGTATCGGAATTGTGCAGTTTGAAGACGGCCTAGTTGATGCACTTTACTTTTCTATAACCAGAGAGCTATACATTCATTTATTATTTTGTGGGCACAATCGTTCTAGACCTTAGATACTTGAGTAGTATAGCAAAGAATTACCTTGGAATACTAGTTCCTTAAAATAATTAAATAACAAAGAAGTCTTGGTGTTCTCCCATACCAAACCACTAAACATACAACCAGATTTCTAGGAGCGCTTGTTTAAATTGCTCTGTGGACTTACATATACTTACATTTTGAGAATTCTGCAGCCACTTGAGCCACATCCGTTGCTTAACTTTTCCGTCATATATTCATTTCGTCCGAGAAAATAAATAAAATTCACTAAGGCAACATCCAGAACTGGTGTTATTTTTTCCCAACAATATTTGTTTGGAGTGATATTAGTTTTCATATTAGAAGTTGGGAAACATGATCTCTGTTAGATAATTATTAAGTAAATAAATGTATGCTGTGATGTATTCTATCGCCATATTTAGTCGTTAATCACTAATTTATGCATCAGCTCCCATGCACGGATGAATTAATTTTTAGCCCAACTTCCAACTCAAAAAAAAAAAAAAAATAATTGCAGTATAAAATTGAAATTGTCATCCTAAATGGTGTTTAAAACAATGGAACATTCTGCTCGAGTTATTATAAAAAAAAAAAAAAATTGTTCATGTGGCAACATTGAAAGCGTCGCAAATTATGTACATTTTGTTGACTTGATACTTCATCGTAGCTATTTACAACTAGAGGTGTTTCCTTGATATTCTCATTGCTGCACACTCACACATCCTGAGACGTTTCGCCTGCATTCTCCCGTCATAGTTCGACTCTAACCGACTAATAGTTTCGCAGCGGAGATTGTTTCTGCAACCTACAAATGCTATATGTCTATCACCGCTCCGTTGTTTTCAAAATTTCATGGCAAAGTATGTTATTTATATCGAAAAAGTATCCTGGGTCCTTCCTAATGTTACAAAGTATTTATTTGTTAAATCTCATCATGCTAATTTACTCCAGATTTACCAACTTTTTGTTCTGTATTTATTTTTTATTTTTTTCGAATATGGATGGAGTTTCCCGAAGTCACTCAAGACTAATGTCTGGATGGTTCCTTCAAATAAAGTCCACGGTTGAATTCCTTCCCGTTACTTGCTCCCATTCCTTTCCAGCCTCTACAATGATGCGTATAGCTATAAGGGAAAAAAAACAGTAATTACTATCAAACCAAAAAATAATAATTTTAATGCAGTATTTCAAATAGACCTATAAACATCGAAGTGTTATTATGTTGAAAAGAACGGATGTTGTGATAATGAAATAGTTGTGGTGCCCGTTACCATTAATTTCCTTTGTTTGAATCCTCCTTATAAGGTTCTGGTTGGCAGACTGTTATGAAATCTTCTAGTGTCATCACCACACTTGTTAGCCGTTTGCTTGTTAAAAATTGTTGAATTAATTGTAATATTTTTCCAATGTAATTAAGCTGTGGTTTAAAAATAGACATTTAGAGAAGAAATAAGAACACAGAAACAAGCAGTTATCATATAATGTGCTCTGATTCTCTTGGTAACCTAAATTACCAAGATTAGACGTATATGTGGTAACACACACAAAGAAAAATCAATTTACAAGAATACGGATGCTCTAAAATGTGGGATTAATATTTTGAAATGTAAATGGTGTAAACTTAATGCCGTGTTAACGTGCGAGTGTGAACTGGTTGTTACCCTCACCATAGTCAATGAAAGTATCTCTCTCTCTAGAGCTCATAATGTCAAACTGAACACATCAGCTGTGAGTGTTACTTCGTTATGCGAGTAGTAGGATCCTGCTCTTACAAGAAACATTTCGACTGCGATAGGTAACTGAAACAAACCTGCAGTTTCAGAGTGAATCACGTTTAACCAAAAATGGGTACTAATATGCTGATAATTTTATCTAAAATTTATCAGCTTTCCGACTTCATATCAAAATAAAAGTATTCTACGTACTTACCTGTGGCCCATGAGATGTACATTAATTTATTAATCTGATCAGTAGACTTGCATACAGACAGACATATATATTTAAATAAAAAAATAACAGTGATTCCGTTTCTGATGCTTACTAATGATGCACCAAACTCACTTTTAAAAAAATAAATAAGTTTACAGATTTTTTGCTGTTATAGTTTTATTAGTCATGTAGATTTTTAACTGATAGTTATTACTGCAACGTTGAGATCAGACAAAAATAGTGAAAGAGCTCGATTTCGTGCTCACTCCAGCTGCGAGTCCTTTAACCTTCCGCTTCCAGACACGGGCGTGAAATTACTTCACACTTGGAGGCAATTTAATTTAAAACTTGCTTCATTCTTTTTCTGCTCTGGTGTAACACAGAATTTTTATCTGACTTAATACTCGTATAGAAAATTGACAGTTGCAAAGTTCAGTTGGTGTTCTCACGTCCAACAGTGAATTTCAAATCGGCAAAAATTTCTGGGTAAATTAATAAATTATTTAGCATACCATGCAACTTCAGTTTTGAAAATGACTTTTCTCCACAACTGTTTGCAACCATAAGTGACAGTATATTGTTGGTAAAAAATATCGTTTACGTTTATTCCTAGAAGCCACCTCTCGAGACTAATGATTTTTCATTTTTCTCACCAAAGTTGTGGTAATAAGCGTTGCAGTGAATCAGTCATTTCTCAACTGATCGTCTATCTCGTTATTATATTTTTCTACTAATTTTTGAGCTGTTGCAATTTTCTTTCAACTTGAGAAACGACAAACGGATTGTATGCCCCAAGGCTCTGGCGCTACTGTGGACGCATACCCTCCCGACCATAGTCTACTCAGCCCTCAAATAATATGGTTTTTCAGTTCTCATTGTTGTTACCATGCAGTATAGGTGTACTGAAGTATTATTTCCTACTACACTTGTGATGCGTGAGCGTTCTTTTAAAGGATTCATCCGCATTTCGTGATTTCTGATGTCACGTTCGATTTTAAAATAGGCTACTTTCTTTGCACGTGTTCTAAAAAAAAACTTTCTCTTATTTATTTTTTTGTGTTGTGTGTAAATTGTCTGCAGCCGAGGTATCATAAGCCTAATTGCGGCCCTGGGCTCCTAAACGATTGAAATCAAACGAAATAGCTTAAGTTTTTCGAAGGCACTTAAATTAATACATCTGAAGATGGCGCCAGAAGAAAATTATTTAAAAAGTCTAGTAAAAACCAGCGATTTTGCTACCGTAAAACACTTCTGTGAACAAAAGCCTCGACTTTGTTGTTTTATTTCCGTAATGAGGTGTGGATGTGGTGAAGAGGAAGTTCAGTGGCAGCTAGATGTGTGGGCAACAGGGTGGGTGAATATTCTACGAAATTTAATGTGAAGAAAAATGAGTATATGGTAATAACAAGAAAGAATAACAAGATAACCAGAGAAATTGTGATGACAGAAGAATAGGTAAAGAAAGTGAATATGTTCCAAATAGGTCGGGAGTGTTGTAGAGGAAAGCGGAAGGAACGTTGGTGAGATAAGATGCCTGATATGGGACAGGGTGAAGTAAGAATGTAATCTATCGCATTTACTATGTATCCATCCTAACGTACGGTGCTGAAACCTGGTCACTGAAGACGCGAGATATTAGCTGAGCGTAAGCAGATCATACATGAATGGACAAGATAAGGAAAAAAACAATTAGAGAGACAGCAAGAGACAACAATAACAGTGACTTGAAACTGAGAAATTGTAATACATGCACATAGTTAAACTTTACAAATATTCAAATGTTCATATGTGACTGAAGCAAAACTCTCTTAGGCATATCGAGAGCGATTCTTTGATTTACAATGATTACAAGCAACATTATACATTCAGATTTAACTAAAAATTACAGGGCGCCAGGGAATTAATTGTATCCCACCAAGAATAGCGATTGAAAGTTTCCAAACATGGAAATCTGACTTTCAATGCAACGTAGAAAAAAAAAGCACTGTACTATTAATTACACCTAGCTCAGTGTTTTTAAATTCAGAGACACAAAACTCTCACTCCTTTGGCCGTTACAGGGTTGTCTCACTGTTTTTCGTGGACGTATAATTACCGTGGCTGTCTTGGCTGCATCGGCGGCGTGAAAGACCCTAGTGTCAAGGACGCTATCGACCCTCGGTCAGGTACAGTCAAGCATTTGTCAGTCAGAAATCATATGCCGAGCATTGTCGTAGCCCCGATCGAACTTGGTGATTAGTTAACCAAGCAGTTAGCAATACTGTCGCCTAGAGCGACCTTGCCAGTACTCTCCTCTGATGCGAAATGAAGTCCTCCTTCCTCACAAAAAGGTTCCTTTCTTTCTCCCTCATAGTCTTCGCCCCCTTTTTCTCGGCATGTATCATATAAAGGCAAAAATATTTGAAATTATCAATCACGTGAGTAAATATGCACAACGGATTGGTTCCGCAAAAGCCTCCCTTCTTTGCTTGCGAAAGCTTTCGCTTCCTATTTGCTGAGAACCTTCGGGTGTCACCGATATTATTTGGTAGGACATAACCGAAATCCTCGCCATGTCGACCTCGCAAAATCCTGAATAAAAACCATAGCGAGTGGCCACCCTTCCGTCACAGGGATTACTCTCGCCTCGCTAGAGATAAGCTAATGCTATTTTCGGACTACCTGTTAGCGACTGGCTTCTGCTCTGCGCTTCAAGTTGTCTCCTCGCAGTATGCTGCCCACCCCTGCCTTCCGCTCAATACAAAATAAATTCCATTTATTTCTACATTTCGAAAATAAATTAAATCATATTAATTATTTAAAATTTATAAGAGCTGGCCTATACTCCTCATCTCACTACAATGGACTCATTCGGCTACTTAACTGAGATAATTTTATCTAATTAAAACCTTGCTTACTTAATGAACATTTTCCGTTCCATGGATTTACGTACAACTGTTTCTTTGAAATATTGAGTCCATAACTTTTTATGGTCATCATTGCCCCTACAACGAATTGGTTTTCGATATGTTTCGACTTGTGTACATTTTTCTGATTTAGGTTAAAACATTATCGTTCAAATAGATTCAGGAAAAATTTCATGTTTACAAAATGGCAAAAATACACAACTGTAGCTACAATCTAAGAAATAATACAAATTAATAGTTTCCTTTCAACAATTTGCTGAACGTATTAATAGGGTGTTAGGTCCCTATTTGTTCATGATAGTAAAGCTGTTGCACCTTACGGTACGAGGAAATAAATTGCACCTCAAACAACCTAAACTCAAACTTTAAAGATCATTTTTTTAAATATTTAGTTCAACTGATCAATTATTTAGCGTGTATTTAGGGAACTATTAATTTAGTTACGTATTTATTACCCTTTTTTCAATTGACCCCTATTGAGAAAGAACCTCTGTGATGTGGAAAATGTAGTAGTTAATGTATATAAATGCAAGATGAATAATAATCATAATAAAAAGTAGACTTGTGTGGCCTTGCAACCTGGTGAAGGATATTCTATTTGCCATTCATTCCGCCTCTGTCGCAGCTGAACACAATTTAACGTCGAATCCGAACCACGACGTAGCTTATATGATCAAACATAACTCTTAAAATTCCTGACCTCGGCAGGATTTGAACCCGAGAACGAACCCTGAACTTTTAAAGTAAGTGCATAACAATTGAGTCACCAGACTCCTTTTTGAACTAATGACAAGGCGTTTGTATTTTGTACGAGTTATTTTTGTTTCTTGTATTCAAATTGTGTACCTGTAAATTTTATGTAAACAAGTTAAAACAAATAACATACGTACAGTAGTGGGGGAAGGGGGTAACAAGCCAGAAACCGGGAAAACACATGACGTCACGAGGTGAGTAGCCAATCAGCGTTCAGGGTCGTATGACGTCACAAGATGGCGGATCGTTAGTTCATTCCTCCACCGCTAAGGGGACAGCACAAGTCGGGCTTGCGCATGCCTTAGTTCCTTGACCAGCCGCGAGATAGCAGCATCTCCCAAGGGCTTAATTTCTTTGGGCGCAGACATTCCACTCCCCCAAGAGAGAGACAGAGATAGCGGGGAAAACCCAACCCCTGAGGCAAGGGATATTTCTGTTCTGGAATGCGCGCTATGTTTGCTCTCCATTAGACGTTGCGACAGGTGTCGACTTGTTCAGTCGAGGAATCGGGAGTTCGCCTGCCGCGACACCTACCGGTGCATAGTATCCCGGTTTCCGATAGATGGCGTATCATGCCTTATTTCTCAACGCGATAGGTATTCACCAAGCTTTTAAGAGAAATATTTTAGGTATTCCTGCCTGGTCTCTGTCTGCTATTATCGTAATGCATTAGCGGTATATCATTGTGACTAGTATTTCGAAACCATAGAGTTATTCCTGGAGTTCAGAAATATTATTTCCGTTTGTCCAGTGACAAGCAGAGCCCCATTATCTCTTGCGAAAGCTCTGTACACAATATCGACAACAAGGTGCAAATATTTCAGCACAGTAAAATATTTTCTTCATTTCTGTGTCGTGATTTCGTGAAATATACTTGCATTTGATTAAGCGTAAACCATTGCGATTTTTACTAAAACCTAGTATGAATATGGGAATTACGATATCTGACTGATGACCAGATGTCTTCTGCTACTCGTGGTACCTGGGGCAAATGTTACTGAATTCCAGAAAAGGCTTAGGTGTGGGATAGACGTGGTGGTGCTGATGTGAACAGTTTTGTTATGTAGCACACATGATACTGGATTGTAGTGAGGTCTGTAGTGTACCACTAAGTATAAAAACATAATCTCTAAATTTGACAATCAGTCGGGTTCTGGTCTTCTTCCCATGAAGGAATATGTGTATCGGGACGATCCGAATGAGCTCGTTGATAGATTGAACTTACTTACCGCATCAACATCAGCAGGACACACTGCACACTCCAACGAAATTTTGTCGGTGATTGAAGAACTTCGTGAGAGAGACATCATCGTGTAACATGGATCAAATTGTAGCTGAACTTCATAGACCGGCTAGAAGGAATTTCCCAAGACGCCGGGTAATAATCAAAGGTCTTGACGACCTATGGCAAGCTGATATTGTAGAAATGATACCGTATTCTCGTAAAAACAGTGGCTACAAGTATATCTTGATGGTGATTGATACTTACTCAAAGTTTGCATGGGCTCTACACCTCAACAACAAAACGGCTAGTGTGTTTGTCGACGCTATGAAGAAAATACTTAATATACTTAATGGTGATCGTGTTCCTAAAAATTTACAGACTGACAACGGAAAAGAGTTTTATAATTCAAAGTTTAAATCGCTCATGACAAGTTATGATATTAATCACTACTCAATATATACTCATCTTAAACCATCAATAGTTGAGCGACTCAATAGAACTATCAAGAATGTAATTTGGCAAGAATTCAGCAGACGTAGTTCACATCGGTGGATTGAACTTCTTCCTCAATTAATGAACAATTAAAATAACAAGTGGCACCGCACCATCAAGATGAAACCGTGCGATGTTAAAGACAACTCACTTCTTTCAACAGTGTACAGCCATATTAAGATTACTACTCCAGCAAAATTCAAAGTTGGCGACCATGTCAGAATCAGTATATTTAAAGATAGATTTGAGAAAGGCTACCTGCCCAACTGGTCAACGGAAGTGTTTACCATCAGTAAAGTGAAATTAACAAAACCTGTAACTTATTTACTTAAATACTATCAAGGTATAGCAGGAGCATTTTACCAGCAAGAATTACAACTAGAACAACTTACAAGTACATTGTTGGTTGAACGAGTGATAAAGAGAAGGAAAAATTTGATTTTTGTGAAGTGGTTGGGTTTTGTTAAATCGCATAACACATGGATTCATAAAAAAGATTTATTCAAATTGTAACAAAATTGTACATTTCATTTTCTGCAATAAATCAATTATTTAGAATTTTGTGTTTATTTTTCCATAACCTTCAGCAGCCAATGATCAATTATTTATACTGAGCACAGCAGCAGCAGTCTCAACAAACTTGTACACTTATTCTACTTTTCAATTGACTAGATACGTCAAAAATGAATTTGCACAGCATAGTGCTAGTGTTTGTTACAATATTTTCTCAGGCTATGTACAGCTTTGACTCTATACAAATCATAAGTGCACTGCAAAAAATATAATTTTTTAAATATTTGTACAGCATTGGAAAAAATTAAATATTTACATGTTTCTGCAGCATTCTAAGCAGTACACTGTACATATTTACAAACTAGAAACACAGATAAACGATATATTTCTTCTTCACTCATACGTTATTTACAAAACATTCACACATTATTTACAGACTCAGTAACAGGCTTGTTCCCCCACGGTAGGGTCTCTATCCCACCGGAGAAAATATACCGCTTATCATCCGTTCTAGACAGACCCATTTTGGAGATTTGAACTGTATTTATAATATGAAGAGTTGAAGTGATCCTTTGCTGCTGATGGTAGCTGGGCGTTTGCCCATGGAGGCAATTTATGTAATCCTCCATCTGCAGCTTTCGAGTGAATGAGCCAGCCAAACCTTTAGCCCGTCTAGAGGTCTGGTCTGTCTTGAGCGGGAATGCATACATTTTTGTCCTTAACCCCGCAAACTCCGCAATCAGGGTTCCATTCGCCTCGTCCTTCATGACACCGACAACCTTTTCATTGTGGGACTCTACCCCATAACAGTTGTCGGTGCTATATCCGGACGTGTCGAATTCTTCCCTGTTACTTCGCATCACTTCATATGGATCACAGTCCTTTACCAAGTAGATAAAGTAGTCTGTATCCATATATAACAATTTAGGGCTTCTATACTGTGGAATGGCAAATTCATAATGAAATCTGTACATCCTCAGTTTAGAAAGGTCAAGAATGCACATTCCGACACAAACAGGTTTATTAAAAACTATCCTAACTCTCGCCGTCTCCACGGCCACAAAGTTTTTGTTGAAAACTGTTACTTGCTTAAAGTGTGGTGAAGCTATGTGTTTGCAGGCCCAACCACAATTTCACGTCGCGGTGTTTTCGAATGTTCTCCATTGTTTTACCCAAAATTGAGTTTTTCATTAATTTATAAAAATCTCTCTCGAAATCTGTTTTTGCTGAACGGCGAGAACTCGTATTGAGAGATATGTATTCTTTTAACCACGGTGACTGATTGAAAGATATTACCCGGTGTATTTCGGTCACCTGCAGCCCCAAGCCTACACATTGCTGGAGTACACGGTAATGGAGAACATACCGTACCTTGTTCTCCAGTGTGGTCATCAGCTTTGGGAGGGTAGAACCTTCTGGGGCTTTGTGGTCTGGACATGGCGGCAGGTCTGCTAAAACGTCGTGTTTATCCTGAGGAATCGTAAGGTCTACCTCCAATACGAACCACCTAGGTGACTCAGCTGCAACGCTCATGAAATCTATGCTAGTAATCTCTTTAGCTGATAGCCACTGAAACCCACCAGAGGGCAGATACCCCGACATGGCCCAGCCGTAAAGATTGTTTATGTCGAAGTATATTATAAAATCTTCAGACGCCTCGCGGTTGTACACCGGCATGTACCGGTTATTTGCCTTCGCATACCTGTGGACGCACTGGCAAATACCTCCGCGAATTCCTCGTTCGAAAAGGAGCAGCATGTTGATATCCGTTAGAAGGTTCAGTTCGACACGCGTGCTCCTTAACATAGCCTGCCACGAAAGGCCTGGGGATGTGAAATAATGGGCGGGGTCCAGAGTGTACTTCCCCAAACATACACTCCTAAATTTCTCAAACAGATATGCAAGTAATCGCACATCTGTGTGCATGTACAGACTGGCATATTCGCCCAAAGTCTTGATCTGAAAAGTCCGCTACACTTGTTTCGCGTGTTCGTAATCTTCATCAGAAATTTCTGACTCCGACAACGTCTGTAGAATTTTGATTTTGGAGGAAGCGTTTCCTCGGTGAGTTTATCCCACGAATTCATATATTCGTAGGGGAAGACATCTTTCTGTTTAAGTAATTGGAACTTCTCGGGGTCGGTGAAATGAGCACTAGTAATGTGCATGTCGTGGTCCTCAAGGGTTCCAACCAGTTAATCTAATGGGCCCTGCATGAACAGGTATGAGTTCAGAAACCTTAACGTGATTGAAGTGTATTCAATCTTTTTTGAAAAAGAAATATAACGTTCTGTGTTTATGGGAAGCACGTCCATTCCTTTGGAATCGAGTTTTGATAAAACCATAACAATGTAATGAGCGTCATACCCAGAAAGATTGTGAAAGAAAACTGGTATGTACCTTTGACTCTTATACTGCAAATTGCAGTCATTATGTACAGCCTCCCTAACTTCACCCGTGATATGACAATGATCGAGGACCTTGACAGCCCCCGGTTCAATGTCTTTCTCACAGATGTGGCATACCGTAGCATCAGCAAACTATGCTTCTTGCACATCTGTCATTACAAGAGGAATGTACCTCTTGTAAATTTTATAAACTTTCTTGGCAAGTTTGACGAGTTCGCCAACAAGCCATTTTTCGAGATTTTGTCCCGTGAAGGAGTTAAAACGCGACAGACTAGGTACTCATGGACAAACGACCTGGTATGCGGCAGCTAAAGTGGTATGTTTCTTGACATAAGTAGTGTGAGAGGCGTTGGGTGGAGGACTGCAAGAATCATAAGGTTGCAATAAACTTTCAAAGTCCGCGTAAACGACGATGGGTACATGCTGTTGGTGCACAAATTCCTTAAACTTTAAGGTTTTATCGTCGTCACCGGGTAAATCCACTCTTACAGGATCTACCCTTGCACAATATATCGTGGCAGTCCAGGAGATCTTTGCTTCCGAAATGTTGCAGACATCTGTCACAAATAAAATGCTCATGAACACTTAAAGAAGAACTAACTAACGCCGACAGATTGTGAATCCAACAGTAATGGAATTTTTTCCTACTACTGTCAGTAATCATCAACATGTTTATGTGGTGAACGCGATTGTCTACATCCAGACCGAAAACATTTACAGAATGGCTGGATTTTGCCTCTCGATTTTAGAAATGACTGAGAGTTTTACCGGAAACTCAATACCTGAAAAATCGAGGTGGTAGAGTGCACGTACTTTATTGTATATGATAACTCTTGTAGCGCCTTTACGTGATATGCAAGAATTGTCCATAAAAAGCACAACTCGTCATTCATGTTTTCAACATTGATGACGGCCTTCTTCCTACAGACATCAAGTGGCAGAGCAACATAGGAAGACCCTCGATAGAAAGGTTGAAAATTAGAAATGCTAATGTTGAGGGATTCTATTCTATCTAGAGTTTTGCCACTCATCCGTTCTTGAAACTCACACAATTTTACTCTGAGCTTCGACATCACATATTTTTCATACCAATCTGACAGGCAAGTACTTGTTGTGACCTCACGCATTTTGGTTAAGAAGCAGATACGGGCGGTTTCTAAAAGCATTTCCTTCTGTATCTTGTTTGTGTTAATCAGTCCAACCTGTACCTTTACGGATGGGGAGGACCGATTATCCGCAATTTCGCGAAGTTTACCGGCAACCAATTTTGAAGCAAGCTTCAATGCAATTCATTGGATCAATGAAATTCAAAGAATTCGAAATTGTCCCGGAATAAATTCTGTTTTTAAATGCACAAAGCCTGTCTTCAAGGACTAAGGACGATACTGCATGATCATGACTGCATCATGGCGTAGAGGCTGAATGGATTGCCCCTGTCCCGACGAACTGTCGGCTTGGTCCGGCTGTGGCGGCATACTGCCGGCTGGTCCGGCTATAGAGGGTGGGGGGGGGGCATCGTACTGCCGGATAAAACCGGCCTATGGGTCGGCGGACTGGCGGCTTGGCCCAGGTGATGGACCGGTGCACTGGCGGCTGGGACCGGCTGTGGTGGCGTACTGCCGGCTGGATCCGGCTATGGCGTGCAGTGGGCCGGTGTACTGTCGGCTTGGCCCGACTATGGCGGGTGGTGCCCCGAAGGACTGGCGGCTTGGCCCGGGCGATGGACCGGTGAAATGTCGGACATCTCCCACGGTCTCCATATTGGTGGTGGAAGTGGCTTGTTGGCTAGGCGTCCGACCGCCCCCTCTGAAACATAAAAAAAGAAGGAAAAAAGTTTTAGTATCATGAAAAATATAATTTCTTAGACATTAAATAATATAGTTAAATTACTGATGTACTGGACTTACCGATATTCCAGTGTGCTGGTGGTTGCGGAAGAACCCATTGTAGGGATGGAGTTGGCGGCATACTGCTCTGCGACTCATTAACGTCAATATTTGGGTGGATGCTCCATTGTGAGCAATCGCCAGGGCTGATATTTGCTCTTTTCGGACTCGTCAATTCCTGAGAGGAACAACCCTTACGCTTCTCTGGACGCGAGCTGCTACTAGAAAGTTCATCTGAAAAAGAAACAAAATGTATTAGCAATAGTTATAAAGATATGGAAAAAATAATCTATACAGATACATAAAAAATATTTACTGAAATAAAAAAGGTCGCTGCAGGAAATATCTAAGTCACCTGCGAACAAATAAATTAATGATATACACTATTGCATCATCACTATACATTTTCATAAAGCTAGTTACTTTAAAAAAATATCATTACCAAACTCTTCCTGGCCCTCATCGAGAATATCTTCAAAGTCTGAAGAAGAAAACAAAACATCAGTATATGTGAAAGAAAAAAAAACAGAAAACAAGTTAAATAACAATAATTTACATACAAATATCGCTGAATAAGCTCATTCTGCCAAGACCTTCAGACGACATAGCGAGGAGCGTAGTGTTTCATCGGGCGACTCGAAGACGACTGGATAAACCAAGGGAGAGTTCAGCTTTTTAAATACCGTCGAAAGCCCACAGCATTACTTTGAGAAAACTAACTTATGGGGGTTAGAAAATTCTGACAATAAATTATGTATGGAACGGCGTTCCCAGGTGTGGTCTTTGTATGTAATATGATCACCCTCCGCTGCAGGACTATAATATTCGTAAGTGGGTCAGGCTTTGTGAAGCCAGCCGGCTGCGCAGAGCTAATACAATGCGTTGGGCCTCGCGGTGATGTATGTGACAGCGGGTGGCGGTCGGGCGGGTGGTTAAAACGATGCTGTGATGTCTTGAAAAAGTATCGGCATTAATCTCCCAAGGGATAATAAGCGGTAGGGTTAGAGTAGTATTTTTTCCGCTGTTCATCCATTAAATCTCCCATACAAATCTATGTCTGTAGGGGTAAATTATATTCTTCCCGCGAACAGAACACAATCGTAAAATACCGTGAAGGTAGAAAAATGATCTAGCCTCTAACATACAACACCGCCGTATACGCGGGTCACAAATTCCAACCTTCAGAGTAGCCAGGTGTTGTGTCTTTTTTTTCTGCGGCTTCCGATAGTACATTCAGCGGTAGACTCATTTTAAATGCAGGCCCAAAAGGCTGGCGCGGAGGGGTGGCGCGCGGTGAAGTGGCTCAGCCATTATTTATTAGGGTGGCCTTCTTAAAATGCAGTCGCTATCTGCTTGAGACTCAGTTAAACGTTAAAATTCGTATCTTTTAAACCACTGCTCCAATCTCCATGAGCTAAACGCCATTTTAAACTGGAGAAAAATTACTTACCATTTTAATGGTCATACCCCTAGTACAAATTAAAAACGTAATACTTCTTTTAAAATATAGAACCCAGGACTCCAGAATAAAAGCAAAAAGTGAATATTATACTGCATTTTGAGCGTAATCACCTGAATTAGCGTATAATTAATATTTGAGGTATCATACCTGGCACATTACAACTATTTACGACTTGAGCTCACACCTGCGTCCATAAAAAGGGACCGACCATCATTAGCATACAATTTACGACCTGTAACCTTGGTTAAGAAGTGCCGCGTAGCCTCATTTGCATATTATATTGGCCATTTTCAACACTTTTTTTTATTACAGCTAGAGGATTTAAGATCTGGCAGCTGACCGGCGTCCATAAGAATATATGGGGAAAAAAGTCCGCTGACCGGCTGTTATTTACTACTTCTATGCATGTAACTCCTTGTTTTTAAATAATGATTATACACCTACATATTATAGCACATTTGGAAGTACCCCATGCATTGAGGATTGATTACAAATGCGGGAAAGTATGTGACAACATCAAGGTTTTCGTATCTAGTCCCCAATTGCTGTAATTTAGAAAGTCAACATACAAATCACCACATACTATTTGTTTGCTATTTGCTAAAAATAGTAACAATGACTCTAACTGTTCATAATATGACAGGAAAGACACCACTATATCATTCTACCGTCAAACCTGTCTCATGAAGAGAATCAATTTCCAACATATTTAAAAACAGAAAATCAGGGGATGGTGGGGAGATGTGAAGGTATTTAACTAAGGGCAGCTTTATTTCCGCCAGGTCTTTTCTTCTTTCGTCAGCATGAGCATCCGATTCTTGGGGTCTATTAACTTTAGCTGCTCGTGCTCTGCTAGAGATACACCTTACACCAGGTTTACGCCCGAAAGGCATGTCAAAAAAGAAGACAAAACAGACAGGTGCCAGAAACTTGAAGGCGGACACACAGTAATAGTATAGTGCAGAACAAATCGACATCTATACAAAATAATACATTTTGTCTCTAAACGAAATTTATTAACAAATCATAAACTAACAGACTGCGCAAGAAGCACAGCTTGAACAACCGACGTAACATTACAGACTAACACACGCATCCGTCTGTCAGTCACAATTCGATAAGTTCTCAAAATTTCGTGACTACAACTGTTATTCATACCGAAAATATGTACTGTGTCCTTTCTACAAATACAAAGTATTTCCTTGTCAAATCCATCAATATCGGTATAGCCAATTAGTTGTCGAAACGTAGAGAATTAATTCCGCATTTATATTATTATTAGTGCAGATCACACACACTCTGCCTGCGAGAGTAACAAACCATCAGGGATCAAAATAGCGTAAAAAAGTTGTACATGTACGGCATGTTAGACCACCTACGATTTACCACGCATTGCACCCCTAAATTTGTTGGATCTACAGTTTAATATGGAATCCGAACAACTGACCGTCCAGGCGTGGCTCACACGATCAAAAACAATTCTTAAAAATCTTTGCTTACACTGGGGTTGTAACCAGAGACCTTGCTCCAAATTTCAGTAAGCAAGCGCATTAAACACTATTTTATTAATTTTTTTTATATAATTCTGGCTTTCTATGTGTGGCTATTCTTATGTTTCTTACGATTCTCCCTATTGTTCTAAGGATTAATTAAATACTAAATCCTACCGGCCGAGCTGTCTGCTAAATGTGCTTTGAAAAGTACAGGAAAAAATTTTAGTATGGAAACTACAGGAATACAGGAAAAAGTATGGTATGAGTGTACATCAATTTGGTTTCAGAGCGGGTAGGTCGACTGAGGATGCCATAAATAAGGCCGTACATCTAGTGAAAAGTAGTAATAGCAACTATGTAATAGCTATTTCTATGGACATTTCTGCATTCGATAACTTATGGCTTTTTGGCGCCTACGAGTAATCGGAATTCCTAGTAACCTCTACAGAATGCTACGCGACCACTGTAAAAACCGAGATGTCCACGGGTGACTATAGAGAAAAAATTAACTAAGGGCTGTCAGCAAGGATTGGTGTGTGGACCAGTGTTCTGGGATGTAACATTCTAAATGGCCATGATTGTGCAAGAAGGACTCCTGGGGCTTGTTACCTTCACGGATGACCTCCTACTGCTGATACAAGGCGAAACAAGAGACGAAGTAGAGACTAGAAGCAGAATGGCATTACAACATTCACAAAACTGGTTCTCTAAAGTGAAATTAGCCCTTGCATCACACAAGACTCAATTCATGGTTCTCAGTGGCCACCCCAAGCGAAATCCAATAATAAAAGTTAACGACGTCTCCATAAAAAGAGCTAGAACTTCTAAATATCAGGGAGTCACGCTAGACGAGCGACTAAATTTTGCTGACCATATAACGGAGGTGCCAAAATAGTGATGAACAAACTGATCAGTATTGGGCAAAGAAGATTTCATCTTCCAACGTCCATAATAAGGAGGTATCACGACAGTTTATTATCCTCGATTGTGGGATATGCTGCTAGCAGTTGGGCGCATAAGCTACGACTAGTTAAACCTCGCCAGGCACTAAGAAGAGTACAAAGATGCGTGCTGATAAGATTAAGTGGTGCATATAATACAACAGCAACCATCTGCTGGTTGCGTTGGGCGTTTGGCCACTTGACCTAGAAGTTAGAAGGAGAGGGGCACACTATTAGCTACGAGCCGGTGACTCCGAAAAAGTAGAACAAATTTGAGGAAGACCGGTTATAGAAGCACGGTAGATAAAACCAGTCTTGATGGAAGAATGGCAACAACAGTGGCCGCGTAGTACGACTGGCAGGAGAACCTACAATATTTGGCCAACAATTCAAGAGAGATTAAACCTTCGTCACCTAGATCCTTCAACTGGACTTATTCATTACATCATTGGACAAGGGCCATATCCCAGCCTACCACATAAAAGAGGACTAAAAGACACAAGCTTATGTGAGTGCGGGGAAGAGGGTACACCCGAACACATCGTCTGGGATTGCACACAAATGGCAGAATCCAGAAAGAAGGATTTCATGAATTAAGAAACATGAAAGCGGAAGACATAATAAAAAATGAGCAACTTTGGCGCAAACTAGACGAAGTGACGCAAAACGTATCTAAATTGCAAAAGGAGAGATTCATGCAAAGTTTAGCGACAACAAGAGGAAGGCCAAGTCAAGCCAACTATGAGGTCACAGAGTAACACCTGAGAGCAGTCACAAGCGAATGTGTGTCTAAGCGCTCGATCTGCGAGTCATATATCATGCTGAAAACGCAACCAGCTGGTCTGCGGAGAGGAGTGCTAAAACCATATTAAAGGCCTTAAATGGACCGTTTCGAAGTAAAACCACTGGAAATTCTATCTACAAAAAGAACATGCTAAACCAACACTTATAAAAGTATATAGTGTATGTATAAGTTCTTTACTAGTGCTCACATGAACTATAGTCCGATGCATAAAATGTGGTCTGACATTGCAATAACACAAATAATAGATAATAGTTGCAGTCTCGAGTCACTTCTGCATATTCTGGTATAGATACATTTATGGACATAAAATAAGTAAAACATTGTTATCTCTTAAAATATGTAAAACTGTTAATAGTTAGTAATAAGCAAAAGTTGTAAATTATGTAGCCAATAATCTTAAAATGGGAATTTGTTCAAACTTATACTATTGAAAATAACAAATACCGGCAGTAAATGTTAAACTTATCTAGTTCACCTGTGAAAAAGAACAACCTACTAGCCGAATATTAAAGACTCCTTACTTCTGCAATTATATGTATATATATTTTATTGAAAATTAGTTCTCACAACCAGTGTTGGAGGTGGCCAGTCTCCCGATGGGCGGCCTTCTCGGTAACTTTGGCTGCCAGAGAGACGGAAAACGTGTGCTATTCCGGGAGATCTGTGATTCGGATTACCGCTCCGATACCAATACTGTAAAATGCTTTCTTAGATGGCAGAATAGTAGATAGTGGTAATAGTTTAGTAATAGTAGCAGTGGTAGACGTACGAAGTGACATAGTGAAATATTAAAAATTCTAACTATAAAGTGGACAGCAAACACTACACAAAACTGTAACAAATCAATTATAATAAAATGCGGCAAGTTTAGAAAACTATAATATATGTTAACAGCCAAACAATGGTATGTATCGTGCCAACAAGCAAAGACTGTACAGATATTGCCAGAACTATACATAACAAAAATTGAAATTATTCATTGTTGAAGTATCAAATGTAAAGCTGTTGTGTTAAACTAAGGCCAATTTTAGTTTCTAGATACTAGGCTGCAAAAATGTGTGCTAAAAAAATGTTCTAAGGTAGGTACAATAGTTTTGTTTGCCTTTTTGTTGGTTCATTTTGCACAGTTCACCTGGCGCGTGCGGTTGTGTGTCACGTTGCTCTTGCTACTGACTGCATTTCGCGTGGAATAAAACGATCCTTAAGTTACGAAATAAGTTGTGCTGGTGTAAATAGCATGTGTCGATGTAAAAACTCTCTTTAATTGCGGGTTAAAAACATACGTTGAGTGAGTGATATTGTCCAATTGCTGAGTGGGATAGCAGTGCCACGAGTCTACGGTCATCGCCGCAGCTTCAACGTCACGGAACCGGTGCGTCAGCGCGCACCGTCAGCACCCAGTCGTCCAGCTTACGCGAGTTAACACTTGTTGCCTACCTCAGGGCTCAGCTGACATCATGGGCTCGACTGAAGGTAACAATAACAGCAATACGCAACAGAGCTTAAATTCCGAATCGGAGTGCAACGACACAGTTAACAGCAGGTACAAAATACTTGTTAATTATGTTAACAAACTGTTAGGCCAAAAAATGACTGAATTCAAACTGAGAGAATTTAAGGACGGCCTTGCTTCCTTCGTAGTGGCTATGGCTCACATAGAGGGAAGAAATGAAGGGATGAAGAAAGAAATAAGGACACTCAGAGAAGATAACAGAGAACTGAACGTGCAGAATAAACTGTCAGCATCTGGTTATGCAGCTGTGACAAAATCGGGGATGGTACCAACATTAAAGTCAAGAATAGAAAAAAATAGCTACTTGTGCAGCCGTCTTCATAACTTCCAAGAAGGTTGCTGATAAACTAACCAGGGAAAGATAAAATAAAAATAAACAAAATACGTAGCACAAATACTGCTGTAATCGTAGAAACATCATCTCAAAATGATGTAAGAAAAATTATGGAAAATAATATGGAATTAACGAAAATCTGAAGTGTGAAATGCTGCGGGAAAGGAAACTTCTGTTGATTCGGTACGACGTCACTTCACTTGAGCCTTGTCAAATCCCAGAAAAAGTATATGAGTAAAATTTCGAAGGAAAATAGAAAGACAACAATTTATTGAGGGATTCAAGTCAAAATTTCGAACAGGCCCCAGAGATAAAAGCACTGTACATGAAGTTGTTGAAGTAAGCGCTGAAATAAGAAAGCAAATGACGCAACAATGAAAAATATACATAGAATTCAGTGCCATGTCTGCAAAAGATTACACGGTAGTACCAAAATGCACGCATTGGAATGATTATGGTCATATTAGTAAACATTGTACCCAAACGTCGGCCGCTTGCAAACATTGTGGAGAAAACTAGCCATAAGAAAGAAGGCTGTAGCAAGTATTTACAGTCAGCTGTTTGTATCCCCTGCACGAAACGGGGAAAATCGTGTAACAAATCTGGCAAGGATTGTACAACATACCAACTGTTTCTTCAAAGATTGACAAATAGAACAGATTATGGACAGTAGAAGAAACTCCAAGGGGATTTATGAACCATACAAAGATCAATTATTGAGCATCATTACCAACCTAATAGAAGAAACAGTAAGGAAAAGAAAGAAGAATAAAACAAGAAACACGCCATTAAGGAAGGGGCGGAACGCAGAGAGGGCTGCAAGATACAGCGAGAAAATATTGCAAGAAGGAAGAGGAACAGCAAATAGCGTAGACACGCAGACAAATGAACCTATCCTCCAATACTCAGAGATTACTTCCATCATCTGTAATATTTCTCCTTGGCCTCAATCCAAACGATCTGGACTTGTATGGGTATGACCAGTTCAAATGGCATCCAACTACTGCAAAATTAGTGGCGGTTCCGATAATCGAGCGAAGGAAAAACCAAAATATGCTGCCATAGCTCCAGACCATTTCTACCAAAAGTTTGAAAACAATCTTCAGCTCGCTAGACTGGAGGAAACACAAAATCTTACGCTAGCGTTACGCCACCTAATGACAAAAGCACATCCAAATTGGCAAAAACATCACATTTTTGCAGCCAGAGGCAATTGATCGTATTCAACTTAAGGTAAACAATATACCTACAAATTCAGCCCAGTCACTCATTTCAGTCAAGCAAGTATTTGACAAACGATACAAATCTTCCATCCAGATCAAATTTACCGCCATTTTGTGATGACACATAGCAGAATAATGCTTGACTCGAGAAGGCAATGGCCACAGTGCAATACCCTACTCGGCATCCATGAGCAGGGGTGCACAGCAATTAAACTGCAGGAGAACTGGTCTGGTTTGGCATGAATTGAGTAAACTAGCTGACAAAATGCAAATAGATATCCTCTGTCTTCAAGAGCCGCACTCCAGCCAGTGACGTCTCAGATAATCTCGTCAGTGAAAAAACCTATGAGTGTCAATATAGTCTTCAAAAAGCAGATCACTGTCACAAAAATAATACAATTCTGCGATGAACATTTGTTGTGTGTGGAGATTGGTACGCAATGGGGAAATGTAGTCCTCGTTAACATGTACTTTCAATACAGAGACGGTATTGACCCCTATCATTGTAAGATTAGGGAAATATGTATAGCTATAGGCAATAGCCCTACGGTGATAGTTGCTGATGCAAATGCCAAATCTGCACTCTTGCACAGTGGTCTTACAGACGCACGAGGACAAATGTTACTCGAGCAGATTGGAGTATTAAAGCTGTATGTCAAAAACGAGCCAAACAATCCGTACACGTTCAGTGAATGAGCAGGTGCCAAATCGTACATAGGTATAACTTTAACAAATAGAAGAGCAGGAAACCACCAGTGATCATAATCTAATTATGTTCGAACTGGGAAGATTGCAAGACGGTGCACGTGAAGGCGACTGCACCAATATCCAACGGCGATATGACGTCAGCAAAGCCAACTGTCTGAGATTGAGGAGTTGCTTCATTCCTCCCCAAGTCGGAGATAAAGATTTTGATGTGACAAAGGCTGCGGAAGAAACAATTCGAGCAATCCAAGACGCAATGAGAACTGAAATTCCACTTAAGAAATAAACGGAATTAAAGGACAAACAATGGACAAAAAGACTACAAAAACTACTAGTCGCAATGAGAAAGGCAAGAAAAGCATATCAACGTTGCTTTGTTACAGAAGAGAGACAGACTCTTCTAGCTGAAAACGAAACAAAATGCTGGAAAGAGACCAGGCTAATGGAGCATCCCTTAAAAGATTGCCGATGGCAAAATTAGGCCACCTTGTCTGCAGTAAGAAGACTGGATGGGTCTATGACCACGAACTGAATGGAAACTGCACGGGAGTTACTTGACGTGCTACTTCCAGAACGCGACAGTTCGGCAAAGTGAACTGCGTCAAAAAATTTGGTACCACTACGAGAGTGAACATCGAAAATGCGTCATATCAGATGAAGAAATAGACATTCCCTTCCGAAAAAGAAAGCACCAGGACCTGATGGGTTACCGGTAGAGGTCCTTCAGCAGTTGGTCGTCCAACTGGTTCTAACCTTAAGTAAATTATTTAACGAATGCCTGGTGCATGGAAAAATACCAAATGCATTGAAAACGAGTGAGGTGGTCATTATAGCGAAAAGTGGAGGCAAAGACCCACAATTTCCAAAATCTTATCGTCCAATCTGTTTACTGAATGTTCTAGGGAAAGCGCAAGAAAAGGTACTTTCAAGAAACTAAAGGAACACAGGTTAAAAAATGCGATGAACCCAAATCAGTATGGGTTCTGAATAGGCAAGTCAACAGAGGACGCCATCAACCACTGAATGGAAATAGTTCAAAACTCTTCAAAAAATTATGAAGTGGGAGTATTTGTAGACATTGCCGTCGCTTTCGACAATCTCTGGTGGCCCGCGCTGTTCGAACGCTTAAGAATCATCATTCTAAAAAACCTATATAACAGTTTTAGAGATTATTGTAGAAATATATATGCCAAATTGAGGTGCCCCAACAAGTACATAGAGAAAAACATGACGAAAGGTTGTTCGCAGGGATCAGTGTGCGGACCAATTTTCTGGTACATTGGCTTGGAACCGGCCATGGAAATATTGCAACAAATGCCAGAACTGTTGGGTGTGGTGGCATTTGCCGACGATTTCGTACTTCTGACAGACACGGACACCAGGCAGGAACTCGAAACAAAATGCAAAGCTGTATTGGATTGCCTGAGTCAGTGGTGTTCAGAAGTTAAGTTAAACTAAGCCCCACAAAACAACATCTACATGTTCCTAAAAGGAATACTCAAACCAAATCCGGTAATTACGATCCACGGAAAAACAATAAGAACAAAAGCGGTCTTCCGTTAACTAGGTGTAAACCTGGAGGAACAACTGAAATCTGCGTCTCACATGAAGGATGTACGTGGACGAGCAATACTGGTTATACACAAATTGATAAGCATTGGCGAGCGACGGTTTAATCTAATTCTGCTCATCATAAGGAGATTTCGCGATGCAATACTGGCCTCCATTAGTGGTTACGCTGCAAGCACTTGGGCCAGGCACATAAGAAAGGTCAAACCAAAGGAGCTGCTTCGGCGTAGGCTGTGGTCACAGTGGATGTATGCTCTGACGACCTATAACGCATGCGAAAATGTGGTGCGCGCTCGTCAGTATGGTTGTGGTCACAGTGTGTCGGAGTTTGTCGTGCGCGCTCGTCAGTGTAGTTGTTGTCACCGTGAAAATCGGAATTACTTGTTCATTTCATTAAAAATATAAGGTGGATGGATGTTTTTAGATAATTCTGTACTAAGACTCTTCATGTTTGAAAATGAAAAAGAATATTGGATTTTTATATTAACAGGGAAATCCAAGGAGAATTTGCTTTACTTTTCCCTGATCTAATCAGAGATGATAAAAAATTCTTCGGCTACTTCAGAATGTGGCCAGAAACATTCAACTATATTTTACACAGAATAAGTTCGAAACTTGGGAAACATAATAATTTCCGGAATTACATTGCACCTATGGAGAAACTAGCAGCTACATTAAGACTTGCGTGATATCTGGGACGGGAAAACACAACATCACGCGTATTGTTACAAAAGTTTGTTCAAAATGTTTGTTCACATGTGCCAATCAGGACCACGTTAAGCCTTCGTTTTGGATTGAATTTGCTTGGTGTGTATAAGTAGAGTTATTAGCCCCTGAGGGGACCTACGGTTTAACGTGGAATCTGAATCGCCGTTAGGACATATTTCACATTTTACAGCAAACTGTACAAGAGATGAAGGGCGGGTTAAGGACCTTTGAAAGGCATTTGAACTGGGAAAAAATCAGTCTCAAATCAGACGCCTTAATCACTGAACCATTAGGCTGATCGCTTATTCAACATAAAATAAGAAGTTTTCTTACATTAAGTTACCGTTATAGGAATTTATTGGTTTAATAATATAAACTATTTGTTCCAAGTTATTTAATATTAATCATATTTATTCAAATCAAGTACAGCAAGAAGGACATTGTATAAAAATTTAAATAGAAGTTAAAGTCTTTCCCTACTGAAGAATTGATTTTAACCATTTCGGAAGATTTTTTTACCAATGTAATTTTCCTAACTGTATCAGCTGTATTGATGGAAAGCATATAAGAATCAAATGCTCTCCCCATTCTCGTTCATTGTTTTTCAATTACAAGCAGTACTACTCCATCGTGCTTCAAGCTGTTGCTGATGCAAATTATAAATTTATCTACATGGATGTTGGAAGCTATGGCAACCAGAGTGGTGGTGGAATTTTTACTAAAATCTTGGTATTTCATCACCTTGAAAATAATTCACTACATGTTCCTGAACCAAGACCTTTACCAGGTTCTTATATTATCTTGCCTCGCGTTTTACTTGCAGATGAAGCTTATCCACTGTAGCCATATTTATTGAAGCCCTATTGTAGAATAGATTTAGGAGGAGATGAAAAACATTTAATTTTAGACTTTCGAGAGCATGGAGAGTAGTTGAGTGTGCTTTTGGCATACTAAGTGCCAAATGGAGGGTACTGATTAAGTAAATGGAGATACGCCCTGAAAACATTGATACAATTGTCAAATGTGTTTGCCTGTTGTACAGCATAATCGTTGATAAAGAAGGCTTGTCGCTAAACACGCAACACCAGATCTCTGCAAATACTGAAAGTTATTCCTTACAATCACCAAAACCATCACGAGTAACTAACACGGCCAGCATCAGAGCTTATGAAATCCGTCAGGAATTGAAAAGTAATTTTGTGATGTCCCAACGAACGTCGATTGAAATAAAATGCATTGCAGCCTTTATAGTAATCGATACCAGTTAATAGTTGTAACAATTATAAATGACTAATTATAAACGATAGATTGTAAATTATAGCTAAATTAGCATTTAATTTTTGATAGATAATTTTTGATGAAGCACTTGGTATGTTACTTCAGTGATAAAAAATAATGGTAATTCAGTATTTTAACAACACAATGCAATGCTATATCTAAAAAAAAAAAAAAAAAAAAAAAAAAAAATGTTATAAATGCGAAATGATGATAATATACAAGAATATTATTCAAATTTTCATGATTTTTGTTTTTAATCCTATTTCATTTACTTTTAAGTTGGACATCCACATGATTCGTTTAATTTTGATGCGATTCCCTGCCACAACTTCTTCGGCACATCACGGTTATGGTACTCTTTTGAGGTCTGATCCCACAAAGCTTTTCTGTCACAAACTAAAGAAATCAACCTCTGTATTCATTTTGGTCGTACGTGCACGCAGCAAAAACCAAACAGACTTGCTTCCAGATTCTGGTCGTGCGCGCGCGTGTCAACTGACGGCCAACTGGCTTCCACTGTGACCACACTGACCTGATTTGCAGTGTTTGTTTCACTCCGGCGAACGCGCGCGAGCGCGCACGTCAAATTACTCGTCAGTGTACGCATCCACTGTGACCACAGCCGTACACAGCGAGGGATCTGCTCAGACTAACTAAGGCTTATAGAACAACGTCCACAGATGCACTAAGAGTCAAACTCGGCATCTGGCCCCTGGACCTGGAAGTAAGGAGGCGGGTAGCATAGTACTAGATAAAAAAAGGAAGGTATGACCAAGCAACTGAAATAATTGGAAGGCCTGTTGAATCAAAAAAAAAAAAAGAAGATATTTGGGATGCTCTGATTGACAAATGGCAGCTAATATGGACAAACAGCAACACGGGCAGAAAGGCCATCGACATGCTTCCTTGCTTGAAAGAGAGAATTAACATGACTCACCAACAACCATCTCCAGGGCTCATACACTACATGTCTGGTCGTGGTCCACACAACAGTTTCCTAGAAAAGAGAGGCCTCAAAGAAACAAACAGGTGTGACTGTGGCGAAGTAAGTTCTCCCGGGCACGTGGTTTGAGAGTGCAAACAAACTGAAGAATCAAGAGCATACCTTCAAATACAACGTCAGAATAGAAGAATATACGACATACTGTATAATACCGAGCTCTGGCACTTGCTAGATGAAGCCACGAGAAGGCCAGATTTGCTGAATTGAAATTAGCAGATCGTAGAAGACGCCTCGACCAAATGGAATCAGAAACAGAAAGAAGGGGAGGAGAGGAAGAAATTCAAGAGGAAAGAACTACCCAAAAGTGACCACAAGCACTGCATACGACTAAGGCGGTGCCTGCAGTAGGAAGACGGCAAAGACTAAATTATCGCAGTGCCTCTGGAAAAGAGAAGCACCTACTCTAGGGCTCAGAGGACGGCCTGCTCTGATTCGAGAAGGGAACTCCTGATGTGGGAGTAGGTGGCTCCAAGGACAAATCGGAGAAAAACGAGACCACTACTTGGAACGTGAAGCTGGCGATGTGGTCACCATGTCAGCAGTCGCCCCGCAGCATCGACAGAGACAGCCGGCGGTCTCGATGTCGGCGCAGGCCATCAGTGGTGCAAGAACATCATTTGCGGATAGACTGTTTATTGATTAGAAGTATGAAAATACATAGCCACTTGCTGATTTTGGTGTAAATTAGGGTGATTTTAGATAAATTAGTAGATTAATTAGTAGATAAATTAGTAGATTAATTGGTAGATTAATCGTTAGAATAATTAGTAGATTAATTAGTAGAATACTTTAAATCCATTAAATCCTTAAGAATAATTATCCAGATCTATTTAAAAAAAGTAAATTGTTTTAAAAACAAAAACTGTAGAAACTAAGGGCCTACTTTCCGTGGTATTCTTATTCATCGTGCTGAGATATTTCATAATTTTGAGCTCACAGAGACATCTATGAGCCAACTGTTGCGTCAAGTCCTAAATGAAAATATAATTTGAATTATAGTCAGTACTCATCATATTTTGATAGAAACATATGGAGAGGCATTACGTTCTGCAAAGATACTGCGGACAAGTATGATAGGACATAAAACAAGAGTGTGTTTTGTGTACTAGCCTCTCATGAAGAAATGGTAGTGTGAATTATCAAATATATCATGACACATATATACATCCGTCAACCACGTGCAATGACATGATTTCCACAGTAAATTGATTATACCATCCTATCCACCTGACAGAACAATCTTAAATAGTCATCCCATTCCAGACACGAGCACAACAAAGAAAATTTCCCCTATAATGTCAAAGCAGGTGTGTACAGAAATTTCAAGCGGTCCATACATTCCATCACTAGAGGATTATAAAATTGAGTGGTCGAGATACGAACAACCAAACGCTAAGACAATATTTTTGTTAGTCTCACGGCCGTACGTCACTGATTTAACAGATTAACTCATCTATATCAATGAGATAGAGCATACATCTGTCGTTTCATGTGCTCAGTTACCACCTTCTCTGACGTCACGGAAAATACTCATAGGTTTGTGTCTACTACATTTTGGCCAATGGGGTGGCAAGAAATGAAAGCGACCTTGTCGGTTCTTGTATAAGTAGTCCTTCAGCTTCCACTGTGGTGGCATGTCCACAGTAACCAGCCTACACTACTACACCAGATTGTGGTTCCGCACATCATTTAGGTTACTAAAATGTCAAAACCAGCTCAATATCATGCAGTCTATCGAAAATAACCAGCGAGGTGCTTCTCCTTACAAGCTAGATACCAGTAATACCAAGCGGCCCATTGTTAGTTTGGCATATAAACTTGATTTTGAACCAGTAGTTAGTTGTACTAGAAGAAGTGGGTTACAATAAAATTACGCTTACACTTGCAGAATGGATAGTACTGACCCAGGTGACCTATACAGTTTCTGGGTTCTGTCACAATAGCGACCACATATAAACGAGTGCATCACTTGGTATAAATAGCTTCACGAGTTTCACGCTGCGTCGAAGTGCTCCTCCTTGCCACCTTCTGAGACCCTAGAAGTCTCGGAACGCTTCTAAATCCAATTTTCATTCTGTTTGGCTTGTCTTGATCACAATAACGCACTATGGCCTGGTCCATACGTCGGGAAGAAGAAGGAAGAGCATTTCGACGCAGCGTGAATCTCGTGACGCTATTTATAATAATATAACGTCTGCAAAAACGGCAATATGATTTATGTGTGTATCACTTGGCGACCATATTGTCTCTTCATGAACAATGTCTGGAGCGAAAGCTATTTGAATTTTCAACAATGCTGTTTTTATCTTTGGTGTATTTCTTGGTGAATCAAGATTGGGCAACCTGATCGGTGTCCAGCCTACTGTGATCAGCGCTGTCAAAACCAAGCAGTCATGGAGTCTTCAAGTTATGAAGATATACAAAAATTTTATAGACAATTTATCTCTTAAAATGATAAAAGTCTATTCTCTGTGCGAGATACGAAGACTAATAGATGTGAATATTGATAATATACAGGGTGAGTTTTTTATCTTGAGACAACTAAATATCTCGAAAACTACAAATCCGATCAAAAAAGTGGGTAATAAAAATTGTTCGTCTCGACGGGGGACATCCGATGATACCAAATTTGACTCCCCACCCCCACCCCCTAGGGGTGGGGGAAGGGGGAGAAAAAAAACTTAAATAGGAACCCCCATTTTTTATTGCAGATTCTGATTCCCCGGAAAAAACTACCCCTATTTCACCCCCAATTCGAGTCATTTTGGTCGATAGATGGCGCTGCAATCGACAAAAATCAAAATAAGCAAAAATTCATTTAAAAATGAGGATATCTCGTGAAATACACATCAGATCAGCAAAATACAAGTTAATGTGATTGATATTTTTCAAAAACTATTCAATAACACCACCCACCTCCAAACTTGAGGGATGGGAATGGACATTATTTCAAAATATCACCAGATCTCACTTCGCCTGATTTTTTTTTATGGGGATACTTGAAGAATGAAGTTTACAGTGAAGTGCCAACAACGCCTGAAAACATGATTGAACGAATTACCAACGCTTGTCAAAAAATCACGCCGGATATGCTTCTTAGTTGCGTCGAATCATTCCAAGAGCGGGTAAATAAATGCATCGATGTCGGTGGTGATATTTTCGAGCACTTGCTTTAGAATTGTTGTTAGAAACAAACACGTGAGAGGCGAGGGGACTCACCAAAAACAAGCACCCCGATGGTGAGAGGCGAGGGGACTCACCAAAAACAAGCACCCCGATGGTGAGAGGCGAGGGGACTCACCAAAAACAAGCACCCCGATGGTGAGAGGCGAGGGGACTCACCAAAAACAAGCACCCCGATGGTGAGAGGCGAGGGGACTCACCAAAAACAAGCACCCCGATGGTGAGAGGCGAGGGGACTCACCAAAAACAAGCACCCCGATGGTGAGAGGCGAGGGGACTCACCAAAAACAAGCACCCCGATGGTGAGAGGCGAGGGGACTCACCTAAATCTAGCACCCCAAAGGGAACAGAAAATTACTACGTCCACGTCGTTGTTCCTGGGTAACGCAAAAAGTAATGTTTGACTTTCGCTATCTGCTAAAGAATTTGCATCAGTGCATTTTGAAATAATGTCCATTCCCATCCCTCAAGTTTGGAGGTGGGTGGTGTTATTGAATAGTTTTTGAAAAATATCAATCACATTAACTTGTATTTTGCTGATCTGATGTGTATTTCACGAGATATCCTCATTTTTAAATGAATTTTTGCTTATTTTGATTTTTGTCGATTGCAGCGCCATCTATCGACCAAAATGACTCGAATTGGGGGTGAAATAGGGGTAGTTTTTTCCGGGGAATCAGAATCTGCAATAAAAAATGGGGGTTCCTATTTAAGTTTTTTTTCTCCCCCTTCCCCCACCCCTAGGGGGTGGGGGTGGGGAGTCAAATTTGGTATCATCGGATGTCCCCCGTCGAGACGAACAATTTTTATTACCCACTTTTTTTGATCGGATTTGTAGTTTTCGAGATATTTAGTTGTCTCAAGATAAAAAACTCACCCTGTATATGCCAGTGAAGTCTTTTACAGCCCCAGTTCAACACTGGACTATGCACAGCTAAAACTAGAAATTAAAGTTTATAAATAATTGCTAGTGTGTGATGATGTTAAAGGCATAGTACAACAAGATTTATAGTACCGTGTGGAGGGAATTGATATATGTGGCATAACCAAATATATGTATAAAACATTTTCTTACATTTATTTGTTGCCTACTATTTAACAATAGAAATTAAAACATTCAGCACATTAATTCTATTCCACTAGATGCAGAAAGGAGTTTTCAAACACATATACCTAAACTCTCTGGTTGGTTTTAGTTTTAGTTAGTGCCTTTGTGTTTACGTATGCTGACTGATGTCTGAACGTGTCTGGTGTGTGTAGACGAATAATATGATTTCAGTTGTCTTTCCGCGTGTGTTGGTTGGCGATGGAGATATATCAACATTATTACTTGTCACAATTTACGGAAATTTGTGCAATTTAGTCCATATTTCACTAATTTTGTAAAAATTTCGCGATTTCCACAAATTTTGCTAGGCAATGAAATTAGAGCTTGTTTCTTCTTTTGTGGTCAGAAAGCCAAGTTTGGGTATGTATTTTGGACTATCCAAAATGGAAGTTCAACTTGCTTAGCTTCATAGAAGGCTCAAAGGGATTCAACAAATTTACTTATGCATCTAGTGGAATAGAATAAACAGCTTCAGTGCTTTAATTTATCATTTTAATTGGTGGGTAGCAAATAAATGAAAGAAAACGTTTTATAAATTTTTTATTCACATCTTAGTTGTGCCACATACACCAGTTAGCTCTAGACATTCCTCTGAATCTTGCTGCACTTTGCATTTAACAACACAATACACTAGCAATTGTATATATGCTTTAATTTATAGTTTTAGCCATACATAGTCCGGTGTTGAACTGGGGCTATAAGAAACATCACTGACATATACTCTATCAATTTGCACATGTATTAGTCTTCCCATATGGCACAGAGAATAGACTTTTAACATTTTAACAGACAAATTGCCTACAAAATCTTTATAAAACTCCATAACTTGAACCCTCCATGACTTCACGGTGTTGACAGAACTATTCACACCCGTTTCATGTGACCGCAAAAAAAGAAAATGTTTTATGTCATTCAATACTTTCCCGCCGATTCTTTGCACGACTCAATGACTCTCCATATTTTTCTATCTAAATATGATTATTATATTTCTATCGTCACACTAACTGTCATGCGGGTTATACTTTCATTTTGAAGGACAAGTTATATCCACAGTAATAATCGAACGTGGGAGCTGTGACTAGATCACTATTACTGGTGGTTGCGTTGCGTCTGAATGTATGTGGCTCGATGCTAGTTACACAATTGTCAAACTGACATTGGCTCTGATCAAATTTTCTGAGTCATAGTCACTCAGTTTCATAGATTCGGTTGGGATTGTTTTTCAAACAGGCGACATAGGTTTCGACTGAATTTATTGGCAAGTTGTGAACTGTGTAAGATATGATTCGCTTAGGACGACATGTTAGATCCAGTGTAAAATCAACTAAAGCACTATTTGGGCATGATATACGTCCTGCTCGATGTACTCTGAGACAATATTATTTTTTCACTGTTGTCTGTAACAAACAGGTGGGCGTAGTCAGTTGTGTTACAAGGCGTTCTGATCGTGATTACGTTCAGTATGTTCGGTACTGTGAAAAGAAAAAAATTACGACTCTAAATACAGAAGGAACATCTCAGAAATGAAAATGCATGATGTCGATCATGTTAATGTATGCCATGTCTTTGACATATTGCTTGTCTGGTAACATTCATGTCCTAACTTCCGGAGTACGAAATCGGCTTGGTAGACATTCAAACATACAACTCGATTCCAAGTATAGATGAGTAAATCTATTAAATCAGTGATACATGACAGTGAGACAAACAAAATATTATCCTAGCCTAGAAGTGGATGGCCAAATTACACATCTTGGCTGTAGACGGCCCTGTCATCAAAGGCGTCTACATATGGTTCGATGCAAATTAATGGGGAGTGTCCGAATGTGTGTGGTTCGATGTTAGTTACATAAATGTCACACCGACGTTGGTATTGAGTAAATTTACTAAGTCATAACTGGTGGTGCTCGTTCAGGATTTCTCGTATCTAACCAGCCTACTCCCATCGATTCATAAATTGAGTTGGGATTCTCTGACAGACAGGCGGCGTAGGTTTTGATTGAATTTATTGGCAAACATGTGAAAAACTCCTTTAATTTACGAGTATGAGAAAGTACTTCTTCCACCAAGCTGTTTGGATTACAATGACAGCAAAGATAAGATAGGAGAAGTTCGGTGTCGTGCGGCAGGTGGAGAGAAACAGGCAGTGTGATGAAACTGTTAGTGTTTTGTCGGAATTTTCAAATGTAAACTGTTATGTCAATGCTTAAAACAATCTAGGTTCGATTCAGTAAGTACAAGGAAAGGATTATTAATATGTTGTGTATGTAATAGATCTGCCATTGATTCGATTCGTAAGTCAATCATGAAGGGAAAAGAACAATTTTACGAAAATTTTAATGATTTTTGGACACTGTCGTGGATCAGCTAGGTACAACTGGAAAAGATACAGCAAAAGAGACGATATTTTAGGAGAATCAAGAAGGACTACAGACAGTGTGATGAAATGGTAGGCCCATTAGCGGGTACTGTTGGGGCCATTGTTATTCGCTATTCTGATCAATGATAGTGTTTATGGTTTACTACCAGAAGTTTGGTTGCTTGCCAATGATATAATGTAATATAATACCATCAAAACTGGAAAAGACTGAATAGCTGTAGAGTGTCTGGAAAGGATACCTAACTGGGTTGGTCAACATGGCATGAAGAGTAATGCAGAGAGGAGTCAGAATATTAGGTATACTGATAAAGATCTACAGACTTATTATTATTATAAGATTGGAGAGGAATTGCTAGTTGAAGATTTGAAATGTAAATACCCCAGCCACGCAGGACACATTGGACAAGCTGTAGGAAAAAATCTCAAAAGTCCTTCACTTATTGAAGACTGTGATGAGGGGATATACCAGACAACTGAAGCAATTGGGTTACAAAACTTTGGTCAGACCATTGCTCGAATATGGTGGAGTAGTATGCGACCCACATTTTGCGAATCAAATACAGGAGTTGGAGGGGGTGCGAAGAAGGGCTGCTAGATTTGTCTCTGGTAATTACTGCAGAACAAAATTAGTAACTGATATGAATGAAATGGGATGTATACGAGTCAGTCAGTTAAATCATTGACGTATGACCGTGAGACTGATAAAAGATCGTATTAGCATTAGAAGTGGATGGAGGAAATTACAGATCTTTGGTTTTAAATACCCTGTCTGCAACGGAGTCTAACACTGTATTCATCCTTTGCAAGATTCGCCCGTTCAAAATCTAGTCGAAAGGCAGGGACGTTTTAATGTATTGTCGTATTCATCTTAAATCATCTGCGCTGTGGAACCTATTACCACTAGAGTTAAAAAAGAAACACTTACTCGATAGAAAGAAGGTAAAACGTTTCGAGGTTGCGGTTTCGCATGCTGGTATT
The DNA here is from genome assembly GCA_031002005.1 of Vandiemenella viatica. Lineage (NCBI taxonomy): Eukaryota > Metazoa > Arthropoda > Insecta > Orthoptera > Morabidae > Vandiemenella > Vandiemenella viatica. The sequence goes on from CM061921.1 coordinate 195,188,255, forward strand.
TTCAATGCTATATTTTCTATGTGTACATAAAGCAATAAACAGTATAAATAGTTGAATGATACATAAGAGAAAGGATGAATATCTTATTGATGGTAATATATAATGGCTACTTATATCGTGCTGTTATCATGTTTCGTTTAACCCAGGTTATTGTTACAATAATTTGAAGTTTCTGATTTCATTCATTTAGGATTCCTATCAAGTAAACTTAGTGAGTAACCCCTAATTTTTTGTTGGTCGCATGAGACAGTGCGTGATGTACTCAGGAACACGGTTTAGCCCGCACCGATATAGGTTGATCAGTCTCTGTCGCTTAAATTCTAATGGTCATGAGCGGACCTTATATAACTCCAACAACCGTTTCAACGGTTCGTTTATTTTCCCCCTTCGACTTCGTGTCCTAACAGAGCGGAGGAAGAATTTAATCTATGCAAGCACCCCGGAGTGACTCGATGCTGAGGCCTGAGCATTATCGCCCACCCACCATGCTCGGTACCACGGTCTAAAACTGTCAGTACGGTGAAGTCATTAGGTCATACTATCCACCACACCATAATCTGAATTTTGATGGTCAAACGGAACTTTTGTTGTGCCTGTTCGTTCTATTCGGAGGGCGATCGGTTGTTTGAGATTAGCAGGGTGAGCGTGGTCTGCTGAATATGGCAGGTGATGGTATGAATAATTGTATCAACGTGACACAACACAACTAATGTCCTTGTGGCGTACGAAATATCTTCTCACTGCGCTACCTCTTTCCCTGCGGAAAGTGACGCAGTGTCTGAAAATGGGCACTGAGTATTTAGAATCGGTGTGTGTGTTCTGGATACAGATATCTTATGACACAATTCAAATTCGGTGTTTATCTCTTACTAACGAATTTATACTGAATAATAAATCGGTTATACCTATCTGAAGTTCGGATGAATTGTTATTGCGAATGTTACGACGGCAATGGCAGAGCTGCTCTTAAAGGTACCACCAACAGTTTCGACCGTGTGAAGGCTCCAAGAGATTCATTATCAGTTTTGAGAAGAATTGTGAGAGATCTCGGAACTGAATATCAACCACCATGGGCCATTCATACATGAACTGAAGCAAACAGATTTAGTACTACGTTACTCGTAGATAAACTTAAGATAAATAACTCTTCATACGATTTATGTTTGCAGAATTTTAAAACGTCCCTGCTTTAGAGCGTATTCTAAGAAGGGATGGATAACAATTCACAACGGATTACAATCAATAATTCACATATTTGTGACACAAAAGTGAGAAGCGAGTAGTCCTGGTGCATCTCAACATCCCTTCCACAAACATCGTTAACAATAATCGGATCTTATTTTTCCGACGAAAACTTACCGGACCAGTTTATTTAGATTTTTTTGCATAATATCCTTTTCAGTATGATAGGAAACGTACCTCTGGCAGACAGAATCAAAATGTTCTATGATCCACCACATGTTAGCTTATCTGTGCAAAAAGATTTAATTAACGTTTGTCATTAGTTGGATGTGCTGATATGCAGATATACCCTTATTCGAATGCCACTGAGGTCACCCGACCTAATATTTGTGTGGGGTACAGTAAAAATAATTTAAAAGTATACTCCCAAAAAAATGAAATGACAGAAGAGCAGAAAATATTTTAGGCAGCAGACGAATTTTGGAGGGATATTCCGTGATATGTATTTTCCTGCGAACTACAAAGACGTTCTGATTATTGTATTGGAGACTATGGAAGGCATATTGAACAAATATTTAAGTAACACAGAATTTGGTACCTTCTGTTTTAAAACTATTTATTAAAAAGTTAAAACAGCAGTGAGTTATTTTACTATTCACTTTTTATTTATTTATTTAGCCTGATAATATTAAGGATGTCAGCTCTATCTTACATAATGCCAGGTCTTTATAATATATTATTTACGTCTCAAACAAATTGACAGTTTACAAGAGTTATTTAATACTTAATTTAAAGTAATAGGATTTTAGTATTAAAACTAAAATCTTAGCAATACTTATGTGTAACTGGTGAATCAATGGGTAAGTGGAACAAACTAACAATGGTGAACCGCACATACTAAATACCTATGAATGTAAAGATTAAGTAAAACGTGGAACAAGAGAATAATCAGCTAGCACTGGGACAAGTAATACTTTCTCAAAACTTTTTTAAATGAGCTGATTTCTTGAGTTGTTCTTATTTTCTGGGTCCCAAAAATAAAATCTATCAATTTGTATGATGCGGTTGATTAAATAGAGAAAAATTCATTAAGATGGTATTTTTAAGAAAATTACAAAAATACTGAAAAACACTAAAAACTAGTAAATTTTTGTATAAAATATGCAATCTTCTAAATATAGTTGGTCTTTAGAATGAAATAAAGCTACTTATTAAAAATAATTTCAATAAAAGTATAGTGTGCACTACCTGAATAACAGTTTCTTTCCTCCTATGAGTTGGTCTAACATCTTTATAAATATGTGCACTTCTCAAACTAACATCCCGTATAGAGACTATAGTGCGCATATAAAGTAATTAATAATTAATTTCCATCAACACTAACGGTTGAAAGTACACTGAAACAATTTTATTCTGTATTTATTTCCGTTTATGTGTTTGGTTTCTATGAAACTTTCCTCTGAGGAATATATCGCGACTTTGTGTATAGATAAGATTTGTGAACCTGGTAAATTTACGTTTAGTTGCTCAGTTTTATTAAAGTAATTAGCATTATTTCTGTCTATTTTCTAATAACCGTTCTACTGTATGAGGACTAGAAATTAAATTTGACGGTAGCTGTTATACTATTCATTAATGAATTTTCCAGCATCGCCCAACAAATTAGGTTATTGGTTTACCATTACCGCTAAATGACACCTGATTTACCATTTGATTAAATAATAAAACATTAAATCATTATTATTTTCGTGAAGTTTCATATTAAGCAGTTTCGACTCTCCTTCCTGAATAAATATCTCATTGAATAGTCAATTTAAAGAGATGGATCGAAGATACGAAGTTGGTGTAGAAATTTCTTATCAAAGACGAAAGGTGGACTGACCTTGAAGCAAAAAAAAACAAACAAACAAACAAACTAAAATAACTCGAAAATACGGAGATTTCCACCCTATACAAACGTATCAGTATATAACAGCATTTTGTAACTTTATCTCTCTTTATGACATACAATAATCGCCATCGCCATTTGCGAGTGAAACTAAAAACTTATTGTATCAACCTGCTGTGTTATCGTCATACTGCCCATAGTTAAAAAAGTTGCAAATACATTTATACACTTAGCTCCCAGTCTGAATGTATATTTCTGTTACAGCTTTCAGTAGGAACATGTTAATTTAATAACTGTATAGTGGAGATTAACGTGGCAGAAACTACTAGTACTCACCCTTTATTTAACTAATTGACAGTTTTATAACTGACTTTATAGACATAAATTATTCAGCCGGTACAGAAAATAAGTGAGATTCGTAAGAATATCGTGACATGTAAACACTCGAAGACTGGTTCCATTATGATTTTTTTTCTGTGTCATCTTTGTGACTATAAGATAGAGGGATCACTATGTTAGTGCTTTTTCAGATGAATATGAGTTGCATATATCGCTACTAATCAGAGTAGAAAGCTCAAAAGAAAATAATACTAGAGACAGGGCACATATCTCAGTAGGCCAGTGCGAGACATAATCACACGCGTTCTTCCCATATACAAGTAGGCACTGGCAGATACTTTCATGCAATTCTGTATAAGGTGAAACGTTGGCCGAAATTAACGTAGAGAATGGAATCTCATATCTAAACTACAGCTGATTTGTTACCTTAGAAAGATAATTTCGGCATCCATCTTTTCTACTAACTTTCTGTTTCCATCATTAACAGACTAACAAACGTATGCAAAGAAAATAGCTGTGAAGTAATTGTGTCGAAATGAAGTTTTCACTATTCGCTTATAAAAGATATATTTGTAAAAATTATGCACCTCACTTAAAAGAACACGAAGATTGAATTTCAAGTTAAATTACACAAACACACTTGGGCGGTTTTTTGGTATCATCTGAGCGAATGGATTCAAAATTATGCAATGCACAAATGAGGCTTAACATGCAGAAAATAGCTCACACGCTTCACAGACAGCTTGTGGCACTTGCGATCAGACATCAGACAAGACGTTCAAGAGAGCAACAAAGTGGAGGTCTTAAAAAATGTCACTCCATCGATAAACCTTCGGCGTCACGGAAACAATATAAAAGTACAAGTGAAGCAGCTAAATATGAAATTAAACAAATATTCCATAACTCATTTTCTGGGAAACATAATTCAAAAAATAAAACTATTTTAATACATTTGAGTAATAGTATCAGGTGGAATAAAATTAGTCTGTTTGTCAAAACATAAATGGCTGTCCCGATATAAGAGATGATGGAAGCAATGACTGAATGTGAATGATGGATGAGAAATTGAGGCCTGTCAAGAAGAGAGTTGTTAGCGTCATGTGTCTTCTTTTTTTTTATTTTAGTACGTGATTCGCCAAGTGAATGCTCCTGATGGCTGTGGAAATGGCATTGCGACTTCACGCATGTTTGGCGGCACAGATTAGATTCTACTGCCAGAACCACAGACGTCGGTCCTCTACTCATAAATTCTCTGCGTTCTCTCCATAAGTTTCATCGATCTGAATAGCTCTGTTTAGAAAAACAGTGCTGATAGATCGTATTACAATTCCATACACAGTTTTGATGTTTCATTGCTTCTGGTATTATTTTTCACTCGCTCTTTTAGTCGCTAATGTTAGAAACAAATTAATGGCATCCTGAAGTATGTTTCTTTGTGCAGTATCTACAACTACTTTACGTGGTGTGTGAGCCTGGCAATCGGGATGACCAGTCCGACCACGAAATCACTGTAGGCGAATGACTAGGTGGTTCGTAATAAGGCAATGGCCGAATTCGTCCTCATTCCTTGTCCTCAATCTTCTCCCGCTTCTAACGATACCGACGTCGACGAGGCATAATATAAGATTTTTTTTAAAAAAAAAAGTAGTATTATTTCTTACTTCCATCTAAGATTGCTTCTGCCTTTCCAAATTCTAATTTTGTTTACAGGTTTTATTCCTATGTTTTGTTGTTTTCCGTCAGACCTTGAGATATCCCAACTGTTACAGTTGAGCTAGTTTGTTTTGAAAATAGTTTCTTCCAGTAATTATATTTGCTGTAATACGAATACGTCATTCTGTCACGGATTATTGTGAGATTTAAAAGGCCAACCAAAGCAATACTTTTATTTGTACATATTCAGAGGCATCCATTAACATGTTGATCTTTTTCCAAATGAGTCGTACCGCATTATCGATATCTATTATTAAGCACATGACAGCTCCATTTCAAAATTTGACAGCAGAATGTATTTCCAAGTTCCTTTAGGCACTGTCTACGAATAAGCAATAGCATGAGGCAATGTTTCTATCGTCATTTCATAGAGAAATTAAACAAGTAATGACAAAGCACTAATTCAACGGTTAATCAATGCTCTGCAATTAATCCGCGTCCTGCGAACCAGATTTTTCTATGGCTTCACAAATCACTACAGGTCAATGCCTGGATGGTTCTTTCAGAAAGGCCATGGTCTAGTCCTCAATCCTCTCCTGTCGAGCACTTCTTCCTGCTTCGCAAATCTTGTCTGACTGTTGAGCTCATCAATATACTATATCCTAAGTGAAATTACCGAACTCTCCTTCTGCAAGAGCTTTACGGTCAAACAATACTCTCATAATTCTTTCTACAGTCATTATTTGAATAAATGCTTCCACCTCCCGACAAGAGTAAATTGAATTAGGTCGTTTCCCAGAATTTAACCTTGCCTTTAACGAACAGCTGACGACTCATAATGCTGCCTACAGAATGACTAGAACGCTTCTCGAGTGTCTGATTTGTGAGGCAACCTAATCTGTACTATTATTATAAATGCGAAAATAACTCTGCCTGTCTGTCTTTCAGTTTGTTACGTTTCTTGTGCTAAACGGCTAATCCGATTGTGATGAAATTTGGCAAGGAGATGCTATTTGGAATTAGGATGGACTCAGGATACTTTTCTCTGTATAAATAATACACACTGTCATATAATTTTGAAAAATTACTGAATTGTGATAGACAGACGTATAGGGTGTGTACGTCTTTGTAGTACCTGCCGGTATAGCGGCTTGGTAGCACAGTGGTTAATGCGCTTGCCTCCTAATGTTTGGAGTGTGGTCTCCGGTTTAAATCACGGTGGAAGACAGGATTTTCAAAAATTATTTTTGATCGTATTAGCCACGCCTGGATGGTCAGTTGTTCGGATTCCATGTTAAACTATAGATACCACAAAATTTTTAGCGCAATGCTTGACAAATTGTAGGTGGTCTAACAACGCCGTACGTGTACGCTTTTTTACGCTATATTGATCCCTCGGTCGTTGTTTCTCTCGCAATAAGTGTGTGTTCGATCTGCACTAATAATGTTATAAATGCGGAAGAAAGTCTGTATTTTTCTTACGTTTTGACAACTAAATGCCAATACCGATGGGAATTTGACAAGGAAATACTTTGTATCTGTAGGAAGGACACAGGACATTTTTCTTGGTGTGAATAACAGTCTTAGTCACAAAATTTTGAGAACTTATCGAATGATGACAGACAGACGGATGCGTGTCTCAGTCTGTAATGTTACGTCGGTTGCTCAAGCTGTGCTTCTCGCGCAGTCTGTTAGTGTATGATTTGTTAGTAAAATTCGTTTAGAGACAAAATGTATTATTTAGCAAAGATATCGATTTTCTCTGCACTGTACTACTACTTTGTGTCTGACTAAAAGTTCCTGGCACCATTTCATTTTGTCTTCTTTTTTGACATGCCTTGCCGGAGTAAAGCCCCCCTCCCCCCCCCCCCACCCCCCACACACACACATACATCCCCGCACCATTGTTTGTTTTTCTGTTTTTAAATATGTTGGAAATTGATTCTCTTCATGAGACAGGTTCGACGGTAGAATGATTTAGTGATGGCTTTCCTGTCATATTATGTTGACTCAGTGTTTTATCGGACAAATCTTACTTTACTAACAGCTTCCTATATCCAATTCTGGCAATGAAATTCTAAGTCCACGCGTACGAAGCCGCGGGTAACAGCTAGTTAATAATAAATTCATTCTTTATTTTCTATGTGACGCGTGTCACAGTAGGGTATTTTACAGTGAAGTAAGGAAAGGCTGATTATTCCAAATTCACGTACAACAAACTTTTCAATGTTCAAACCGTCTTGAATGCTTCCTTGATCATCAAGCAACCATTTAGCCATTCTGTCAGTCGATGAAGATAATCAGTTAATGTAATAATATAGAAATGATTTCAACGAGATGGTAAAACTTTCCTTACCTCATCACCGGACAGCGACGAAGTTATGCTTTGTGCTGTTTGTAACATTCCAGTTAACTGTTCGTTAAGTACTATTTGGATTTTATGATTCACTGCAAGAAGGGACTGGTTGGGAAACATTTAAATGAAAAATTTCCTTCCGCTGAATGTATTGTAATAATGTAATGCATCAGCAACTTAAACTGATTCCCCGATTTGAGCAATACATACAGATATATAAAATTTCGCACTTTTTGCAGATATCATTTTGAAAATTTGCACTAACTTACCTTATTACGGTTTGCATTGAGTTTTTCGTGCTGTTATGTCAACGTTTCGGCTTCAACTTGGGGCCTTAGTCATGGCTGATACAAGTTATGTATCCGCTACGTTTGCGGGTACACTTGACCTTTTTATATTCACCGTCACAGACAATGATGTTTTTCCGTCAAAGAGTATTCACTGTTCCAGAGTGGTTTACACATTGTGGAGCGATCTGTCATTTTTTCAACGCTTTCACACTTCCACATTTGGCTCAAACTATAGCCGCCGACTTTGTTGAAGTTGTTAGGGTTTCTTTTTTTTTAATTACTAAATGTTCCATAATTTTGTGTTCCAAAAAATTCTTTGGTTTTGCAATGATTGTGGTTTTGGATTCTATGTCATTCTTTTTCTTGATATTTCACTACTGCCGATTTCGTGGCTTGTTCTAGTCTCGCGTGACGATAATGTTCTTGTTGGAATTTCAAGTTCCTAGTGTTTACCTCAATTATAGTATCACAATATTCCTACCACGTCATTGTAACAAACACACAATTCTGTAACGAGTCCAGTTGTATTCCCAGTATTTCCTCGTCGATCAGTTATACTTTATGGAACAGCCACTCATGATCCACATAAGCCGTTGGCCTTACGGAGGCTCGATGAAATGTGAATTTTACTGTTTTTTCATGTAATCACAATGGATGCCATTTCTTACCTTATGACCAAGCGTCGTGGGTGAGCGCTTAACGCTCTGGCTTCGCATTCCGGAAATCACCGATTGGAATCACCTTTCGGACGTCCAGATTTGGTTTAGGTTTCCCCAAATCACTCCAGGCGAATGCCGAGATGCTTCCTTCAAAACGCCAAGGCCGAATTCCTTCCGGTTTCTTGTCCCTAGTCCCATACTGCCTCTAATGACCTCGACGTCGACGAGGCGTAAAGACATAAGTAAAAGAAAAAAGTCTTCCTTCAAGTTGTGAGGATGGCCTCTACCAGGCTGAGCCGTTGCATCTGTGATCACTGCATATGCCTCCAAGCCTGACAGCCGTTGATCGCGAAATGACGACGACCACAAAACAGGAATAGAACAAAAGGAGGCTTATCTATCTTATGTGAAGGGAGTCACTGAGAAAATAGGAAAAGAGCTGGTCAAAATTAATCGTCAACATATCTTCAGCAATAAGAATAAGATACGAAACATTTTAAGATCAGTGAAGCATCGCAGAGCACCGTTCCAATCGAGCGGTGTGTATGCAACATTGCTTGTGACTGAGGTTAATTGTACAGTACATTGATGAGACATGCCGAGCGGTCTCTGTTAGAGTGAAAGAACATTATTGTCACGCTAGACTAGAACAAGCCACGAAATCGGCAGTAGCGGAACATCATGAAGGAGGAGGACATAGAATCCAAAACTACAATCACTGCGAAACCAAAGAATTGTTTAGAACGTAAAATTAAGGAACATATAAGATTTTATCAAAAAACCCTAACAACTTCTAAAAAGTCGGCGGCTACAGTTTGAGCCAAAGGTAGAAAGAAGTGCGAACACAAACGAGCGTTGAACAACTGGCAGATCACATCACAATGCGCAAACAACTCTGGACCAGCGAATACTCTTTGACGGAAAAACAACACCATCTCTGACGGTGAATATAAACAGGTCAAGTGTACCCGCAAACGTAGCGGACACATTAATTGTAGCAGCCATGACTAATGCCCCTTGTTAAAGCCGAAACTTTGGCATTAGCAGCAAGAAAAACGCAGTACAAACCCCGAGAAGATCAGTGCAATTTTTCACATACTGAAATGTAAATGGTTAATAACAGCTTACAAATTTCAGCACACAAAATAACTGATTGAAAAGTATAAATGACGTATTCTTTTGAGTCAATAAATCAGACCAACTAATGGTAGAATGGGAAGCTGACATCAAACGCACAAACAAAAATATAAAATTCAAAATATAACTCCCTCAAACTGATCTTAATAAAATGCAAAACTTGATACTAAGACTAAATAAAACCTACAAACGCGGATACGAAATGTGTTCCAAATCCGGATTCCTATTATAACACGAAGAACTATTCCAGTAGTATGACATGTGTTCAACTGACGGAATAACATATTACTCAAGGAATAAAATTATATACACATAATGATAATGGTAAATATTGAAATAGAAAAAGTAAGGATACTGATTAAAAAATCAGTATACTAATAAAAAGAGCACACAACATATTAGTTCCATATCAAAAAAAAAAAAAAAAAATACGGACACGGCATCAAATCACGTACACATTTTGACAATAAATATGACCACCGCTGAAAAATTCTATAACTCCTCTTTGGCACAATCTGGCATCAATGTCATCCCAGGAAACAGTAACGCAATACTGGCTCCGCCTCCTCGCAATCTCATTGGTGTTCAGTTCATCAACCTTCAATTACATTTCTACAATACTTTAGCAAAATTCAGATCATGGAACGTATCCCAAATGTTGTAATTAACGGGATTGCATTAAAGCGAGGCAGGAAACAGGCTCAATTCTGTATATTACTACAGATGATTAGCATGAAAGTATAACGATAAGATTGTTATACTCATTTTGATAATTCCTTCGGATAATATTTCACTCATGTATGTGGTCAGTCAACAAACCAAGGGATAATCATGTTCCAGGAGGTAGAATTTTTAGTACTACGAAACTACAGAAACAAGAAATTATTTCGGAAGAGTGTCTCTCCACAATGGATTGAATGAAATAGTCTTCCTTCACTGTGTTGTATACACCTATACGAGGAAAGTAGTACCGAGAGTGCAGTGGTCCTATGGTTAGCGTTTTGGGTTTGCTGACCGAGCGGTTCCGAGTTCAAATACAAGCAGTTCTTATTATTATTTTTTTTTATTTAGAAATTTTTATTTTATTTTTAAACCTACCGAAACTGCACATTGGTTATGAGTATAAGGTATCCATGATTCTTTCCTAACTGCGTCAGGGAATAAGATAAACATCTGCGAACGAACCCAATATTTCATAACCAATTGCCGACGTAACCATGAAAAATTTGCGGGGGCAGAGCTGAACGAAATCTACACGGGTTTCAAGCCGCGCCGAAATCGTATCATCTATCCCTTTTCAAACGACACACATGTTTCCAAAATAATTATTTCACAGTAGAACGAACATTGCGTTTCAGAAAGAAATAATTTATAACAGGTTTTATTGCTCTCTTTGTAGGTGGACGATAATGATTATCCACTATATAAATAAATGAGAGTTAATCGCATAGAACTAAATATTAGCACCGCAACAAATCAAACGACCATTGTCACTAAAAAATTTACAACCAGATTATTATCATAGGACAAAAATAAATTCTTTTATTACTGGTATAATTAATTAAAGTTAATTCAGAATCGGGCTTAAAGCCAGGGAGTTCTTAAATTACCGTTTTTTCCGTTTTCTACAATGCTGTTAGTAGTTTCTGACACTCTTACTTCATGGAATAACATAAATAAATACAAGCATTTGGCGAATTAGGATGTCGCCACTCGCGTGATTGTTCTTTAGTCTCCGGTATAAAGTAGAACGCTCAAGTTTTGTCACCCGTCATAATCGACTCCATAATCGCCTAGGTCTCATGGATTTAAACAAACACAGTCTACAGGTAAAGTAAGGTTGATAATGTCTAAAGACCGGAAGACCGAGCGTGGTGGGTGAGCGGTAACGCTCTGGCTCCAGGTAAATGCTGGGATGATTCTTATAGAAGGCCATGGCCGTTACCTTATTTAATAACTTCAACATCGATGAAACGTAAAGCAATAAACAAAAAATTAAGAATAGGGAGGAGGTATTGTTAATCGATGTCAAGCCAGCTGCGACCTCCTCAATAAATTTAGCCAGCTCTTTTTTTTTCTACTGATTTTACTCCTCGACGACATTGATGTGATTATTGGCTGGATAGGAGTAGTGGCAAGTATTTTGGCCATGCCCTTGTAAGGAACCAATTCCGGTATTCATATGGAGTGATTTGGGGAAACCTTGGAAACCACAAATCTGTATGGCCCGAACTTGGATTCGAACCTATATCTTCCCCAAAAAGAGACCAGAACGAAACGATTTTCAGACGACGCGTAGTCATTCACAAACCGTCACAGCGCCGACACACGCTTGTTCCGAAATGGTAATGATGTAGAAAAATAGATATTTGTTCAACCTCTAAAACGGTAAATAAATTGAATTAAATAATTTGATTCTTTATCTATAAATGCTTGGGAGACGTTACTTTTTGTATTGCCCTCAGGCAAATTATCATGGATTTCCACCTTATTTTCAATTACCACCTGTAAGTTGGATAATTGTGAAACCAATAAAAACGTTTGCCGAAGTGCTGCTCGTGTTAAATTATTACGTGTATTATTTACGCGTTATAAAGGTATTCTTCCTTGCCGAAGGAAGTAGGAAAGTTAATACTATTTCCTGGTAAATGTTGCCACATTAACTTTCTGCAATTTTGCCACGATGTTCTGCCTAATAGTAGCGCTGTAGCAATTTCCCTATACAAGAAATAGTGTCTCATAGCTGGACACACACATTGGCGAAATGAAATATTATTTATGTTCCAGTCTCATCTAGAATATTTTCATTTAACTGATTACTTCTCTCATAACAGTTGGATTCTTTATTCAGATTACTATTCAATCACGGAATGTTGTATCTATATGTACATTTTTTCTTTGGCCATATAATCGACGAGGCACTAGATTCTGTAACTCCAGGTGTCTGAATTGTAACGCCCTGGGCTTTCAACGTGCTGGTTCTCAGTTCGAGCGCACGCACTGTCAATTTTTTTTTTTATTCCTTACCTCCTTTTCACTTGTTGCAAAATACATATCATATAAGTAAATTTACATATGTTTCGTGGTCAATTGGAACAGTGGAAAAGAATCGTAAAATTAATGTTTTGGCTGAAATGAGTAAGTGTCAACACATTATGCATGAGGAGGAACTGAAAGCCAGTTTTCCAATAAATTTTATTTGACCATTACAATTTGTGCCACTCAACATAACCAATTTTTTTCTAGTGCTAAGGGCAAAGGCGGGAGATTGATGATTGGGGTAATGATGGCTGTTTTAAAAAAACAAGGACCTAAATCAAACTAATGTGTGGTTTTTGTAGCTAATGTTCCTACTGGAGACAGTGGTATTAGCAAGCAAATCAGAACTGAAAATGTGAGTAGTTATTCTTACGAAAACAAAAAAATCATCATTGACGAATAACATGCTAATGGGAGGTTCCGTATTTAGCAAAATGCTGCTCCTACTAGTGATCAGTAATGATATAATTGACGTATATCCTCAATTGGGCGTTATTTGTGGCTTGGAATTATTCTTCCTTGTCCTATCGCGTTGATCGCTCTCTCCAGACGTTACTTCTGCAGTTCTGCGGTCTGCAGTAAGGGGCCAAATTGTTAGCCGTAGCATAGTATATATATATATATATATATATATATATATATATATATATATAATGACGTAATCACGTTATTTCCGAAATCTGAAATTACAAGAAAGAAACAGGAAATTTCAGGAAGGAGGAAAGATAATTCCAGGGCTCAGCTTCCGTCTCTGGTAAGCCAGATGTGACGGTACTGCCATGCTGATCCCGGAAGCTATTCTGTTGTCTCGCGGCTCCACTGTTCGAGTCATGCCGCGGGTGAGCAAAAGTGGTTTTATGAGCATTATGTTTTTCTTGTGTTGCCTGTACACTGGGACAGCGAAAGCATATTATAGACTTAATGCAAAACAAAAGTTACACATATCTGCATGTATCTATTAAGCAATCCAAATTCATTTTCGTTGTTATTCTTTAGTAAGGTCATTATTAATGCAATGGCTCGGAAAATATTAGTTTTTAAGCAACATAAAAAAACCGCCACGGTCTTTGAAAAGGGGCAATTCCAAATTCCTTTGAGCAATTTCGGATTTTTTTTATTTAAACCGACATTTTGATGGCTATATCGTGAATGTGAATTGAGTACTGTCTAATGTCACTGCTGAACTTTACCCTTCATCCAATTCGTTTGGCTATGAATTAATGTAAATATATGATTTGTAATTGCATCTAAACATTACTGACAAACATTTTTAAAAGTGAGGCTCAAAATTTTTTGATATTAATAGATCAATCAAACATCCGTATAAATTCCATCAATGAAACAATACAGTTTCTAATCCATCATTCAACCAAAATATTATTGGATTAATTTCCTATTCGTTTGCTGAATAGTAACGGAATCAAGATTTAATTTAGAACTACTGGTATCTGTATGTATTGACATATTAACTAGTTGTATGCAGAAGTGATGCTAAAGTCAAACACAATCCGTTTCTTATTTTTTTTTTTTTAATGGCATCTGGCCGCGTTAAACATTCAGCCAGCTCAATGTATTTGTTTCTCTTACAGTGTACAGATTTTTTATATGTATGATTATTTTTCTCCAATGTGTGAGGACGACACAAGATGAATACAACATTTAATTAAAACCACCCATGGCCTCGGCTGAACTCGAACCGGCGACCCCAGCAACGAGAACCAAGCATGCAAACAGGCTATCCCTACGCTGCCGGGGACGGCACAATCCGTTTCAGAATGGATGTAAATTCATTTAGCCAACGTTTCAAACAAGTAGTTTGTTTCCTCATAGTTCTAGAAGAACGATAGTCAGCAAATGGACATCGTAACATCCACGAGGAAGATGAGTGGTTTTATAAATATCCTACGTTTCATTTATTCTAAGCTAAATACTATCAGTTTCTAAATTTCTGAAAGATTTTGTCCCAAGATAAAAATCTTCAAATGGCAGACTGAAATAGTGACACCTGTTTTGCGTAAAGTTTTGGTAACAGATAAACTACTATGTTGTTAAGTAAAAATTACGTGTCAGCTGATAGATGAAGTTAGCACTATCTAGAGCCACACTGTAATTAATTATAAGGATTTATACTTAATCTTTGTTACACTCTGAAAGTGATGTGTAGTAGAATTTTTTTTATTTTTTTTGTTTCATTTAAAATATGGCCTTCGGTCTTTTCGATCATTTACCCAGCTCCAATTTGTTTACGTTGCAACTGCTGTATCAGAATTTCACTATGATATTGTGGACACTAAAGTGATGACAACACAAGACGAACACAACACTTATTAAAACCAACCATGCCTGAGGAATTGCCCCTTTTCAAAGACCGTGGCGGTTTTTTTTTATGTTGCTTAAAAACTAATCTTTTCCGAGCCATTTCATTAATAATGACTTTACTAAAGAATAACAACGAAAATGAATTTGGATTGCTTAATAGATACATGCAGACATGTGTAACTTTTGCTTTGAATTATGTCTATAATGTTTTCGCTGTCCCAGTGTACAGGCAACTCAAGAAAAACATAATGCTCATAAAACCACATTTGCTCACCCGCGGCATGACTCGAACCGTGGAGCCGCGAGACAACACAATAGCTTCCGGGATCAGCATGGCATCCGCGAATATGAGCCGCTTACAGTACCATCCCCTCTGGCTTACCAGAGATGGAGGCTGAGGTAACAACAACTTATAACCAGCCCAGGAATTATCTTTCCTCCTTCCTGAAATTTCCTGTTTATTTCTTGCAATTTCAGATTTCGGAAATAACGTTATTATATCATTATATATATATATATACTGTGCTATGGTTAACAATTTGGCCCCTTATTGAAGACCGAACTTATTACGGACTCCCGGAGAGAGCGGTCAATGCGATAGAACAAGGAAGAATAATTCCCAGCCAATTGAGAATATACATCAATTACATCATTACTGATCACTAGTAGGAGCAGCACTTTGTTAAATACGGAACCTACAATTAGCATGTTATTCGGCAATGATGATTTTTTTGTTTTCGTAAGAATAACTACTCACATTTTCAGTTCTGATTTGCTTGCTAATACCACCGGGCCATGCAGATTTGTGGTTTCCAAGGTTTCCCCAAATCACTCTATGTGAATACCGGAATTGGTTCCTTACAAGGGCATGGCCGAAATACTTGCCGCTACTCCTATCCAGCCAATAATCACATCAATGTCGTCGAGGCGTAAAATCAGAAGAAGAAAAAATAAAAAAAAAAGAGCTGGCCAAATTTATTGAGGAGGTCGCAGCTGGCTTGACATCGATTAACAATACCTCCTCCCTATTCTTAAGTTTTTGTTTATTGTTTTACGTTTCATCGATGTTGAAGTTATTAACGAAGGGAACGGCCATGGCCTTCTATAAGAATCATCCCAGCATTTACCTGGAGCCAGAGCGTTACCGCTCACCCACCACTCTCGGTCTTCCGGTCTTTAGACATTATCAACCTTACTTTACCTGTAGACTGTGTTTGTTTGAATCCATTAGACCTAGGCGATTATGGAGTCAATTATGACGGGTGACAAAACTTGAGCGTTCCACTTTATACCGGAGACTAAAGAACAATCATGCGAGCGGCGACATCCTCATTCGCCAAATGCTTGTATTTATTTATATTATTCCAAACAATGAATGACGCAGGTAATTTCACGCCTTGTTAAGTAATGAGCATTTAGCCCCAGTATTTAATAAATCCAAATGCTGTAAAGATCATGAAGTAAGAATGTCAGAAACTACTAACAGCATTGTAGAAAACGGGAAAAAACGGTAATTTAAGAACTCCCTGCCTTTAAGCCCGATTCTGAATTAACTTTAGTTACTTATACCAGTTATAAAAGAATTTATTTTTGTCCTATAATAATAATCGGTTGTAAATTTTTTTAGTGACAATGGTCATTTGATTTGTTGCGGTGCTTATATTTAGTTCTATGCGATTAACTCTCATTTATTTATATAGTGCATAATCATTATCGTCCACCTACAAAGAAAGCAATAAAACCAGTTGTAAATTCTTTCTTTCTGAAACGCGATGTTCGTTCTACTGTGAAATAATTATTTTGGAAACATGTGTGTCGTTTGAAAAGGGACAGATGATAAGATTTCGGCGCGGCTTGAAACCCGTGTAGATTTCCTTCAGCTCTGCCCCCGCAAACCTTTCATGGTTACGTCGGCAATTGGTTAAGAAATATTGGGTACGTTCGCAGATGTTTATCCTTATCCCTGACGCAGTTAGGAAAGAATCATGGATACCTTATACTCATAAGCAATGTGCAGTTTTGGTACGTTAAAAAATAAAATAAAAATAAGGATAAATTTCTAATAAAAAAAAATAAAAATAAGAACTGCTTGTATTTGAATTCGGAACCGCTCGGTCAGCAAACCCAAAACCCTAACCATAGGACCACTGCACTCTCGGTACTACTTTCCTCGTATAGGTGTATACAACACAGTGAAGGAAGACTATTTCATTCAATCCATTGTAGAGAGACACTCTTCCGAAATAATTTCTTGTTTCTGTAGTTTCGTAGTACTAAAAATTCTACCTCCTGGAACATGATTATCCCTTGGTTTGTTGACTGACCACATACATGAGTGAAATATTATCCGAAGGAATTATCAAAATGAGTATAACAATCTTATCGTTATACTTTCATGCTAATCATCTGTAGTAATATACAGAATTGAGCCTGTTTCCTGCCTCGCTTTAATGCAATCCCGTTAATTACAACATTTGGGATACGTTCCATGATCTGAATTTTCTTAAAGTATTATAGAAATGTAATTGAAGGTTGATGATCTGCTGTGCCAATAATAGTCGTCAGTGGGAGGAGCTTAATTCCTACCTGTTAGCCAATTGTTTCCTCCATTGACTTAAGGAAATGAAAAATCTGCAGTATAGACGGATCTGTATGAAATATCCACCAATGAGATTGCGAGGAGGCGGAGCCAGTATTGCGCTACTGTTTCCTGGGATGACATTGATGCCAGATTGTGCAAAAAAAGAGATAGAATTTTTCAGCGGTGGCCAGATTTATTGTCAAAATGTGTACGTTATTTGATGCTGTGTCCGCATATATTTTATTTTTATTTTTTATTTTTGTGTATGTGGAACTAATGTTGTGTGCTCTTTTTATTAGTTTACTGATTTTTTTAATCAGTTTCTATATCCTTACTTTTTCTATTTCAATTTTTACCATTATCATTATGTGTATATAATTTTATTCCTTGAGTACTATGTTATTCCGTCAGTTGAACATGTGTCATACTACTGGAATAGTTCTTCGTGTTATTATAGGAATCCGGCTTTGGAACATATTTCGTATCCGCGTTTGTAGGTTTTATTTAGTCTTAGTTTCAAGTTTTGCATTTTATTTAGATCAGTTTGAGGGAGTTATATTTTGAATTTTATATTTTTGTTTGTGCGTTTGATGTCAACTTCCCATTCTATTATTAGTTGGTCTGATTTATTGACTCAAAAGTATACGTTATTTATACTTTTTAATCAGGTATTTTGAATGCTGAATTTTGTTAGCTGTTATTAACCATTTACATTTCAGTGTGGTTGAAAAACAAATCAGTATGTGAAAAATTGCACTTACCTTTTCGGGGTTTGCACTTCGTATTTCTTGCTGGTAATGCCAATGTTTCGGCTTTAACATGGGGCCTTAGTCAGGGCTGCTACAATTAATGTGTCTGCTACGTTTGCGGGTACACTTGACCTGTTTATATTCACCGTCAGAGATGATTTTTCAGAGGCGACCAAGAATAAAGTCAAAGACTGCAGTAAAATAGAAACAGCAACAACGAAGACAAAGACAATAAAGCACATATACTCGAAAGACAAATATTCGATAATGGTTATGAAAACACATTAAAAGATATACATACAGCATATTAATAAATAAATTTTAAGTAAGTAAGTACATACTCACACAATCATGCTAGGAATTCGATACAAATTAAATACAAGGTGTTTTGCATTGGCTAATCAGTTCATAGTTGACTTTAATATTAAGGCAGATATGAAAAGACTTACGAATATACACACCTAACCAGCCAAAAGATAAACACATTGCTAAAAGAATGGCTTAATGCTTAACACCAGCATAGCAAATTACACATTCAATAAAAATTTTTGAACATTCGTCACACAAAATGGGTGCTTAAACCAAAGTAATACGCAGTGATTTGAAACAGCAAAAATTATGAAGGAACGGTAATCTTTCCAGTACAATGGAGAACTCACAGCAGCGCAGTTTAGATTACCAGAAAATAGTTTACATGCTCAAAGCCACATACTAACCGTGTAGCGATGGATCGGTTGGGCAGAGGAGAAAAGGGTGAAAACCTTTTTACTTCTTCTTTTATGATTCAAAAAACCCTAGGCTGTTAACGTTTTTGGTACTCATACTGACGTACAGGTGAGGCTTATTTAATTTTAATATTAACACATTCAATTATTAAAAAAGAACTAAGCAAAGCCTCGTCATACAATTGCCAACATATTAATAAACAAACAAAGCATTAAAACACCACCACATTTATAATTGATCGAGAAGCAAATTCCCAACATTAATAAGTAAACAAGAAAGCTTTACACTTGGTTTTAAATGAAAGTTCCCTTCATAACAATCGGGAATCGTAAATCAAATACAATATTAACATGAACTGCATCCGATTTCAAATGCCGGGCGCCGGGATAATTTAAATTATCCACCAAGTGATTGTGGGAAAGCTCCTGAAAAACTGTCCCAGCTAGCTCAATATTTGGGGGAGCAAGAACTCGTAATCACTCAAAGGTCGTTACAGGGATGTACCCAATGACTGAATGAAAGTACCACACTGCACTGTAGAATAATCACCGTGACGGTGGTATGTTTCCCTCGACGGCGGAATTATTATAGCCCCTTGGCTATAGCGGACAGTGCACCACGTCCTTCATTCAGCGTACTGAATGAGTGCACAGCGACCTCACTGTACAGGATGCTCGTGTCGACCCTCAGGTTCGATGCCAAGGCAGGTTCTGCTGCTTTTGGCTCCTCCTACCGACTGTGACGATAGGCAAACTTTGTCTTTTGGAGATTCCTACGAACTCGGCCAGACTCGGCCCTCCTCGCAAAATGTGACCTCCAAAGTGCCCGCTCGGGAACCTGGGGTTGGCAAACGAGCGTTCACCCCGCTTGGTATTTTCCCGGAACTAAGGGATCATATGGTTGACCAACTCCGTTAGAAAGGGTGGCTGCATTGTTCGGTCGCCGCCTGTCTGGCGCGTTAAGTGACTGCTACCTGCCTTTGGGTGGTCCCCCGGACAACGGCTGGCAAAACCTTCCCAGAGTTATTCCTGTGATTATTCTTTTTATATGTTAAATATAAAAACGTACGGAATGACCCATTTTTGGTCATTCTGTTACAACCGGAAGAAAATTTTAACACCGGAAATGAAGCAAGTAATATAGACATACAATATATTGACAAATGATATAATGAGAAATGCAATTGCAACTTACAATTTATATCCATAAAATTTAATACCAGGAAGTAATTATATATGCTAAATCACTAATTAACAGAACAAGAATTGAAAAATAAAATTATGGAAAACCACTTGGATTGGCATGTTATTATTAAAGTATAAAACTAATTTTAATTAACTCAATGGTGAAAACACAAATAGAAAATAATAATGGGGGCTTTAAAATTGAGGTTGCATCCTACTTCGGTAGTGAAATTGATAAGAAATCTGCGTTGTACGAAATGGAAGAGAGAAAAAAATTTCTATAACATCTCTTGTGTCACTTGTTTGTATATAATCTTGTAATGATCACTGAGTCATGAAATACAAACGTACAAACAGCCATAAGTTAAGTTTTTTTTATGAATACTTAATCGCGTAAACAACCGGCGATTGCCCATACGTTCAGTACATTCATATATTAATTATCTTAAATCAGTGAGTACCATACTCTAACGCCTGAGGCCTCATTGCACATTCACTATTGAATTATGTTGCAAAATATATTTTTGTTTAGGGCGTTACGCCTCGTCGGCGTGGATGTCGAGGTCATGAAGGCGGTAACGGGAAATAATCCGGACATGGCCCTTACGAAGGAAACTTCTACGCATGTTTCAAAAGGGAATACAAAGGGGTAACTAAAGTATATGTAATTTAAGAAATTAAAACACCTATCTGGTTAATTGTCAGTGGAGGGAACAGTTAAAGCATAGAACTGTAGAGGAAGAAAAATATTATAATATATGAAGCAGATAACTGAGGCTTAAAGTGGTGAGAGGTATGTTGAGACGAAGACATTACTTAAAGATAGGAAGAAACGGAAAGTTACAACAAACCAGGCGAGAAACTGATGACAAAAATAATCGGTTATACACCTGTAACGGTGCTGTGTCCGTATATGGATGACAGTTTTGGAAAATACGAATGAGTTAATTTAATTTAATTGCCATGGAGCGCAGGCTCCGGTCACCATTTCCTTCCGTACAAATTTTTTCCATTTCTGGACCCGCCTACGTTTATCCTTTACGAATGTTTATTTAAAATTCTTGGAAGTGTTAACACGGATAATAAAAAATTGGCAGGGCGATAATTTAAAGTGTAGAGATGGTATTTCTAGTACAATTGACACGATATGATCAACAAGATATGAAAGGATATATGGGATGAATTAGGAAGAACAACTTTATGGACGAAATAAACAAGTGAGAAGAACTGGAAAGAGCATATCAATAGAATTACTGACAACACAATTCCAAAAATACTATATAAATATAGACTATGAGAACAAAGAAGTTTAGGACAACCCAGTATCAGATGGAACGATCTAGGAAATCTCTAAAGCCAGGCATAACAGGCATGAGCATGAGATGTGATGTCAACTAAAAAATAACGGAAGGATTTTCTCTGTTCCACGCGCATAAAATAAGGAGCGAAACGTAGTGGCTTTTGCTGTTATAATCTAATTCTATTTAATCCTATCATATAGTTTATCACAAGATCACAATAGGCAAGTATCAGTTAACAATGTGTGAGACAAGATTATACCCTACAACCACTAATATTCAACTGGTATGTACAGAAAGAATAAGATGAGGAAGAAAAGAAGTTTCAATGTGACATAAGTGAACAAGGAAAAGCAATCAGTATGCTACAATTTGCTGATGACATTGACCTGTTATGTGATCAGAATGTGAATAACTGAGAAATTATTGAATGACGTGAGAAAATACTGAGGGAAAATTTGGATTAAATATAAACTAGAGCAATACAAAGATCACGATATTTAACAAAGATGACAGCAACAACAGTAGATTAAATATAAAAGTAAGATCAGTTTTAATTGGAGAAGTAAAATAATTGTAAGGACAGGGAAAATGACTCATCACTCACCAAAGTTGACGGCAGTGACGAGAGGAGAACATATATAAACACACAAATAAACTCAATATTTCGGTTAAACCTTAATCACGATGGAGAAAATGAGTCATGAGGCTCGGGAGGTGTGCACGCGCCGAGGGTTGCTACATGACTAGGTGGATTATCAATATGGCGGTGGGACTGAGATATTGTATATAAATACGTAAATCGCAGATGTTGGTACAACTAACACTAGGTAAAAAAAAAAAGGACGGCTAAATTTTGAAAAATAAAATAAGGTATTTTTCAAAATTTAGCCGTCCATATTTATTTACTTTATTTCCCCCCGACCTTTTTTTTTTGTGTTAGTTGTACCACCATCTGCGATTTACGTATTTATATACAATATCTCAGTCCCACCGCCATATTGATAATCCACCTAGTCATGTAGCAACCCTCGGCGTGTGCACACCTCCCGAGCCTCATGACTCATTTTTTCCATCATGATTAAGGTTTAACCGAAATATTGAGTTTATTTGTGTGTTTATATATGTTCTCCTCTCGTCGCTGCCGTCAACTTTGGTGAGTGATGAGTCATTTTCCCTGTCCTTACAATTATATTGCCTAAAGCAGTTTCCATTTTCCTTAGTTTAATTGGAGAAATAAGTGTTTCTTGTTACTTATGAAGTAAATTTAAAACTGATGGCAAAAAACATGAATAATATTAAAAACCGAATAGCACTAGCGATTTGAAAAGCTAAATCTTTTACTTTCAAATATTGATCTAGGAATCAGAAGAATCTTTCTAAAAAAAAATATACGTATGGAGCTGCGTGGCAGTGAAGCAGAAAGAAGGAAAGCTGAAAATGTTTAATTGTGTTGTTAAAGAAGAATGTTGTTGATTAAGTGGGTAGATGAAGTACGAAGCAAGCGTGGTTTGGAAATGATGGCAGGCGAAATAAGATATTGGAAGGTGGGTCTCGTTTTGAGACATGTTGGACTGGTTAATTTATAATAGTGAATGGCAGAGACAGAGACAGTTGAGGAACTTGATTGAAATGATAATGCTGAGTTCAAGAGGTTAGCTCTGCTTAGGGAGAGATGGAAGATTGTTTCGAACGAATCTAGTAAAAATTAATTTATATATTCCCTCATCTATATATATATATATAAAGATGAATTTATGTAT
The DNA here is from genome assembly GCA_031002005.1 of Vandiemenella viatica. NCBI lineage: Eukaryota > Metazoa > Arthropoda > Insecta > Orthoptera > Morabidae > Vandiemenella > Vandiemenella viatica. Next base: position 195,211,418 of record CM061921.1, read on the forward strand.
GTTTGTTTGTTTGTTTGTTCTTCATACAAATCCACAGTTTTCATCCGATCTCGATGAAACTTTGCACACTTATCCTTTGAAACAAGGAAAAAAATACTGTCTACGTTTGGTTGAAAAATTATAAGAATAAATAATACATTTTGTCTTATAATTTTGAAAGATTAATGAACGGCGATAAACAGACGCGTTGGATATGTAGTTATCTGTACTGTTTTTTCGTGTAGCGGTCATCTAGCTCAGTGGTTAAAGCGCTTGCTTACTAATGTTTGGGTCGTGGTCTCCGGTTCAAATCTCCGTGGAGGCTAAGGTTTTTAAAAATTGTTTTTGATCGTAAGAGTCACGCCTGGGGCGTCAGTTATTCGGATTGAATGTTAAACTGTAGATATCACAAAGTTAAGGCTGCATTGCGAGGCAAATCGTAAGTAGTCTTGCAATGCTGTAGGTGTACACCTTTTTACGTTGTATTGATTCCTCAGGGGTGATTCGCAGTCAGTGTGCTTGTGATCTGCAGTAATAATACTATAAATGCGGAAGTAAGTCTCTGTCTTTTGCTACATTTTGACAACTAAACCTATACCGATATTGACGGAATTTGAGACGAAAATCTGTAGGGAGGGCACAGGACACTTTTTTTTTTTGGTATGATTAACAGTTGTAGTCACGAAATTTTGAGAACTTATCGAATGGTGACAGAAAGACGGATATGTGTGTTAGTCTGTAATGTTACGTCGCCTGCTCGAGGTAAGCTTCTCGCGCATTATGTTAGTGTATAGTTTGTTAGTAAATTTCGTTTAGAGAAAAAAAGTATTACTTAGTATAGATGTCGAGTTTCTCTGTCCTTTTCCTTTGCGTCTGCTTAAATGTTTCTGGTACCAGTTTATTTTGCCTTCTTTCTTGACATGCCTTGCGGGCCTAAGTTGTCGCTCTAGCAGAGCACGAGCAGCTAAAATTATTAGAACCCAAGAATCGGATGCTCAGGCTGAAGAAAGAAGAAAAATTCCAAGGTGGAATAAAGCTGCCCTAACTTAACACACACCCCCTTCCCCCTCATCCCCTCACTTTCGTTTGTTTTTCTGTTTTTAAATATGTTGTGAATTGATTCTGTTCAAGAGACAGGTTAGATGGTAGAATGATATAGTGATGGCTGTCCGGTCATATTATGCTGACTCGGTGTTGTTTGGGACCAATCCTTCGCTACCAACAACTTTCTGTATTCAATTCTGGCCAAGAAATTCTTAATCCACGCTTAGGAAGTCGCGGGTATCAGCTAGTTACATATAAGACAAAAATGTGCTATGCAACCATAAAACAAAAAGCGTATGGGTCCAAATATGATCATACTGTTTGTGTTTTTCAGGTCACTACGATGCGCCCGCAACACTCTGCACACTCATCTCTTCTGCTCGTTCGCTGCGAATAACCTGCTGTGGCTGTTGTGGTACGGTCTGGTGGTGCCGCAGCCCGACGTGGTGTTCGCCAACGGCTGGGCATGTCGGCTCCTGTTTGCCGTGCTGCACTACTGCCTGCTCACCTCGTACACGTGGATGCTCTGTGAAGGCCTCTACTTACACACGCTGCTCGTGTCTGCGTTTGTGGCTGAGAAGCGCTTGGTGCGCGGGCTGGTGGCCCTGGGATGGGCCGCGCCGACAGCACCAGCTCTAGCGTACTCCATTCTGCGAGCCGCCGACGCGGATCCACTAGAAAGCTCAATGTAAGAGCTAAAGCGATAATCAGTGCATGTTACTAAGCTAGCTATTGCTTGACATTGAGGAGAACGTGAGTTCGATCCCCCGTCCGGCCATCCTGATTTCGTTGGTTTCCCCAAATAACACCCAGCGAATGCCTTGCCGTTTCCTTCAAATCCAATGGCCAAATTTCTTCCCGTTCCTCTCTCCCAGCTCTGATGAATTTGACATCGATTGGACCGAGAGTGGTGGTGTAAAGGCTAGCGTTCTAGCCTCGCATTCGGCAGGACAGCGGTTCGAATCCCCGTCCGGGCATCCAGATTTGGGTTTTCCATGGTTTCCCAAATCACTCCAGGCAAATGCCGCAATGGTTCCTTCAGAAGGCCATTGCCGAATTCCTTCCATTCCTTGCCCCCCATCCTTTCCCGTCTCTAAAGACCTCGCTGTTAGAGAGACGATAAGAAGATAAAAAAAAAAGACATCGATTGAGCACTGAAGCCGCAGGCAAAACCATTTTCAGGTTGATCTTGTTAAATCACACTTCGGAGATGTGAAGTTCTGTATTACTGAATCATTCTGTTAATTAATATTATATAGAAACGATAGAAAATATTGCAGAAGCTCAAGAAAGCGTAATGTATTTTGTAGCTGGCCACTATAGATAAGAGGATGATATGAAGAACAATTAAATCTGTCACCTGATTCAGGCATAGTGAGACACTGTAGTGCTGGATACAGAGGTGCTCCATCAGCAGGTGTCGTATAAGAAAACTAAAGACGCACTGAGTAATAAAGTGGGATTTTTAACCGAGGACTTTGGTGCACAATGTGGCGAGTAGGAATTATGCACCAGTACTTGTTCTAGAGCCAAATCATGAATGACTCCATCACAGTAATTTCACGAGTTTAACCACAACACTGACATGCGCTAATATATATATATATATATATATACATACTCCAGCGACCATGCGTACGTCGGATTGGTCTGGTGGTATTCTTCTAACGATCTCATGGACCCCCACTACAGCCGCTTTCTTGACCAACTCTCCTTCAAGCATCATGCCCGGCCGGCTGCCACTTCGACGATCACCATATCCAAAATTTTCTGACCTTTATAACCGATCAGATGTCTTTTGCAGTGAAACCAAGCATTGATTATCCCCACAGCTCTAGGTGTGGGTTGTTCTCAGTTTTCGTTTTGTAAAATCATTGAGTGTATAGGTCTCACTATATATGTGTGTGGGGGGGGGGGGAATTTAATTTAAAAAAAAAAAACTGGGTGATTGGTAAAGTTCCTGTGTAACATTCGGGAGCACGCTGATTCAAATCCCCGTCCGGCCATCCAGACTTTGGTTTTCCATGTTTTCCGTAAAACACTCTAGGCGAATTCCGGAACGGAACGGTAGCTTCAAAAGTGCGCTGGCCGAATTCTTCCCATTTCTTGTCCTCAGTCTCGACTAGGATTAAAAAAAAAGGAAAAACCAGTCTCGCTACCGGAAGGCGAGATTTCCACATCCCCAGTATACTATTTCATACATTTATCTATTACTGATGTAAAATACTCTCGTCTTTGATTTACTTAGTCCTAGCAACAGAATATAAAATATACTGTCTGAAAAAAAAGTGAAGCACCCAAAAGAGGAGGAGGAAACTAAATGAAGCTTGCTCTGTGCCGTGTATGTGCAGTATCGCTTTTAGAATTGCAGACAGCTTTGCAGTGAAAGGTGAAAATTCTACGGAAAATCACAATCTGATTCAACCAAGGTCGCAGCTCTTGCCATTTGATTTACCCTTCAGGCATTAGCAAATTATTTGCGGCATCCCTTCCATCGCAGATTCAGAGTTTTTATTGACAATTGCTTTAATTCTTCCGACCAATGGATTTTTTCTCTCTACAGGAACATTAATGAGAGACAAGTGGATTCGAGACGTAAAGTCCAACCTTTGTCGTATCTTATCTTCTTCGAACATATCGTTGACTTCTCGGCTGTGGAATTTCCATTGCGAAGGTATTTGTATGAACTGTGCTAAGCTAGGAATTTTATGTTGTTTAAGTTATTTCGCTGACATCTCTGGGGCAAGAAATTGAACTTTACTCCGGAGCGAAGGACACTTCACTGAACAACTTTAATCAATTTCATCGCCATTTTCTTTCTTCATATTTTCATGTGTGGAATTGCTGATTCATCCTCCATCATTACGTTGGATTGGTTTTCAGAAAACCTCCTATCAGCCGTAGTGCTGCAGATTGAATGCAGTTTCATTAAGGAAGTCCCCGCTCTCCATTCGGTTTCTCGGTTGGCAGCAGTACCCTAGGGCTTTGAAGTAATTTAGACGCTGTATTCATGAATGTTGTATTTCCATGATGTGTCTCCACCATGTAAGTTTAAAATCTAGCCACATATCCAAGAATTTTCTCTCTTTGACCACTTCCAATGACACTCCATTACTTTTAATTTCAAATTGATTGCCCTGAAGTTGCCTTTGTGTGAATACACATATTTTACTTTTCCCTATCCATATTTCTAGATCTCCGTTTTTTACTGCTTTCACCGAGCGTGGTGGGTGAACGTTTTAACGTTCTGGCCTCACATTCGGGAGGACGTGGGGTCGAATCCCTGTACGGGCATCCAGATTTGGGTTTTCCATGGTTTACCAAAATCACTCCAGGCGAATGCCGGGATGCTTCCTTCAAATACCATGGCCGAATTCCTTCCAGTTCCTTGTCCCACTCCCATCCCACCTCTAATGACCTCGATGTCGACGAGGCGTAAAGCCAGAAGTAAAAAAAAAAAATACTTCCTTCAGTTGTGCCTGTAGCGTTTTCTTTGTCGGGATGTGAGATACAGACTTTAAAGAGGACCAGCAACGATATTTTCAGCAACGATATTTTCACTTTAAGGAGCAGTTTGTCGATCATGGAGTATATAATGGAGTCCATCCACGGAGCAGCCTCTTTCTTCCTTATTCTGATAGATGAAAAAATGATTCAACAGACCCTTCAGTATCGACGCCTAAATTTTTTAAGCTTGTGGTGCTCCACCTTTGTTGATACATACGAATGAGAAAACAGGGGTAAGATTTCCTCTGCTGCGTCTCTGACGGGATCCAGTTGTCCAGTTGATGGCTGGCCCCACGTCCTTGAACGAACATAATTTCCGCCAAGGCACGTGGGTAGATACACCGCATTTTAGGCTATAACAAAAGCTTTTTCAACCTTCTCGTTTACCTTTTCTAATTTCCGCAGTTCCTTTCTTGAGAACTACAAAATTCTCTAGCGCAGCGGCATGCGACAGGTCGCGAGCAGTCACAATTCCTTGTACCCTCTCTCTACTATTCATTCCAGATCATTGTAGTATCAACTGAATATCATTTGATAATCCATCCCATTGTCCTAATAACATGCTGATCCTTTCTTGATATCGCCCCAAATTCTATTTCGTACAGTTCCATTGTGTCCTTTAGTGCATGCGGTTTGGTGGGGGAATAGTGTTCAAAACAATTTTGTGGACAAAATAGTCGCTTCCCACGGTGTCATGTATCAATTCCCATTTCGATGATGGCACTAGGATCACTGATATCAGTGAAACGTTTTGCAACTAGTTACTCTGATAGGGGATTTCAAGTCTCCTCCCATATTTATTATTTAGAACAGATAAGGAGGAAACTTAAATTGCAAGGTCTGCGTGGCGTTCCTGCCATAACGGATGATGAGAGTTGAAGTCGCCTTCATACACAATGTTATGATTCAGCTGGTTGAACAGATCCGAACAATCTTTTTCCTTTAGTTTGAATTGCGTTGTCTACCTTATGAGGCCCATCGTGTATGAAGTTCACTGGGAGAATTTTCAGATTGGCAGTTGGTACCATTAATCTATTCACGGAGCTGTTTTATCGCCTCTAACCAAGGTGGCTACGTCCTTGTGCTCATCCTCCCTATTTTTACTAAAAGTACCAAAGTCCTTGTGTTTTATGTTCGATGGATTATGAAACCAAGTTTCGGAAATGAATGCCACATCTGCTTTCTGTTATACTGTTGTTCTTTGAAAATAGTACTATTTCGGAAGAAGACTTCGAGCATTCTATTGTAAAGTATTGCGGCCCTCCTAGCCATTTTTTATTAGTTCCCTTACATCCGAACTGCTTCTTCTTAGATTTTTTACAAGTAGTAGCTGACAGCTTGGGTTTGATGTACAGTATTGGACTATAACCTTTACCACTATATTAACTAGTATATAGATAATGTCTCTCGATTCCTTAGACGGGTTTTTGTGCTTTGGGAAGGCTTGCTCATTTGATTTTTATCCTTTGATGCGCTGTGACTATACTTTCGATAGGTGGAAACTCAGCTGATCTGTGGTTGCATTTTTGGGGTACATTTATCCTATTCCCGAATGCAATTTTTTTCTTTGATGTCTTACTGGCGCTTTCATTCAGGCTCCTGTCATTGGCATTGTGTGTACCTCCGTAGTTTAGGCAATTTTTGATCTCGTTTATGCATCTGGAGACGTGCTCTTTCACTCACTAAATACAATTTTTTATCCTCTGCAAATTTTGGACGTTTGACCATATTTTTGAAATTTGTACCATGGTGACATAAGAAATAAGTACGGAAATACTTTAAATCTCATGTAGAATATTCCTACCTTATCCGGCAAGTGTTGACTGTTGAAGGTCAATAAAACAGTATCCAAGGTTTACATTTCTGTCTTGCAAATCTTGAAGATTTTCCTACTGAACCTCCAGACGTCGTTAAACGGTGTGGACGATACTGTATTGGTTCTCTGTTCTTCGTCTGTTCGATCCGTCTGGACATATTTTAAGACACCGTTTTGATTATGTTTGTTAGGTGGTATGTAAGATTTCAGTCCCAACAACGAAGCAGATTCGGCATTTGTGAAATTCATGGAAATTCGATTTCTCCCTTGTTGGTGAAAACGTTTCAGATCATTAACTGTGTAGAATATTTCATCTAGCTGAATGGAGTGTGGGGTAGAACCTTCAGATGTGTTTTAGATGAGCCCTCCTCCAGATAATTATCTTCCGTTGCAGTGGTACGTACCGTTTGTTGTAACAGCATTCTGGATGGTGCTCTATTGTCGGTATTAATCTTCTGCATATTTCATGGGGGATATATATATGGTGGAGCTGGCTGCAGGCTGCCTTCTTGTTTCTGCTGAGTGATATATCTGTCATCATCGATTCATCATTTTCTTTCATAAGATTTCTCTTGTCCACTGCCCAGTGTTTCTTTCTCATCTTGTATTTTCTTCTTCATCGCTATCATTGTAGTTTCCATCCAGTTTCTTCTTCTTCGTCTCCGAAAAAAATGTTTGAGATTGTCCTCTTCTCTCCGTGGGTAGATTCCATCACTTGTCTCAGCCATCCCTTTTCGCCTTCACGCGTAGAACGGTCCAAAGTTAAGATTCCCTTGCCTTCATGTATTATCAATTAACTATTGACTTATTCAGAGGAGAGTCTCGTAGGTATCACTCAACCGCCTTCAACTTTGTTGCTAATCGCCCGGAAGCGATGAACCCGTTGAGCTATCACTCGCACTCGTAACTGTTAACACCGCTTGCTTCCTTACAAACTGATCCGTCGGGCTTGGAGATTGAATTCCCCTTAGTTACAGAAAGAAACGATAGATGACGTTATGGTAGAGTCACACTTCTTTGATAATGTTTTGATCAGATATTAAGTTTTCTGTTCCGTTCCCCAATAAAGATTATAGTGAATATAAAGGACAACCTGGGAAGAGAGTAATGAAGAATATTCCACACCTTGGAACTGCTTTCATATTGAACAAGAGTATAGTGGAATCAGTCCAAAACTTCCAGTCAACCTCTGAGAAGCTGTCTACATGATGTGGAAATAAAAACTATACATTAATCAATGTCTATGATCCAATCAATGATGGTAAAAGGAAAAATCCTGATAGAGTGGAAGAGTATTGGGAAATTATAAAAAAACGAAATCCATAAAATTCCTACAGATAACGTCAAAGTGTGGAGATCTCAATGAACAAATTGGGAGAGAAAGAGTTAGGAGTGTTCCTGGCACACCAAAGAATGAATAGAAATGGAATAAGGCTTGTCCAATTGTGTAAGGCCTTTAATATCAAATTGATGTCTACCTGCTTTAAAAAACTGAGTAGAAAACAAACAAAATGGTGCTCCTCAAACACAAACCTTGGAGGATACCAAATCGATCACGTAGCTACATCCACTAAGAGCAAAAAAAGATCCAGAATGTCAAGGTGGAAAAAGGATCTAGCATTGAAAGTACCACTACTTTACCACAATAAAAATCAGATTCATCCCTCAAAATAGAGGTAAGATGATAACAAACAGGAGAACTGAATTTTATGTTTAAATGTTGCGAAACAACTCAGAACTAAATAAAAAATTCAAACAAAAGTTAGAAAACGATACTGCGAAGAACTGAGGACGATCTAAGAACAAAATTAACCGAAGCTACCCGGGAATTATGCCCTATGAAAAGAAATAAGAAGCATAGATGGTAAATGAAGAATGTGAAGAGACAAATGAGAGACTGATAGATTGGAAAGGTGGACATTCCTGTAAAACCGATGATAATTTCGAAACTTTCAACACAATCCGAAAACAAACTTCTAAAATTATAAGAAACGTCAAGAGAAAGTATGAAAGGACTGAAGCAAATTAAAGAAGTTTTCACCAAACGTAATACAAGATACTTTTACAAAACGTTCAAAGAGGAAACAACAAAGTATCAATCACCGAGTCTTGGTTTTAAACATAAAAATGGAAAAATTGGCCTAAAGAACAACAAAAAAAACTGCAAAATTTTAGCCTGTTACTTTGAAAAAACTACTTAACTGTAAAGAACCTGAAGAAAGACTAGAACTCAGTCAGTCGCAAGCAAACATTAAACCTTCAAATCCACATGAGGAAAAAGAAATGCAAAACATAATCCAAAGACTGAAAAAAATAAAACTGCAAAAAATAACGATCCTGTGTGGAACAGATTCTAAATTTTAAAACTATAATATGAGACAGGGTTACAAAGAACAAAAACTACGTTATAGCTTCTGTGGACTTGAAGAAAGCCTACGACTCTGTAGATAGTATCTCTTTACTGAACATTTTACAGGAATTTGGTGTTGACTTAAAATCGGTCAACATAATCAGGCAAGACCCTTAAGGGAACAAAGTCAAAAGTAAA
>CM061921.1:195221311-195383512 GCA_031002005.1 Vandiemenella viatica
TCGATGAAGATCAGAACCAGAGTCCCTCGTCGTCCGTCCTTCTCCTCCGAGCAAGACTCTGTACTTCTCGTAATGCGATGTCGGGTCCGGCTCTTGGCGAATCACCGCAATCCGCGCCAAAGGAACAGCGTCACATTGGCCCAGAACAGACAAGAAAAAACACCAACACGGCAATAAATTGAGGCGGCTTCTCTATTGGCTGGATCGTCTTCCCCTACTCTCATAAAGCACTAATTTACTAGGAAACGTCACTAAGGTTTATTTTTGCTAGTCCGCGCCAGTTTTCGGCGGGAACTTTCCGAAACGTGCGAAAATAGAAAGCGGGTCTCAGTTATTTATAGGGGTTATAAATCCGCTTTATGTCCACGTTGAGAAGGACGTTGTCAGCACCCCCCAAGGTGCGTGTAAATCTGGACGCTTTAGTTCCGTCACGTTTCTGTTCGTTGACACGACGCATCGCATCGACACACACCGTGGGATCACTTAGTGCCTAATGGCACTGTACCTTTTAATTCATTACACACCCATATCCCGAATCCGAGTTGCTATTTAAATTTTCAGAAACCTTGGAATTTTCCTTAAATTTACCATCCAGTTGGGTAATTGTTCGTTCCCGAGCTACTTCCAAATCTTTTCCATCCATAGTAATTTCAAAATATATATATATATATATTCTTCATGCTACACTACCTGCTTATTTCACAAAGTCAAACACAGAAAAAAAATCCAATATAGCTTTTGCAAAACGAGAAATACAAATCACCGCAGATTTTATTGATTTACAACGCCGTATAGACAACCAAAGACCATCAGCACAAACATTACCTATACATAAATTTCAAAACAAAAAAATTATCTCAATGAACATGCATGCAAAAATCAAGTTTACACTTTATCGTTACGCTTTTTATCAATTTCTTGTCTCTAAATTTATACTTGACGTCTTTTCTTTCACTGTAAAAAAAAATCACTTCATGCAATCAGCATTTACCATTAGTACTCTGATTTTTCACTTATCATTTTACTTTACAGTTTGCTATTAAATTATTACAATTCATTACCATTATTCACTTTAATAAAACTTTTGTCTTTACTTAAATTACGCACTTTATCTTTTGTTCATGTAATTTAAATTCGTTTTTTCTTCTTCTACCTTTGTTGTCTTGAATCCGAAGATTGCAGGCTTCTTTAATTACTAAACTAATTAATTAACTTTGTGTCTCAGTCACGGTCGCCACATATAATATTTACTATACCTACCATTAATATCGAAAGCTGCTTATAGCGCACTGAATACTCCTTTTAAAACAAAAACAAAACACGATGAGGGTTAGTAGATGAAGACAATTTCACATAGTCTTGTCACCTTTGTGGCTTTAGTGGTGTTTAGTAAGCAGGCAAAGAAGAAAAAACTAATACGACTTTTTCGCGACAGGGATATTCTTTGGGTGCTACTGTTAAAACTGAAATGACAGTTGAAACGTTGGTTGGCTGTTTTTTCAAAACCATAATAATAATAACAAAAATAAAAAAGCTATTGGTAAATATCCAAGCACGTGCACTGAAAATATTTGGTAATTAACAAACTGCTGCGTTTGCTAGCGGACACGTGCGAAACAATTGGTTCATTTCACGATTTATATGGTTTTTGTTATTTTAAATTATTATTTTAGACCAACTTTGCACCCTATATTGATGTACACATTTTTTTATACATAGTTTACATTGCTGAATATCAATAAATAATTTTCTTCCAGTACTAAGCATACTACAGGAGACAGTTAAGATCCAATATGACAAACATTTAATAATTGATTTAGGCGATTTGACCGAAATTGTTAGACATTTTATGGTCAAGAAGTTTATCGGTTCTGACTATAATTTTGCCTTTAACGTCACTTACGTAGGCCTGTACAACGGAGACAGTAGAAAAATCTCTTTTTATAATAGGAGATCTGAATAGCATTTGGAATCAGTAACTGCGACTGAAACTAGTTTTATCATATCAAAACTTTCGCTTGCTTTCTAATTTAAAAGTAAGGCTTGGAAGATGAATTTCTTTTCATTAAATCGTTGAAAATTTTACCGGTTCTGCTGGCACTGACAGTTTGGATGTCTACTTTCAAGTATATTTGTCAGTAATGTTGTGTATGCCATGGTCAACAAAATCAATGTTTTGGTTCTCAGAAAATTAACGAAATAATTTCAGACTAACTGAGGACTAGTTCATAATCAAATACCGTGGTCGGATTCCTTTCCAGTCCTTGGGAAATAATCTTTTCCGTGACATTTCAAAATATATAACACATTTAAAGAATCAATTGGTAAAAAATAGACCAAGAAAATATTTGCCTTAGTTTATCGATACGTGCATCGTCCCCATTCTTTTAGCTTCCCAATTGAAGTATGATGTGACTTTGGTGATCCAAAGAGCAGTCAACACAAGAAGAACGTAACAGTTCATTAAAAACACTTATGTCTGTGGCTGGACTCGAACCGTCTACTCCAGGAACTAAGGGAACGCTAGCCACCATGTTTCCGGGTCGGCAGTGGCACCCGCGACGCCTACGGTGCTAGTGGCTGAGACCAACCAACCAAGACGGCAGTAGAGAGGGCAACAACTCTTATACGCGAGTTGACCCTGTTTCCTGTGTAGTCTCAGAAACAACAGTTAAAAAATATGAAAACAATTGTTCATGAATTTATGATCTGCACAAGTATCAGCTTATAAAATTTTCACACGTGTAACTTCTGGTTGTATTCAGTGTTACCTGATGACTGGTAACAATTTTACCCCTTAAATCAGTGCGAGTTCTTTACAAACTACTGTCGGAAGAGCTCACCGTAGTATTTACATCAATATGGGGTGCAAAGTTGGTCTAAACTAATAATTTCAAATTATAAAAAGCATATAAATTGCGAAATGAACCAATTATTTCGCACGTGTCCGTTAGCAGACGCAGCAGTTTGTTAATTACCAAATATTTTCAGTGCACGTCTTTGGATATTTACCAATAGCTTTTTTATTTTTGTTATTTTTATTATGGTTTCGAAAGAACAGCCAACCAACGTTTCAACTGTCGTTTCAGTTTTAACAGTAGCACCCACAGAATATCACTATTGCGAAAAATCCGTATTAGTTTTTTTTTCTTTGCCTGCTTACTAAACATCACTAAAACCACAAAAGGTGACAAGACTATGTGAAATTGTGTCTTCATCTACTAACCCTCATCATGTTATGTTTTTGTTTTAAAAGGAGTATTCAGTGCGCTTTAAGCAGCTTTCGATATTAATGGTAGGTGAAAATACTGTCTACTCAAACTGCGTTGACGACATCTCATGTCACCGACAACAGTACGGTAGTTTAGTTATGTTTTTCCGTATGTTTCTAAAATAAGTTTAAATGTAGTGGTAAATGAACAAGATGTCTTGATAGCACACCGCAAAATTAACTAACTTCAAAAATCAGCACTTATTGGTAAACGCTCTCACTTGAAACTATCTTTACTCAGAATAGTTATACATCGCAAATATGATTTTGTCATTAATATCTAATTATTTTAAGTGAAATATGATCAGTATAACGTCTTCCTTTCTTTAGATCCTAGCGTTTGTTCAAAATTAATGTTTCGTTTGAAAACAGTAACTTTTTATGTTCTGTAAGGGCACTAATATCTCTTAAATGATTAAAATGAAACTAAAATGTGTATTCAATGTATGCGCAACTCTTTTATTAACGAAATATAATCTATATTTTCGTTTGTAAAACGAATATATTAAAATATATCACGGTTTTTGTGAGGTGGGTGAGTCTCAATTTTAGATATTCACGTGACTATACAACGTACAGGGTATAGGACTGTGTGAGCAGATGTGTAGGAATGGTTGAATTAGGTTTGGGAGGAAATATAGGGATGACCGATTCAGATACATATGAGCATGGTAGTACAACCGTCGGAGGTTGTATGGTATGGTGCGAGAAAACGGAAGTTCAGAGGTCGGTTCTATTTATCCCTATTCTGATTTCCGCAAGTAAACAGATCATTGCATCCAGTTGGTCCGGGCTGGGTTAGTTCGAGTTGATTGCGTTTCGGTGAAGGATTTTGATAATTTAAATAACTTATATAAATTTGATCATTATTTAAGTTTGTTTACATTTTATTACTTTTTTTACTACTATCTGTCTTTCTTTGATTCATTAGCTTTCTTATAACAAAAAATGGCACCGAAGGGAGCACCTCATGCCTGGAAATGTTTTGAAACTATTACAAATTATAGAAAATCGACTAAGTGTAAAATTTGCGTTTAGTGTACTAAACCGGGTAGGAACCTCAAGTTTGTTGGACCACCTTAAGCACATTTATCCAAAGATATATGCCCTACAAGTGTCGTTGAAGATGTCGGATTCCGTAAATTTGTCAAAAATCTGAACCCCAGATACAAGACACCGTTTCGCACAACTCTTTCGAATTTTAGTACACTTCTATTCACTGCGATTTCATAGTTATAGAAATTGTCATATCTGATTTATTCCATACAAAACAAAAAATGGCGGTGGGGAAGCTAATATCAAACCAAAACAATCTGATTTGAGGGTGAAATCAGTAACGGATTTTCCATCACAAAAATGCAGAAGCAGGATCTTCGTGGGAGGACAGCAGTTTGCTGAGTATAATGGCGGGACGCCTCTATTCCGCTCCGCCAACAGGAAAACCCAATCGAGTTTTGGTCAGTCATGAACAATACCCTGAAGGATGTAGTGAACTACGATCTATGCGCCCCAGCCATATATGTGCCTACAGAACAGATATTGAATGTAATAAGACAGCGAAAAAATCCAATCTCAAACTCAAAGGATGAGTTAATTTAAAACAGTGGTCTCCAAATTCGTTTTTACAGCAAAAATCTGACCATGAACCAGCAGGTGAAATAAAAAATTTAAGTTTGAGGTTTTGAATGGTAAATTGTGACGTAAAAATAAGATAAAAAATGATATTGTTAGTAGTACTTATTGAAAATATATCTTTTGGCTTAAAAAAGAAAAATATGAATTAATTTTTCAATGAGATTAATGAACCTGAGTAGTAGAAGAAGCCCGGTCATCGCTCAGGCAGGTCTCAACCTGCCTGAGCGATGACCAACCTCCATAAGATAGTACAGGGGACCCCCTCGCCCAATTTAGCTGTCTAGTTAAGCAGGTTGAGACTTGTCTGAATTCACACACCCCACGATAACATAGTACAGGGTACCCGAATTCGGCAAGCTAGTTATTGTTATGCTAATTAGGGTGCGCCTAACTTAACTTTGGTCGCCATTCTGTATGGAAACCCCTATCCATAACATCGTTCAGTGTTTCCGCTATCATCCATATTGCTCAACAGACACGGCCATCTTTACCATAACACGTTCATCTCATTCTTTATTTGGTCACCTAATTTTCCACATCTTTTTATACCACCACATTTCAAATGATTAAATTATCGTTCTTCTTGGAGTCCATGCTGCAACACTATAAATTGCAATACTCCGTACATACAATTTTCAAATATTGGTTTGTTTATTGAGCCACAGGTGGGCTGCATATCTCCCATGAATGCTCAGTCTACTGTCATTGTTACTGTTCTGAATATTTGAACACGGAAATACACAAAAGGCTGGTAACTTATGACTGTAGTTTAACTGCAAGGAGAGTCATTCCAAAACATTATACGCACAAACTAAGAGAAATAACTTTCGCACGATGTATACAATACCAGTTATAACTTCGCTTGACCAGCAATCATAGCGAGAATACTTTTAGTAACATTTGTGGAACCTCTAGTAGAGTACACCGAAGTGCTAAACGTTATGGGATACCTGATAATATCACCAAACAGCAGCAACCCGAAGCGGTGTAGGATCAACAGGTCGCCGGAACTACGCGGTTTCCCGTAATCACCTAAGCCGACACTTAGACGGTCTCCAATAATCGCATTATGAGCTTCTGATTTCACAACACACAATTACATTATCTTGGAGAAATCCCGTTTATACGTTTTTAAAATTCACATGATTTCAACAAGTTTCTTCGAGTCGATACGGTAAAAGTAGCATCGAAAAATAAACTATGTCGCCAGACACTTTTCGCTGTCAAAAACCTAACTTTGCAGGGCTGTGGAGCTGTGATAGAAAATTGTGGAACCTAGAATCTAAATATCTGTGCATCATTGAACTCTAGCATTCGCTCAGTGATATAGGTGTCTGAGTGGGGGTCCTAGGTTGGAATCCCAATTTCGGCGGGGATTTTCAAAGGCCCCTAGCCCAACCTTCACCACTGGCATAGCTTGCTGTGTAGTGTGAAGTACTCCAGAAAGCTTCCATGGTTTGGATTCCACTGTTAACTGCAAGTCTCTATACTAGGCAGAATTACTGGGTTAGTTCACAGTGTTTGCGATAGGGCATAATGCGCAGCCAACAAAACTATCACCAAGTCATTACGCAACCATTACTCACCTCGGTACAGCGACATTGACAAAGATTGAAAAATGATCTGTGATAAGTAGGGTTCGGATCTTTATGACCAAAAAATAAAGAAATATGCAGGAAAATATGAACTTAAAAACGGGTAAATATGACCTAAAAATGACAAAATATGACCAAACATTTAAACTTACTATATATCAAAACATGCTCAAATATAAATCATTTAATTCATCTAGTAGTGTCGCCTTCATGTAGACAGCTTAATTTGCTTCCGTGCATTCACTACACCTTTGGGAAATCAAATATTAAATCTCATTATTGAATTCACTTTAATTTCACATAATTTACATAATAGAACTCTTTCAGTGTACTAAAATACTCCTCTCTAAATTCCCTCACATAACTTCGCACTTTCAGAAAATTTTATCTTCGGCATGGTGGCAGGTCTACTCACTGATCCGTTGCAGATTTAACGATGACTGATGATGTTTGATTGAGATAGTAATTGACGAGGTTCGACACAGGCATGTTTCTGCTCAGTGGCGGTCGAAGTAATTTGCTCACATTTTTCGATGGTTTACTGATCTTCGTTACTGAAGTGAAAGGTGCCTGGAAAAACAGTTCAGAGTTGAGTAAGAATCTCGCAACATAAAGATTTGTAACGTGTGATAGTCTCATTATCTGCGTGTATTGCCGCATTAAAGAAATGATTTTGAAATTAATCAATGATAAATGTTTTAAAATTGACCAGCTGGTAAACGCTGGACGAGTTGACCTACAGGCAATCCTGAGTTACCTAACAGGCACGACTATGCAGTAGCCAGGAGCCCCGATTTTTGAAGGTTGCTCCAGAGTTAACTTTTTTCCATTTAATAAAAATAATACAAAATAAAGTAATTCAACATAAAACAATCAAAGTAATATGAAAAGCATGCAAATTACATTTTTTGGTTTCATTGTAGTGTACGATAAATAAAAGTAATTTTCAAAATATCATAAATTGTAAAATGCGTTTGTTTAATTGAATAAAAATATGATAAATTCAATTAGTCAACTAAAAAATCTTTTCTTTGTACTTATGAAATATAAATAATTATTTTCAAAAACAAAGGGGCCAAATATTTTTCTGTGCCTAGGGCATCCATACTTTCTTAATCTGGCACTGCCTTCGAGGCCACGACGCCAGTGGACGTTTGAGAATCGTTTCCTGTTACGTTGTCATGTACAGTCATAATCTTATGTAATTCTCCTTCAAAGAAACTAAGAAACAGAAACAATATTGCCTCCTAGCATTGAAAAAGCTTATAAGGCAGCGTTTCTAAACCTTTTCCAATCTGAGGACCAGTAAATTGTTAAAAATGTTGGAGACCACTAACTTGGATAGGCCTAATTTTACTATCCATATTATTGTTAACATCTGACACATGTACCACTCTAACATAATAAATCTAAAACATGTTTTGAATTGGTACGAAAACACAGTTATGAAACTGGATGTGAACTATTAAAAGTTAATTACGTATTAATAGTCTTAATGTTTACCAAATCAAATAAATAATAATGTTACTACATGCTGGACGCTACACTACACCATCGGCCTACATGCACAAACTAAAATAAAAGACGCTAGTCGGTACACCTTTTGTTTTTGTTTACTTCATCAGTCTTATGTTACCAATCCTACCACGTACTGCGACGCGGTTGCTCATGCCAGTTTAAACCCTAAGGAAACCGTCATTTAATTAATCTTTAAAAGAATGGCGATCTTTCTGATGCCTTCTGGAAATGAAAAGACCTTTGTAGAAACAATGCTGTTCTATCCTCATCCTGGAAATGCCAAATTTTGGCACGGTAATTGAAATATTCAAGGCTTTTAAAAAGTTGGGCTTATGGCCTCATACAGTACGAATATGGTATCAAAATTTATGATATTCTGCTTGTGCACCATCTGAACTATCTTCACAGATCACCAGTGGTCCGCGAACCACAGGTTGAGAAGCACTGTTCCCGAGGATATTAGAATGTTACAAAAATGGAAACTGTGCTGCGTTCTACTGACAGTGTTGCTAACTTTTTCGAGCACCACAACCGACGTGTCTGTCCACTGCCCGGGGCAGCGTGTGACAGAACAAAGTTGTCTCCATTCGCCATTAACAACGCCGACCTCCTCCCTCGAAAATTTCCGTGAAAACGCTAGAGCGCATGCGCAATTTCTGACACCCAGCGACTGTCTCCACGACAGCGAAACAGTTCACTGATATGGCCAACAGATGGAGTTCAATACTTTATTTAAGGTAGAGTAGAGTAGACAATGTCGCACTTTTAAATATTTATTTTTCTTTCATTACATTTATTTTTTAGTTTGTTCATTCTTGATTTGAAGGTGGTGCCATGTCACAGTGTCACTATGTCTAGAGCCGCCACTGCTTCTGCTGTTTTCTCGAGATTAAAAGGCGGGCGGAGCATTACGTTTAGAGAGTGACAATAATGTATAACCTTAATTCTTGACTGGTTAATTCTGACCACAGTGAAAATTAGTCTTTTTTTCCACAGCTGTATAGCAGAATTGCAGTTTCCTGAATAAGTATCTTGATTTCTTCTCATCTACGGTATACCTAGTGAATTCCCTGTACTATTAAAAAACTACCAGATTTTTATTCAAAATATGACCATATGATCATAAATATTATCGAAATATGACCAAAACTGGGAAAATGGTCTGAATAGTCTTTATATGCTATATAAAATACATTTAAATACAATCAGAAACCTTGAATTTGTGTTTAATTCAGCATTTCAGCTCAAAAAGAGGCAGGCAAAAAAAAATATTACTTGTCCTAAAGATCCGAACCCTACTGATAAGCGTTATATTAGATTATATATATTCTCACAGACCCCACCTGAGAACTGCACATAATTCATGACAAAACAATAACGTTACAACTGTTGACAGGTTTTAGATGCTTAATATCTCAAAATAATAATGATTTTACTGTATTCAATACAGATAAATTAAAACACATGTTAGTTACTATTTTTTTTAAATTCTGGCCTCGCATTCGAGAGAACGCAGGTTCGAATCCCCATCCGGCTATACAGAATTCGGTTATTCCATGGTTTCCCCAAATCACTCCGGGCGAATGCAGGGATGATTGGCTCAAAAGAGTATGGCCGAATTCTCACCAGTCACCATCAATAATGTCGTTTGCCAATCCCCCCTACACACTGTGGAGAGGTTTGAGATATAACCAGGTGTTTGGTACGCGATCTAAAATATCAGATTTTTGTACGTTCGTTGAAATATTCGCAGCTTTCAGAAAGTTTCGCTTATCTATATGTATAAAGATGAATCTAGGTTGTGTGTATGTATTGTTTGTTTGCTTGTTTGTTCTTCAAAAAAAATCCAGTTTTCATCCGATTTCGATGAAAGTTTGCACACTTGTCCTTTGAAAGAAGGAAAAAAAAATACTGTCTACATTTGGTTGAAACATTTTCTGTATAAATAATACATGTTGTCTTATAATTTCGAAAAATTACTGACGGCGAGAAACAGACGCGTACGATGTGTAGGTCTCTGTACGGCTTTTCCAAATAGCTGTCTGGTAGCTCAGTGGTTAAAACGCTTACCTACTGCTGTTTGTATCGTGGTCTCTAGTTCATAGCTACGTGGAAGCAAAGATTTTTAGAATTTGTTTTTGATCGTAAGAGTCACACCTGGACCGTCGGTTATTCGTATTGATTGTTTAACTGTAGATATCACTAATTTAGGGGTTCAATTCGAGGCAAATCGTAGGTAGTCTTGCAATGATGTAGGTGTACATTTTTTTACGTTATAATGGTCCCTCAGCGGTTGTTCGCAGTCAGTGTGTGTGTGTGTGTGTGATCTGCAGTAATAATACTATATAAATGCGGAAGTAAATCTCTGTCTTTTTGTTACGTTTTGACGACTAAATGGCTATACCGATATTGATGGAATTTGACAAGAAAATCTGTAGGAAAGGCACAGGACACTTTTTCCGGTATGATTAACTGTTGTAATTACGAAATTTTGATAACTTATCTAATAGTGACAGAAATATGTTGGAAACTGATTCTTTTCAAGAGACAGGTTCGACGGTAGAATGATATAGTGATAGTTTTACTGTCATATTATGCCGACTCAGTGTTATTTGGGACCAATCCTTGGTTACCAGCAACTTTCTATATTCAGTTCTGGCAAAGGAATTCTTAATCCACGCGTACGAAGTCGCGGGTATCAGCTAGTGGATTTATAATTTATATATACCCACTTCTAGCCTTATACAGTAAGAGTAATGTATTCATTCTATGCGACAAATTACTGTTATTTTAGACAGTTCAAAGAATACAAAATAGCACGAGAACTTTGACTCGAGTGCAACCAACTTAATTAGCAAATATTCGGAAATGTAACGCACTAACACATCACTTATTCTAAGTGATCTCACAGTCTACACTAATGCGGTCCACAATGAACTGAATCGGTTCAATATTAATACTCTGAATAATGCATGTGGGCTTGAGAGATAATATATGATGAAAGCTGTTATAACCACAAGTTGGGTATATAAACTCTTAATCGCCAAAGACGCGTTGGCGTCTTCATATTGGAAATTATAAAAGATTTCGTCCCTTAAAATAGTATGAAACGCACCGTACTGTTAGCTTGGCCCATTAAACACACAGGTATTGGAGAAAGGTTACGGGTTTATCTACATCTACATCTACATCTATACTCTGCAAATCACAAATACTGTGGGTGGCAGAGGGTGCTAAGCACCAATCCTAATTCTGCGCATTCCAATCCCGAACAGATCGAGGAAAGAAGGAATACATAAATGAATCAGTACGGCATCTTATTTCTCTAATCTTATCCCTCCTGTCATGGCGACCTAAATACGTTGGCGGAAGAAGTATTTCGTTGCACTCGTAACTTAAAGATTTTCGCATATTCTCCAACAAATTCAAACGAAAACGACGTCGTCTGTCCGCCAAACAATCCCAGCCCAACCCACGAATCAGCTCTGTGACATTTACGTAAGGACTGTAACTAGCAGTCACGAATCGAGCGGCTCTTCTCTGTACTTTCTCTAATGTGTCAATCAATCCCTTGCGATACGGATCCCAAATTCCACAACAGTATTCCAAATGCGGACGCACTAGTGTTTTGTACGCTATTTCCTTTGTATGAGCATTACAACTTCTCAAAATACGTCCTATGAATCGTAGTTTGGAATTAGGTTGCCTACAACGGAAGTTATGTGCAAGTCCCATTTCATGTTGCTTTGTACTGTTACGCCTAGATACTTCAGGGAATCCACAGTGTCAACAACTGAATTGTTAACTTTGTACTCCTGAGCAAGCGGGGTCTTTTTATTACTTATGTGCATTGCCTTGCACTTTTACAGTTAAGTGTAAGCTGCCATTCACGGCACCATTCCGAAATAACATCCAGTTCGCGCTGAATTTCTAAGCAATCGTCGGAGCACCTCACTTCCCTATAAATAAGTGCATCATCAGCAAAAAATCGCATCCTGCAATTAACGTTGTCACCGAGATCGTTTATAAAAATTAAGAAAAGAAGTGGTCCTATTACACTTCCTTGAGGAACGCCCGAAGTAACATCTAGTTTAGAAGAGGCTTCCCCGTCTACAACGACATACTGTGACCGACCAGTTAGAAAATCGCGTATCCATTCGCAAATCTGATCAGATATACCGTACACTCGGATCTTCGCTAAGAGTCGGTTGTGTGGTACAGAGTCAAAAGCTTTCTGAAAATCCAAGAAAATAGCATCAACTTGTGATCCTGCATCAATAACTTTCATTACATCATGCGAAAATAGAGCCAGTTTCGTTTCACATGATCGGTTCTTCCGAAATCCGTGTTGGTATGCTGTAAGTAACTCGTTTTCATCTAGAAACTTCATAACGTTAGAGCATATGACATGCTCCAGAATTCTACTGCAAACAGATGTTAGTGATATCGGTCGATAATTCCTAGGATCTCTCCGATCTCCTTTCTTGAAAACGGGAATCATGTGCGCAATTTTCCAGTCAGAAGGTACATTTCTTCCCTCCAAAGATTTACGAAATATATCTGACAGAAATGGTTCTATTTCTTCCGCGTATTCCGAAAATACTCTTACTGGTATACCATCGGGACCCGGCGCTATCCCCACTTCAGGAGCTTTATTTGCTTTATGATACCTACACTATCAATTTGTACAGTGTCCATCTCAAATTCAACACGCCGTGGAAAAACGGGAATGTTTTCCATGTTTTCGTCAGTGAAGGAATTTTTAAATTCGGCGTTAAATACGGTTGCCTTGTCGCGGCTGTCATCAACTTCCCGACTGTCTTGTAGTAGAAATGGCATATTGTTGTCACAACCACTTATTTTTTTTACATACGACCAAAATTTCTTTGGATTTTCAATGAGGCTCTTGGAAAGTGAGTTGCATCGAAAGTCATTAAAGGCCTCGCGCATCGCATTCTTGTCCTGTCCTCTTGTCTCAGCTAGCTTTTCTAAATAACTCCTATACATCGTCCTTCTTGAGCGTGCATGAATCTTCCTTTGCTTTTTATATAACCTTTTAACTTCACGCGTATACCACGGGGAATCGTTCCCGTCCCTGATTGTCCTTTTCGGTATATGTAAGTCCATACCTTCCCTGACTATATTTATGAATCAAAGCCACATCTCTTCAACCAAGCTTCTTCCTTCTATAAAGGTAATGTAATTATCCCTCAAAAACGTTCTTAAACTCTCCTTTGGGTCCTGTTCGAACCTGTAAATGACCCTTTCTTTTTCTTTTTGCGCGCGACTGTTAATTTTACTGTAGCAATTACAGCTTTATGATCACTTATTCCCGTGGTGGTAGAAATGTCCGTAAATAATTCAGTCCTATTTATAACGAGAATATCTAAAATGTTTTCGTTATCGTTGTCGCACCGCGTTGGTTCAGTGACGAGCTGCTCAAGATTAAGATCTGAGAAAAGGTCAAGAATAATCTCATGGGATATTTTATCCCTTCCACAAGTAACCTTGGCGTAATTACTCCAGTCAATATACGGCAAGTTGAAGTCGCCTCCTAGTGTTATTCCATGATCCGGAAATTGACGAGCTATATTACTTATGTTATTTCTTAAGGCCTCAGCAACACCTACATCTGCATCTGGTGGACGGTAGAAAGACCCTATTACATGTTTTGTCCTAGCTACTTTTTGTCTAATCCATAGGATTTCACAGACCGTATCAATATTTATTTCGTTACACGACTGGTGTTTACGAACAGCTATAAATACACCACCTCCATTTGAATGTAACCTATCCTTACGGAAAACATTCATGCTATGGTTAACAATTTCTGCTGAACTTATATCCGGTTTTAACCAGCTTTCAGTACCTAATACAATATCAGCTTCTGCACTACTAATAACGCTTTCAAGCTCAGGCTGCTTATTACAAACACTTCTACAGTTTATAACGAGTACTTTTAACGGTGCCGAATTTAATTGGGCTGCCCGTAACTGTAATCCCAGTTTCGGGTCTTCCTCCCTCAGCCTAAAAAATCCCCCAATGCACTCCACACGGCCCCTGCCACCCGTGTAGCCGATTCACGTGTGTAGTGCACACCTGATCTATCCAAGGGAACCCTACACGACTCGACCCCAGGGCAAAGATCAAGGAATCTGCAGCCATGATTATCGCAGAAACGACGCAATCTCTGGTTCAGACCCTCGACTCGGCTCTGAACCAGAGGTGCACAGTCAGTTCTATCGACAATGCTGCAGATGGTTAGCTCAGCCGAAATCTTGCGGTCATCAACCACAGAGCTCACCGTATGAGCAAGCCGCCGGAAGGAAGAGAGGATACCCTCCGACCCAAGGCGGCAAGCACATTGGTGCCGACATGAGCTACTATCCGCAGCTGGCTACACCTCGTCCGCTCAATGGCATCCGGGATGGCCTGTTCCACATCATAGATCAGACCGCCCGGAATGCACAATGAATGGACATTGGACTTCATCCCAGACCTGTTCGCCATGTCCCTAAGGGGCTCAATGAAACTCCTAACGTTGGAGCTACCTATCACCAGAATCCCCTTCTGTGATCGCCCAGACCTAGCGGGCGGGGGAGGCTGGCAACTCGGTGATTGACGATTGTGGATCAGAACCAGATCCAGACAACACATCAAACCTATTGGACAGTGGTACAGGCTTGCCCTCCTGGTATTCAGACCTGTACGCCTGCCCCCGCATGCGGCGTCGACGTCCGGAAACCACGCGCCAGAAACCATCAGGTGACTGCCGCACAGGCTCCGAAGTCTCAGCCTGGATTGCAGGTACGATGTTTGGTAGGGGAGAACCTGTGAGAACACCAGCTTCGTCAGGGTCACCCCTTCCACATCTGCTGCAGTCACCTATGGCAGCTTCCAGCCTCGTAACTTTCGTTAGCAAAGATGCAAGCTGAGCGTGAAGATCAGCCACCTCAGCCCGCGTCTGCACACAGCTGTCACAGTCCCTACACATATTACTTTGAATGCAAAAACTACGGAGAGGATAAAAGATGAACTAACCGAGTGATCCAAATAAACTGTTCACAACTTACTACCAACCGCTAGGCACGACCTAAAAAGAACCTACTGAGTAGATGAATTTAGACCAGACGACTGCACTTAGTAATTAATAGGTCGTACTGATAAACGGTGTTAGCCAACCAATGTACTAAATAAAAAAACAAATAAGCTCTATATACTTCCCCATAGAAAAAGCAAATAAATGCGATCACGATTAGAGCACGCTGCTATAATTCTACTAACGCAAATAAATCAAACGCTATCACAACACTTTAAATTAGGTAAACAGATGGCGACACTCGTCACGACCGTTGCTGGGGACCAACTAGCTACAGCTCAGCGACGACAGAGGATATTCAGAGATAAAATCTACCTACAACACTTTAAAATAAAATACTCAGAAACGGCGGCACTTGACTCGACGGTTGCTAGAACTCAACTAGCAGCTCCTCTGCGACGACAGAAGATATTCAAAGATAAAATCTACCTACAACACTTGAAAATAAAATACACAGAAAATGTGGCACTTGACTCGACGGTTGCTGGTACTCAACTAGCAGCTCCTCCGCGACGACAGAAGATATTCAAAGATAAAATCTATCTAAAACACTTTAAAATAAAATCCACAGAAAATGCGGCACTTGACTCGACGGTTGCTGGAACTCAACTAGCAAGAGATGTTCTCAATCACAAAATGTTCCATCTCCGCGGGGTATTTGATATTCCACTAATAAGAAACGTTAAAACGCGTAGCTGTATCCCTAACGCAATTCCCCCCCCCCCCCTGCAATCTATAATTTTGTAATGAAATACTTATTTGTCGATACTATTACCGGCGTTTAAATGTCGCTCGCATAATAGGCGAATTGTCTTTTTTTTCGGACACTTTACCATCTTTAGAAATAACAGCCTAAGTCTGAACAGCCCTATTCTTGACACACCAATGATATCAGATTGAAAATGTATGGGAGGTATGCAGCCCACCTGTGGTTCAGTTAACACACCAATATTTGCAAATTGTATGTATGGAGCATTGCGATTTATGGTGCTGCAGCATGGATACCAGGATGAATGAAAATTTAAGCATTTGATGTATGGTGCATTAGAAAGATGTGGCTAATTAGGTAAAGAGATAAAGGATGAAATGAACGTGTTTTGGTAACGATGGCCGTGTGTGTTGAACAATATGGACCATAGCGAAAACACTGAACCAAGTAAATAAAAGTGATGAAACCGTGGGTTCAAATGCCTGTCTGGTCATTGGATTCCATGTTTCATTGCAGGTCCCCTATACCCAAAATACCCACGCGTTGTTCGATTATGCAATAACTGAATAACAATCTCATCTAGCGGTATTAATAACAATTATTATTCAATCAAAAATCAAATAGCGTTTAATCGATTTACCATATTATTTATCTTTATAATAACAGAAATTATTACATCAATTGAAGAGTTATGAATAAAAGTACTACTGGGTTGTTAATTAAGACATAAGATTTTAATTTTGTATCACTGTGGCAATTATCATTAATAGGTTAATAAAGCTGTGGTGAAATATAGGTTACTGATACGACAATCGAGCTGAAAGAGAGGCTAATGTCAACAAGTAGGTAGCCGAATTCGCGTTGCCTCATTTGCATAACAATAACTAGGTAGCCGTATTGGAGTCCCCTGTACTATCTTATGCATAGGGGTTCTCAGGCAGAGTGCCAACCAAATTTAAGTTAGGCACACCCTAATTAGCATAACAATAACTAGCTTGCCGAATTCGGGTCCCCTGTACTATCTTATAGTCTCAAGTCTCAACCAGGTTAACTAGGTAGCTGAATTGGGCGAGGGGTTTCCCTGTACTATCTTATCGAGGCCGGTCATCTCTCAGGCAGGTATCAACTTGCCTAAGCGAGGACCGGGCTTCTTCTACTACTAACCTGTCTGGATGATAAGAGATTGTTTATGTGAGTGAAGTCAATATTAGCACTAATTTTCTTTTTCTTATCGCGAGGCTCATAACTGAACTAAATCAACCTTCTACGAAATAGTTTTCCAACAGTCATCAGTTTTTGTACAGTTACCTATAGCGGAGGATATAAAATTGGTATCTGCTTTTGTAACCAGAATTTATGGTAGCCTTGTTTTAAAGATTGGTTTCAGCTTCTCATTTGTTGATAATTCAATTAATTGCTCCTTTGTTTATATGGATTTATCTGAATTTGTGGGTATACTTGTAGAAAGGTCCAACACCCAATCGGGGATAACCAGGTGAAGAATATCTTAACATCAATAAGAAAAAGATTTCATCAATTACACAAGAACATTAGGGTACCACAAAATACCTCTGTATACCAATAATAATTTGCTTTGGAGGGAGATATTTTTTTAAAAAAAGATTTGCTTCACTAATAAATAATAGTTCTAAAATAATAAACAAAAGAATCCAGAATAATTATGCGTACACCACATACGATCTAGCCACCTTGGCTACGTTGAAATCACGTAAGAAACAAGTGGTCATTAAACAGCCGTGATGACTGCTCGGAGATAACCGGAGGTCACCACTTGAAATGGCGCAGACAACTGCTCCGATTGCAGCACTAATTATTATTCAGTGTTATCCATACAAATGGTAGGTAGTCTTTTTGGTTGTTACAAGTAAAATTCAATTAAATACCGTTCATGTGTTTTTCTTGTTCAAATGAGCAGTACAAGTAAATACTGGCAAAAGTAATAAGAGTATGAAATTACCTTACAACCGAATTGATCAAGCCTGCAACTCGTATACCGAGGTAAATATTGTTATATTCACGCATCTAGTTAAACTTTATGTAGAAGTCAGAGAAACCATGGTATTATACATAATTTGACTAGCGGTGTTATTAATACCAAGAACTACATGCTACTGGATAAGGTACCTACCGCAAGATTTATCCTATTCTACGAGCGATGATTGAACAGAGAAGGCAAACGTATTGTCAGAAAACAGTTCTATTAAGTAACAGCGGTTTTCAGTAAACCCACGCCCTTAAAGAAGTCGCACCAAATATCTTACACCGTAGCAACATATCAGGGCATTGGTTGGAATGCTTCTAAGTGGAGAATCGACTTTCAATTATTTTTTTAGTGTGTAAATGCATATTTTTTACCATATATATTGCACCAACTACAAACTTCATATTCTCATTTAGAGTGTTTACATTCATCGTTGGAAATGAACTACAACTTTCCATTCTCAATTGCTCAATATCCTAACACTGATTTATCTGATATGCCAATGTTGTGCAAAAGTAATATATATAATCTGATAAATCAAGAGATCACAAGCGGTGATCTTCCGTCGACATAAACCAATTATCTGGAAACATAAATACTAAATTTACTTTAATGACACCATTGTTCACGAAATTGCGTTTAAAAAACTTCTGACAGAAACGTCATCACTACTTTGTCCTAAAAGATATTGTCCTCGACCATAGTTGAGGGATATATATTATTCTATTACAAATAATTTTACAAAATAAGTAAGTAAAATCATATTTCTCTGTGGATAGAAATATTGAAAAAATATTCGCAAAATCATATATTTCGTATTTTGCTACGTCTATTGCCGACGCTGAGAACTTTTTGGATTGGGACGTTGTTCACCTGTCTCATTTTATAATTACTTCCGTTGTCGTTGGTACACTTGACACACGGTGCTGTAGGAATAATGATTTTTGTTTTTGCCCTGCAGGTGCTGGATCAACGACAGCAAGTACACGGCGGTTCTGGTGGCACCAGTGTGCGTGACGATGGCTCTTAACTTGGTCTTCCTGTGCAATATTGTGCGAGTGCTGCTAATAAAGCTGCGCGCGGGCCCACACGTCGGATCGTCGAGACCTTCCAGCACGCTGCTGCAGGTGAGCAATGTAAAACTGCACCTTGAAGAGCGATAATGTGAATACAACGACTGTTTCCTTTAAAATGTGTTTACCTTAGATTAAATAGTGACAGGACAAACACCATTTAGCCAGCTCCAATTAGTTTATATTGTTCTAACTTAGCTCGTGTACTTGTGGGACACTATAGTGAGGACAATATAAGGTGAGTACAAGAACCCCCATGCCCGAGCCGGACTCGAACCATCAACCCTGACGATGCGAGGCCAGCGGAATACCCCCTACACTAGCAGGTGCGTCAAATAAATAACATAGTTCTTCTATGTACAGTGGCAGACATTTCAAAATGAAATTCGCATAATGCGTAAGTAGTTTAGTAGGTAAATTTATACCAAAGCGTAAGGTTTACTGCAATTAGTAATAATAACTCTAGTAAATCTTTTCCACATCCTACACTGTTAGCAGTATTCTCTTTGAAAGAGAATGGAAGATCTGTAGAATATGAATAACGTCACGCCTCTTGATCACTGAGGTGCACAATCAGATGAACAAACCCTTAATCAATATTCTGACTTGCAAGTCACGGTAATTACGCACAAGCTGTCTTCATGTTTCAGGACATTAAATACCGTTTACCAATATATGCCGCTATATTTTATAAAGTTAGGGCACTCTCACTACACAGTATAAAAATTCGAAAGTCACAGGTATAGTGGAATTCATACGTAGCTTTTTAGAATATGGAGACTATAACAAACACAAAAATTGTGCACCTCTACAGAGATAACATTGTAGTTGGAAATTATAAAATACGGCAAAGTTAAAAATTACAAAGGAATCGGGTATTGCATGCAATATATAAACTCTATGAGAAAGTACATGTCGCGTGGTTGACAGTCATCATAGCAATCTTACTGTAATTCTGAACGAAACTTCGGTAGTTATTGGCCAGTCATAAAAATTATTTGAGTTTTCCTGTAGTTTCAGGCTGAGGGTAGCTTTTAATCTTATCGTTTTTTGCTGGAATCACCCCATCGCTTGTTATTCTATGACCTAGATAGTTATTCTTATCGTCGACGAGACATAAAGCAAAATAAAAGATATAACTAAAACGAGCAATTTACAGATACTATCTGCCCACGACGCGATAGCATGAACAGCTGGTGACTCTCCACAAGACAGCGATACGGCTCTGCCCCTGAGGCATTATGCACCCACCCAATGACACAGCTAGGCGACCTATAATCAAAATTGCTCGGTGATTATTTTCTTGGAGGTCGCCCGCCTCTGCTGGAAGCCAGCTTAACACCACGAGGCAATGGCATAATCCGTACTCCTACAACAAACTTCCACAAATACGTATTAGGTTCGGTAGAAAATGAAAATCTAAATGAATATCACCAAGTGTATTAATATAATTTAACTCCGAAAGGTGTTTCGTGCTGCATTTCACTTCTTAGGCCACATTTGTGATGATAAAGATCCGCTAATACGAGGACCAAAGCGATACCGCTGTTATATAGCTACCAGTGTCCAATGTTTCTTACAAACTACAAGATTTGCCTTCACATTTACGACGCTTCAATCACCCACAATCTCTTGTAATTTTGCCTCCCATCAATAAATGATTGGCAGCACGTTTTCCAGACAAGACATAAGAATTTTTCATCACACCTTTTTCATTTAATTTATCTGGGTACAGATCTAACAAATCAAAATGTTATACAAACTGCAAAAATCTGGGAAATTCCAAATGATAATAGGCACTGCACACTGAACACCCAATGTAGAAACGCATGAGACACAAAACTGAATTTTTATAAGACCATGTGGTCACTACAGTATTATCTAACACAAGCAGGCAGTCTCGTTGGAACATTGGTTCGTTACCGACGTATTTCCTGGTGCGTAAAGCCTTCTTTGTGTGCCGCGTTAACACTGGCAAACATTTAGAATCTAGCCAGCATCAGATTACTACATTAGCACAACAGCAGTGGCGTAAGCCGAAATTCAACCGATGGTGGGGGCATCGGCTGCCACCAGGAGAGCAAGCATCTCACGTTCACAGCAAGCTGCCATCTGTAATACGGAATACAATACAAACTCAGGAAAAGATGACGAGGTTTCAATATGTGTAGATAAAGAGAAAATAGCAGAAGCAAGACGATCAGCAGCCTCTGGGAAAATGAATAAGGTTGAAACAGCCATCAGAACCAGCCCTTTTACGAAATTCTATTTTAAGAATTATGATTAATTACGGATTTGTACAGTTTTCGTGTGATTTATTGTGAATTTTTGTACATTCGTCATGCAAATGAAAATTATCAACGATAGTATCATGTATGAAACATTAATTAAAAGTTTGTAATTTTAAGTGTTGGTGTGAGTCGCGATGATTGCAAGTCAATTATCAACTGTTTGGACTGGTTTATATTGATACTTTTGTTTGTAAATACCTGCAAATATCTTTGATTTTCATTTCCGGGTGTTTAATGATGACTGTGTATTGATTCTGATTGTTTTAATGTGGCTTTGATTGTTGGATGCATTGTATGGAGAAACATCGATCGGCTTTCTTTGTGTTATTCTGGATACTACTGTAGCGTCTATTTAAACGAGTTGTGGTGAACCAACTACTGTTTTTTCGCTCTACCACCCCCGAGAGGAACATTTTGTATGTGTGTAAGACCTCTATGTCATGTGAGCAGTAGATCAAGTAAATAATACTCCTGTTGGTTGTGTACAATATTTACATTTATTACCTTCAGCACATAGTAACCATATAATAACCTCCACTGCTTTCTCTAATCCCCTTCTTCCAGTCAGGTCAGTTATCCTTGCAACTAATGCCAGAGTTTAACAATGCTCCCTTAACTTTCCATTAGGCTGTACCATCCCCAAATAGCTATCGGCGTCTAAGCAGGTTCCTTACCACCTGTATATATTGTGACGACGCCGTGTCTCTTCCTCTGTGGCTGTTGTAGGCGATGCCATCTTCTGCCCCCGCCGTTTCGTCCTTCTTGTAGCCCGCGGCCTCTAGCCGCTCAATTTCGATTCCACCTCTCTTCGCCCCCTGCTGTCCAGTTTTGATCATCTCTCCCCACTACATTTTCCCATCTGGGGGGTGATGTCTAGCTAACCAGCTCTTTCCCCGATGAAGACATCATGGGTTGATTACTCGTCAGTTGCATGCAAAATCCTGTGTTCTGATCTACTGAGCCGTTACTCGCCTTGCGCGTGTAAGCATTCTTTCGTCCGCGACTGTTTATACTCGCTGTCACAACTGACCTTGCTTCTGTAGCACTCAGGGATAGTTGCTACAATTCTAAAAAAAAAAAAAAAAAAAAAATCACCACAGACCGGCAGAGACGAGTTGTTAGTTCTCAGTCGTCAGAATTTCGTTTATAAGTTTAGTCGCTGATCCATTTGTATATTTGTGCTTTAGTGTCTTTAGAAACGTCTGGTGCTTACTGTTATTTTAGAACTCACGGAAAAATAAATATGAATTTTGAAAGCGATTCGTCATCTTTGTCATTTGGTAGAACTATTGAATTCAGTCACCAACAGTAGTAATCAGTAATCTTTGGGGGATAGTAAAATCCTCTGGCGACCAATGGCACCAATCTGTAAATTGTAAAATGAAGTGATTAAAGGAAATCATCATTAATTGATGAATGGACGAATTGGTTAATTAACGAAGAGCGTACAAAGGTTCCACTCGTCTCAAATTCGCAGTCAACCATTGAAGCCTAGGTGCAGGAGAATAAAATCATGGCACCTCCTTGGATTGCCCCGCTGAATGAAGTGAGTAACGGAGTACACACACCAACCCCCACAAGATTTTCTTATAGCAGTTGCGGGATATGTGACAGTGGCCCATCTGTGTATAGTCGAAAGTGTTGATATGAATGTGGGTAGAATATTTCCTATGGCGTTAGGGAAAATTGTCATGTCAGAATGCAGCATACTGTACTAGCAGCATCATTAATATCTACGCCCCATGAAGAAAAAGAGTAAAAATAAATATATCCTCAGCGGCGGCAGCCAATCAACTGGTATTTTCCTTAGTCATAAACGGGAAGCATGGTTACTAGAAAAGGAATAATTAGGAATATTGAAAGTCCATTAAATGAGGATGAGATCTTAGCAGTTATTTGCAACTCAGTATAAGTTATTGCAATAAGAAAAGAAAGTTCTATACGAATTCGATAGAAAAATGGGTAAACATAATGAAAGTCTAGCCGGTATGTGTTATCACATAAGGCATAGAAATGCGTGAGAAATTAAAAATTCACGGAGTGTGGTGCCCGGTAGATCCATAAATACCATGTGTCTTCCACTGTTTTAGCTGTTTGCGTTATGGTCATAACATTAAACAATGTCGCAGCCAACCGCGCTACTAATTTTGCGCTGTTACTCATGATAGCAACACTTCTGTCAACGCCTCCGAAGCTGTATGTTTATATTGCCCTGGTCGCCATAACGCTGCTGATAAATCATTCCCGCAGCTCATAAAACAGAAAGAAATAAAATGGAGGATTGTCTACTATGAAATTTGAGCCTATATGAATAAAACCAGTTGCTAATAGTCGGTGTTTTCATTTACAATTGTGTAAGAAGCAACTGCGGAAGGATGGCCTATATACCATATACAAAGAAGATCTATTTCTCATCTTCAGACAAATCGACAATACGTTAATTGTCACTGCAGACTTAAATACTCACCACCGATGAGAGGCCACTTTACTGAAGAACATCTGGGCAGGAATATAATACTATTGATAAAACAATGTAATTTAATCGTACTTAATGACGGATCGCCAACAAGAATCGGTAGACCAACAGAATCTTCTTCCGCGGTGGATATCACCCCTGCGTCGCCAAATATAGCCCTGGGTACAGACTGGTGCGTAATTCAACATCCGCTTTGTTTAGATTACTTGCCACTATTGCTGACCTTCCCAGATACTTAGTTACAGCATTCGGCCAGATATCCAAACTAATGGAATAAAAAAATCAAATTGGCAGCGATATAGAAAAGAAGCAGAAACACAGGTATTTGCGGACTTTGAAATGAGTGGCAATGTAGAGAGCGACTATCACAACTTTATAGAAAAAATTGAAAACGTGACTTCTTTAGTCGATCCAGTTATCCGTCCTTTCACTCCACATAAACATGCAGACACCGTGTGGTGGGATGACGATTCTCAGCAGATGTAGGAAGAAAGGAAGGAAGCACTGTGTACATATCGGAGGTCGGCCACAGAGAGTAACTTCCTTGCTCTCAATAAAATCCAGACAAAATCCAAACGTCTTTTCAAAGAAAAAAAGATAATAGCCTGGAAGGAGTTATGTTCTACTATTAATAGATATGCCTCTACGAAGGCTATGGGAGAAAATTAGAACATTCAAAAAATCTCAGCAAACTCCCGAACACTAGGCAGAACCAACGGAAGACGTGCTGAGGGGTACAGCCCTGGGAACGTGGAGTTTAATACTGAAAATATCACACATCCAGTAATAAGTATATTAATGGTGAACTGTAGAAGTATAATGAACAAAGTAATAGTAATAGGATTTGCAAACTTAATAGAGATACACGAACCACAAGTAATTATAGGGGTAGAGTCTCAGTTAAAAGAAGAAGTAATCGACAATGAAGTTTACAGAGTCTGTCACACAAGTATGGGAATGATTAATAAAGGGGTGTATTCATACGGGTTAGCAAAGACTACTACAGTGGTGTTTGTAGATCAACTCCCTGAATTACTTGTAGTAGATTTCTGGGGTAATAAAAAAGAAAATCAGTATGTTGGCTACTTACTGTAGTGGAAGAATGAATCAGGCTTTTGAGAAGAAACTGATACTCAGAGTTCAGATGTGATAGCAGAATGGTCATTATTGGCGGGGATTTAAATCTACCAGGTGTCAGCTGGGTAGGAAATAAGATTAATAACACAAAGGAACAGAGATTTCAAATACGTTAATACTGGAAGGCAGCTTTACCACTTTAAGGACCAGCAGCTTAGGTACATTCTTGGCCCAGAAAACCAGCCATTTTTTACATTTTTTAAAATGTCACTGACATGTTTGTATTTAACATATTTTAAAGAGAAACTCATATATGAAAGAATAATCTTCAAGGCTTATTTTACATATTTATTTTAATTCTCTTAGTTTGTAACAACAATTTTAATGACAAACACAAAAGGTATAATTTTTTGTTTCACGAAAAAATTGCGTTTCCATTTTTTGTATTATTTCACCGGTAATTGGCTTCAGTGTGGCAGATTTTGAAGAATTCTGGCATGCAGAGAAATTTCTCCCTCCGACCCAGAATCATTCAGTTCTTCATCTAGAGCTTTAAAAATTTCTTGCTCACTCAAAAAGCGCGACAAATTTGAGAGAAACTAAAATCTCGCGACGACGCAAATACACAATCGCGCAGCTGAAGCTAGCTGTCCAGCACCACTTACTGTTTCTTTCAAAGTAATTCCATAAGCACATCAGAGAGGGCAGCACCAGTCAAGTAGAATATACACAGATGTTACACGCAGCTCTAGTACAGGCTTCCGGGTAGGAAACAGGCATGCGAGTACCGAGAGCTATGCTCGGGCTCGGTCGCGAAAGTGGTGACACAAGTGGTAAAGGAGAACACAACGGTGCCAAACGTGCTGGACATCTTCCTAATAAATTCCGATGATAACCTTGTATGGTGTCAAGTAACTGAAGGATTAAGTGGCAGAGATTTTGAGTTACTGGTTTAGTGAGAGCGTTGGGGATGTTATACAGGAATGGGAGGGTGCAAATCGGAGAACGAGCTTATACATACAATTAGAACTGAGCAGGCTAAGAAATTTTAAATTTTTCCTGAGGGTATCATGAAGGGACTAGGAAAACTGAAAAAGCATTAAAGATTGGTGTAGATATTATTACTATGGATGTATTAAATTTAGCAGTATGTGACTTTGTACCATAACTTGAAACGTTATTTAAATTGAGTCTTGACACTTGCTGCTTACTAGAGGACTGAAAAAATGCAATAGTAGTACCAGTACCTAAAGAAGACGTGAGAAATAAGATAAAAAATTACAGACCAAACAGTTTGACATCAGCGGTAGGTAAATTAATAGAGAGATTCATATGCAACCACATCAGAGGTATCTGTGAGGAAGATAAAGCGGTTTACAAGTAAAAACATTGCTTTAAGCAAGGATGTTCCGTCGAATCTCAGTTGGTTAGCTATAAGCAAGATATTTCTGATGAAATGAACAACGAATACCAAATTGATAGAGAAGCAGAGAAGGCTTTTGATTGAGTGAGCCAAAAAATGGTGATAAATAAAGTAAAAACTATTGGAGTGGGTGAAAAAGTGATTTACTCGGTAGAAGAATTCTTAAAATGTAAAAAGCCAAACGTTAGGGCAGGGAATGCATTATCAAAGCAAGTTGAAGTGAAAAAGGGAATGCCACAGAGTAGCGTATTGGAACCTTCGCTATTCGTGATTCTAATGAATGATTGTGTTGGCGGATTACTATCAGAAGTTAGGTTGTTTGCTATATAGCAGATCAAAACGGTAGTATACTGTGAACAGCTGCAGGGTGATCTGGACAGGATACCGGGTAGATCAATATGGGATAAAGATAAATGCAAAGAAGAGTCAGCATATTAGGTAGACAGGTAGAAAACTAAAGAATGATTGTAGTTATAAGGTGCGGAAATAATTGGTTCTTGAGGACCTGAAATGTAAATACATTGGCATAATATTTGACAGCAAACTCAACAGGACGGGATACATTGGTCAGATAGTGGGAAAAGGTTTCACAATCCTTGTTGGAGAGAGTGATGAGGGGATATACTAGACAAGTAAGGAAATTGTTGGTCAGACTATTGCTCGAATATGGTAGTGTAGTATGGGACCCACATTTTGGTATCAAATACAGAATTTGGAGGGAGTGCAGAGAAGGGCTACCAGATTTGTCTTTGGAAATTACCGCGAAAACTCAATCTGCAACTAATATGATAAAGGAGTTGTAGTGGAATTCATTGGAGGATAGAAGGAGGGTGAAGAGAGTAATAGGAATGTACAACGCATAAATTGGTGATGAAGCATGGAAATATATTGGTGGGAAAATTAAGGGAGCTGCTTGGAAGGGTAAAGATGACCATGATCACAAGTTGGCACGTGATTCCAGATATAACGGGGTAGGAATATTTCCTTTTATAGTAAAGGGTAGGAGATTGGATTAAATTGGCAAGAGAAGTGATAAATAATTTACCGAAAACACTGAAAGAATTTAAAGTAAAAATTGGTTGGTGGGCAAAAGTGGGATGGAGGAGGAAGGGAGAAGGATGGGTGTTGTCATGGTGCCGAGTGGCCATGGTTAGTGGGCGTGTGTGGATGTGTTTGTGCAATTTGAGGCTAAGTTTAACACCACTGTGGATTACGGCCACAGTGCGGAAGTTAGAAATGGATTCAAGATCTAACTACGTGGCAGAATGCGAGACTTGCAATGGAAACAATTGAATATTCTCAAAGATTGAGTAATACAGTTGATAACTTGCCGCGAAGTGGATTCCAACTGTCGCCTAATTTTTTAAGCCCCAACACAGTAGTTAGTGGCTCTGTGAGTACAAACTGGAACAGTCAGCTGTAAGCAGATGTTGGGACCGATTGGAAGGTGAACGGGAGGGTGGCAAGCTCCTAATAGGTGGCTACTCTAACTGTGCCGACTGTATTCTGTGACTGTCCTACTGTAAATGCCCCTAATTCCTAGCTTGTAATTCTCAGGCCGCCTCGGCATGAGGTGTCAACAATAAAGCGCTGACTGCAAGCTGAGAAAATTCCTACACGTGCCATGCTCAGCAGGCCAGTGATTGCCAATAACTCAGCAACCGAATATTTCTATAATTTCTCAAATAATAATGACCTTAAAAGTGATCTCTCATAGTGTGTGGGGAGATTGCCACCGGAACGTGCGCTCCATTGCAATTTTATCAATTATTATTATTATTACTATTATAATATACTCTTCAAACTTAGTAGGCTACAGTATAAAATACTTTCTTCCTGTCTTAAGACAATGGGCTCGACACCTAGTAAATCTTTGCTGGTAGAAGCTAAGGAGCCTCTATTACACCTTAGAAGGCAAAGTCTCTCAGCGAAAGCACTACTGAAGTGGTCGCAGTTCCTAGAAAGCTAACTGGTTGAGAAAATTTCCCAGCTGACGCTGCACTGTGTCACCAGCAGGTACTGGGTTAACAGGCCCAGCAGGCTATATCGACGCACAACCCTTACAAAAGCAAATAATTAAGTCATGGCAAATAGTTTGTTACGCCACATACGACTACAGTTGCAAACCAGTTGATCTCGCAACCAGATCGCTATCTAAACGAAATCTCTGTGCGCACACGGATAGTCTGGTTGTGGATTAGTTTCATTCAATTTCTAATAGACAGTGCGGAGTTTGTAGAATTTTTTATATCTAAAATTCAGACGAGGAAGATGGTGTTAATTATTATCAATACCGTAGGATACGCATGGTACAGAGGAAGCATTTGGTCCATCCATATTTAAGGAACTTTTTTTCTTGAATGTCCTGAAAGTTTGTATCTGTAAAGTACTTCATGTTTCTCCACCTCTACTACGAATTTTAAATTAAATTCTATGTCACTCATGTTATCTTTGGAAAAAATAAGCCCTAAACACTTCGTGGTTTTGTTCAACTGAATTAAGCAACGCAACTGCGACCTCGGATCCATGGTTGGAAACAATTGGTTTGATACTGGTCTGAAAGCGATCGCCTAGTGTGCGGTTACTCACCACCCTGCGATGCCAAGGTCACATAACAGTTGCGAGCTCAACCGGTTTGCAACTGTTGTCATAAAGCAGTCGCGTTGTGTGCGCTGGGCCTTAGACCACTGCCGTCAACGATACCCGCAGGCAAATACAACAACATTGGCACATCTCAGACCGCAGTGGTGAGAATCCTTGATTTACTTATACAGACGGATTTAAGGTCACAGACGCAAAAGGAAGCGCATTGGTTGAAACTCAAACAGGTTCGGGAAATGTAAGCTACTTCCTCCTTCCAGTATCCTGACATTAGAGCTAACAGCGATTTTAGAAGCCCTGCGGAATACAAGCTATCCGATCGTAAGTCAGTTATCTTCTCAATGTCCTGGACTGCTTAGTTTTATTAGGTTTTAAACGAGCTTTCGACACTGTCCTCATACTAGGTTACTTACAAAAATTCGTAACTATTCGACAAATACGCGAATGGGTTGCAGACTTTCTGAAGGGTAGAACATAGTGTGGAGCTCTGGACAGTGAGCGTTCATCGCTGACCAAAGTGAGATCCTGAGTTCCCAGGGGAGTGTGATAGGGCCGCTGTTGTTTCTTGTATACATCAATAATTTGTGTGATGTAATAAAGGAGAAAATAAGATTATTTCCCAATGATGCTATTATTTATCGTGAAATAAAAACTCAGGACAAATACGCTTTGTTGCAAACCAATGCTATGAAAATTATCGCCTGGTGCAAAGATTGGCAGCTGGAGTCAAACGCTAAAAAATTCCAATCCATGCCTAAAACATAACACCGTTTATCTCTGAATATACAATTAATTGCATTGCCCTTATAATTGTATATTCCGTTAAATACCTATATGTAACAATTCGTAATAGTTTGTCGTGGAATGAACATATTGAGAAGGTAATTGGGAAAGCAAACTATATGATTCGATTCCTAGGTGGTAATTTAAAACAGTGTACACAGGCAGTTAAATTGATTGCATTGGCTAGAACTCACTCACAAGCAAACGTCAGCATACCACTTACAGCAAACAAAGCGCTTCTACCACGGCCAAAACAAACTTGTTTGTAATGTATAGGGAATGTATCATTGACTTTTGCACAAATACACAATGAATCAGAAAAATATTTGGGAGTTAATCTCCATATTAATAGTGAGCCGGGATGCTGCAAATGAGAACTGCCTGAGAACATAAAATTAAGTGAATGTTACTTATAAGCAGTTGTTATTACCCAGTAATCCGGTATAACTACATGATAGATTACAGAAATATATATACAAACTGGGTTAACTGCAACTAACTGAATAATGGGATACTCTAAGAATAACTGGAATATTTCAATAAAAACCACCAGCACTGTAACAACAATAAGCGATATTCGTGATTCAATATAATATTAAAGATTGCAATAGCAGCTGTAACTGTTATAACTTTTAGCAAGACCAAATTTAATATTATAGAATTAATTAGACAGTAAGTCAAAGTGTAATGGAATTATATGCCAAATTCCTTGCATGCAAATTTTTCGTAGAAATCTCCAAACACTATGTAATCAACAATGTAAAAATTAATATGTACGGCCTAATTTAGTCACTAAGATATTAGGCTGTATAAATGAAGGGTAAATAATAATAATAAAAAAAACCTCACAATATTGCTCTTCTGCATGGGGGCCCAATCAAACCTGTTAATGGAGGCATTGAAGGAGGTCCAAAGAAGAGCTGGAGGGTAAGCGTAAGTGGAACACCGAAGGCGTTGTTCTCTGCAGAAGCTAATTGAAAATTTCACGACATACCTATTTCAGGATGATAGCAAATACATATTACTGCCAGGAACACTCCTCTATAGGAATGAGCGAGAAAATAAGGGAACAGAAATTAGGGCTAGAACTAATTATTTTTTATACTCATTTTTTCCACGAGCGATTAGGGAGTGGAATAGGAAGGATTATCAGCAAGAAATCTTAGAATCCGACAAGAGTTTGTCTCGTGAAACAGCTTGGGCCATCATGATTTTCCCAGATAGTTCCAGACGAATGGCGGGATGGTTCTTCAAAATAGTCCAAGGGCGCCTACTGCCGTATCCCGTATATCCCTTCCGATACATAAACTATAATAAATTAGGATAGGTGCAACGCACTCTCCGTCACCCACTTTTAGTAAATCGTGGAGTAATAATAATAATAAAAGTAATGTCGGCAATGCAGCTTCTAAAAGCACCACACAGCCATCGCGCATCCCTAACCTCTGGGCTCTCGACATTATAAGCTGGATATGAATTTTGGAGAACAGAGTTCAGTTGGTACCTATGGCCTGGATTAAAGCACAATGTGAAATGAGAAAGCAGATGCAGTAGCTATGGAAAGGGCATATACTGGCCAAGAGATACTCTTCGATGTTCCCTATTCTGACTACTTCAACTACTTTAAAAATAAATTGATGGTTTCGTGGCTGCAAGAATTAAAGACAGACGTCCAGACGAAAGGAAGGTTCTACAAATCAGTATAAAAAAAAAATAACCACAGTTCACCTGAGAACAAACTACGGTTGCTGGCCTGAACATTGTCGATAACACAATTTTCGACTGTGATAGAAATTTGAAAAATACTCCAAACCCCATATTTTTTGGCTGTTGTAAATATACTGCGGCTTGAGACGCCCTCGTAAGGAACTTGAAAAGAGAAAGACAACAACTACCAACATCAATACCAGCTCATCTAGCTTGAATTAATCCAAACGTATACCGGATTTTTTAAATTCAGACTGTGGTGGCCCATATCCTTGTAAAACGTGAGGAACAAGATATTTTGTAGATATTATGAAGATATTGGTATATGGTATAAGTAACTATTTTTAAAGTATTGAAGTGCCACACTAATTGCAACATCAGAAATAGATGGTTAATTTTATTTATTATAAATTCATCAATTAATGTTTAATATGGGGGATATGAATTATCATCAAGGCACCATTTATAAAAACTATTTATTACATCAAGTATATGGATTGCATTAATTGACATCATTCAGAGATGAGATTGATTAGCGTGTCCTGTCCGACATACATTATTGTTTGTCAGGGTCGTTTACTGGGCTAGTGGACGCGGTAAGCGAACGCACTCAACACACACAATACTGTATTTTTGCTCCTGCGACGGCAGCTGCGGGCAGGTCCGTGGTGGCGCTTCTTGTTGGCCGCACGATCGACGCTGCACAGATGTAAAGTGGCCCCTCAAGCAGCTAGGACGGGTAGATGTCGACGCAGTCTGGCGACGAACCTGCTCCCTGGAGATACGGACTGGAAAGCTCTTCCAGCAGGAGCGCGAACTCACACTCACACTCGCGTATTATATCCGCACCGTCCGTGCGTACCGCCACGAGGTACA
Organism: Vandiemenella viatica; assembly: GCA_031002005.1. Classification (NCBI taxonomy): domain Eukaryota; kingdom Metazoa; phylum Arthropoda; class Insecta; order Orthoptera; family Morabidae; genus Vandiemenella; species Vandiemenella viatica. The sequence continues at coordinate 195,253,448 of CM061921.1, forward strand.
CACCTCTGTGTCTCTGTGTCCTCTCAGCGAGTCCTCCAGCCAACTTTCCGCTTAGCGGTCCAGCGGATTAGGGGAAAAACGAGGGATAGCCACATTCCTTGGCCGACAGCTACCTGTCTGCATCTAGCTGCAGCCTCACAAATCCGTTAGCAAACTTACGTGGTGCGACTTACTGTATCTGCACACGGCTGTAATGTGTGACATCACAATATGTATTGTTAATGTGCACAAACTGAACAGAACATTTTATCTCTAATTCTGCACGTGATGTTGACACACATGTAAAAATGTTACAGTGTATATTGTGATGTCTGCTTGTAGGCAAAGTAACTTCTCAGCCATACCGTTCTTACAATTTAAAAAGAAATTATCAATTTTGAATATTATTAATGATTAGGAATCTTTTTCTAGTCACATGATATATTATTGGAATAAATAGGATGACTTAAAAGTTAGTATACAATTTATTAAAACTTGAAAATAGTGAAATTTATGTAAACATGAAGTTTGTTTTATTAAGATATGAACAATTACACATCGTCGAATGTCTTTAATTTTAAACAGTTAGGGCAATATCTCAGGGTCGATTGCTGGGTAGAAAGATTGCATAAGTTTCCGTCGCGGGCGAAGATTAACCGTTGCGCCGCTGGCGAGGTCAGGTCCTGGCATGAATAAGACCACTGGGGTTTCTGTTGTCCACTACCGGTGACCTGGCCTTCCGAGATGTGAGCCCCCTTGCACCGCCCAGAGTGTTGACGCGGCAGTGCAGATTACTTGGTGCCGTATCAGGTGAGAATCAGAATTAGTGTGTCCCTTCATCCGTTCCTCTGCTCCGAAGAAGACTCTGTACGACTCGTACTGCGATCTATCGTAAGACCCTCGGCGAATCACAGCGCTCCCCGCCAAGATACCGAGCGTGGTGGGTGAACGGTTAACGTTCTGGCCTCGTATTCGGGAGGACGAGGGTTCGAATCCCCGTCCGGGCATCCAGATTTGGGTTTTCCATGGTTTCCAAAAATCACTTCAAGTTAATGCCGGTATGCTTCCTTAAAAAAGGCCATTGCCGAATTCCTTCCCATTCCTTGTCCCCAGTCCCTTCCCGCCCCTAATGACCTTAGCCGTCGAATAGGCGTAAAGCCGTAAAAAAAAAAAATGCCAAGATGATCGCTTGTCGTAGGCTCAACAGATCAAACAAAAAATACCAAAACGTTAGTAAATTATTGGCACCTTCTCTATAGGCTAGGTCACTCTCCAAAAGCTCCTCTTTACTAAGAAATGGCGTTAATATCTATTTTCGGTCGCCGGCACCAGTTAACGGTGTTTGGCAGGTCTTTTCCAAAACGTGCCCAAATAGAAAGCGAGCATCAGTTATTTATGGTGGGTTATATATCCACTGAATGTCCAAGTCAGGTAGAAAATTTAGTCACCCACCGTACGTGTAAATCTGGATGCTTTGTTGAGTCACGAGTAACTGTCTGTTTGACACGCCGCACCACCAACATCTCACACATACTGTGCAAACATTCGGTGCCTAATAACACTGTAGTTATTAATTCATTACAATATGTAAATATGTTAAAGTGTATGATGTGTAAAGATATTAAAGTGTATATGGTATAGCTACTCGCCAAATGTCAAATAAAAAATAAAATTAAAAATCACAAGAAAATCTTGGTCCCAGAATAATGAAACTGAAGCCTTTTCCTGGGATTGATTGTAGCTATAAGTGCTTCAAAGAAAAACTTACTCGGAGAGAGAAATCCGAGATGTAGTATTTGCCTGAATGATTTAATCTTAACATACATACAGGAGCAAATTTAAATATATATATATATATATAGCTTACTAATAGAGTCGCAAGCTCATTTTTTTAAAAAGTATTGACCTTTCGATGGTCACAATTTTTTTATGTAGTAATTCCACTTGTTAACAGGCACTGCGTGCTGCTTTGTTGCTGGTGCCACTGCTCGGACTTCATTATCTGCTGACTCCTTTCCGACCAGACAAGGATCATCCATGGGAGAAGGCCTACGAGATCACATCTGCCATCACCGCTTCATTTCAGGTAATTAATAGCTTTTATATTAACAAGTACTGCCCTTCTCTTTACCAGTATGTTCCTACATTCTTTTAATTAAAGTATTCGAACAACAACAGTCTCAATTTATGTAAATCTTCGTTGTAACATATCAACAGCTCCAGGAGAATTCATAAGTACTCACAGTGAGAATATATGTTGGGAAGTATCTTAATTTTCATTTCAAATTTCTGTTGAATATATTGCCACCGAATTTGCAGGCAATAATGTTGTGAAACGTTTGAACAATTATGGTGCATTATAATTTGGAAAGAAACCTATATATATCATACTGGCTTCCGTTTGCTATAGTTTGCAGATATCAATTCTGATGAATGGATAGGTTTCAGCTTTGATACTGAAGTGTCCCGTATGTTAGGAGAGCGACTTCTCGACATCACTGTGGCCGGTTACTATTATTGATTTCCAAATGGTATTAAAGATTTTAAAAAAATGAGGTGGGTCCCAGAGATTGCTTTTGGAGTGTTCCCTGTTATGAGGGAAGCGACATCCAGATCTCAAAGTATTATTATTTAAAGAAGAATTATTGAATAACTAGAATTATTAACAAGTGACATATTACATAACGGGTTGGGATATATTGAAAACAAGGTTCACAATCTGACTTTACGATTTATTTAAGCACTTGAATTTTTTTTCTTTACAAAATGTTACAAAGATTAATTTTCTTTTCAGAACACAAGGGAGAGCAAGAGAGTTTGTCTCAGGGCGTTGACTAGGGTAAAACGACGGTGCAAAAGTTTCTGTTTCTAACTGGTGATTACCGTACAGGCGAATCTAGTTGTGCAGTCGGCGTGCTGACTTCATTCCTCCACTGGGCGGCCGAACTTCCCCTGTAGGTAGGCAACCAACGAGTCCTACCCTTTCGGCCGCGCTGCTCGAAGAAGCGTCGCTTTTCTCCCACTCTTGATGCCGTCCACCAATGTCCGTATTAGGAGGGAAGCTCTTCTCGCTGGTTGACACGAGACATGTAACAAACCGCCCTTAGTTAATAATAATAACACAAATTCTCCCTGGCTTCCCCTCACCCTTCATTCTCGGATACAGATTTCCTTTTTATTTTTTATTTGTTTACTGAAAACAGTCCAAGCATCCAACTCCGTCTTGAGCTGTGGTCCTTGTCACGGGACTGTTATGCCATAAGTTCCATCTAATGGCCGACACTCAAGAGCTGACTTCCCACAGACCCGAGCAGAGCCTTCCCCGAACCCCCCACACACAAATAAAAAAACACGCACACATGTGTTTCACTCTCTGGCTCCCGGTACATTACAATAAATTCCAAACCAGAAATCCTTTCTTTTCACACTGAAGGGCTAAATGTCACTAGAGACCTCCAACTAACAAGTGGGAATCTCTTTAGCCCGCTTAAGTGCAGCATTCCGACGTGACATTGACTCAACAAGTCGTCGGAAGTCCAATGAAGAAATATTCACCCATGCTCCCTCTACAGCCGACCATAATTATGAAAGCGTTACCGGTGTCGGACGTTGTGCATGAACCGAGTTTTCCATTATGTCCCATCGATAAAGGTATTACAATTCGCAGATGATGTTTGCGTCTATACTTGGTCCTTTTCTCTAGGTATAAACATCTGGAGACTAAAAGAAGCCGCCAAAATGTTATACGAATGGACTTGCCAACTAGGATTAACTATAGCGCAAACGAAATCATGATTTGTAATCTTTTCCATGAAACAAATTACAGGTACACTCAGTGAGGCGGAGATTCAGCTAGGGCCAGACCTTTTCCCGGTTCGAACATTTGTTAAACACCTTGGTCTACAGATAAATAGGAAAATTATATGGAAAGGACACATCGATTAAATTTTAAACAAATCGGAACGCCACCTGAAGTGTTAAGATTGATATCACGTATCTAGTGGGGAGCTGACCCTGCCATTCTTCTGATTATGTACAGAGCACTCATTCGACCAATTCTCGATTATGGAAGCTACTGTTACGGAAATGCACCCAAGTATTTACTCCGCAAATTAGACAACCTGCAATATAGGGCCATAAGAATATGTTTAGGAACGTTGAGAACCACGCCAATTAACGCTTTATTGGTGGAGGCAAAGGAAATACCTTTGGATATTTGCCGTCAACTTCTAGCATCGGTTTATTTAATTAGGAGAGCAGCCATCATGAACCAACCTGGAATGAAGAAGGCCATAGAATACACAACAATGATGGGGGGGTAGAGATGTGCCCACCTTTTTTAGAACTCCCTTATTGATCCTAAGCTACGACAAAATAATACATAAGGCATTTTTAATTATTCAATACCAAATTCTTCCCCTGATTTAAAAGCACAATGAGCTTTTAAGATTCAAACCCAATATACACTATCTACCAAATTGGATTACGAAAAGTGGGGAAATATAATCCTTAGCGGAGGGATTCTTATCTCAAACGGAACCGAATTACACTCACATTTATACCGACTGCTCAAAATCCTCTGACGGAGTCGGATACGCCTACTTTTGTCCTGAATCGAAAGTTTCCAAGCAAGTCTGTATTCCACCAGAAACTTGGATATACTCGGCCGAAGTCCTTGCAATCAGAGAAGCAATAAAATACGGATACAAACGATACAATAAAATCCTGATCGTAACAGACTCGAAAAGCGTAGCCTTAAAACTAGACAACTCAAATCGATATAGTGACTTAAATATGATTTAATTAGACATTATACACCCGATGCATTCGGCCAATGTAGAAGGAAAAGATGTACATCTAGTATGGATCAAGGGTCATTCTTCAATTCAGCACAATGAAACGGTCGATCTATTAGCAAAAGAAAGCTTATCACACGGAGAGAGGCAATACATTCAGATGCCGCACACTGACTTCATATCTATCATCAAGAAACAATATTTTAGGGACTGGTCAGAATCATGGTCTACTACCCAATCGGTCAGAGGAAAGCACTTTGCTTTAATTCAACCAATATTCCACCCAAACCCTGGTTTGCAACCAAAATATGAGCAGAAGGCATATAACATCTATAATTCGCATTAGACTGGTCCATGAAAGTTTCCCAAGCCATTTATATAGAATAGGAGTGCTCCATTAACCCTCCTGCCAGGAAGATCATGAAGAAGCAGCGGACTTAAATCATATCATCCTAGCTTGCAATCAGTAGAAGACCTCCCCAAAATAACCTGTACAAAAACCTAGTAAAACTCAGTATACCACTTCCAACTTCCGTAACCTCCTTCTTGATGACGCAAAGACTAGATACGTATGGGGCGCTAGACCGATTTCTACATGAGGCCAAACTAAATTTTAACTGTCAAATAAAATTAGGAGATATCATCTAACGACGGATATAGACAATCACTAATCAGGCAAAAAGGCATAAATCTAATGTACTATAACAACATAATAGCCTCTATTGAGGATACACGTTTTTAAATCATAAAATAAGGGACGCAAAAAATTGCTCACAAACTTGTACATTATAAAAGAATGAAAGTATAACCACAAAACACGTGGATTAAATGATTCTATAAAATAATTCAAATGCAAACTTGTAACAGAATTTTTAAATACTATACTCACCGCATGGTTTTTACGCAAATAAAATGTATTAGAATCTATATGTAATGCCGAAACAAAGGATACATTAATGTTTATAATACATGAAAATTGCACTATGTCTTAACTAAATATTACATTATGTCCATACAATGTTTAAAATAGGACTTTCAAATATGTATGAAGAACTTAATTGGTATAATATGTCACCAACATAATGTAACTGTAAAATAATGTACTAGATTTGTATGAAACTCGATGTAAAGAAACATGAAACCATTAGCTGGTCAAATTGGCGTAAGCCATTACAAATAAACTCTTTTAAAAATTGCAATTTTTGAATGCGGAAATGTAGCGATTCTATGCTGAGGAGTCTGCCAGTTACATCTGCAACATTCACTAAATCAGAATAAAGAGGTCGTTAAGTAATTAAATCTAGCTTTTATTTTCTTTGTGAACAGTCTTTTCTTAGTTGGTCTGTACTATTACAAAGGAAACGTGCGGGCAGTGGCCCAACATTAAGCTTGGTGTCGAGATATTGTGATCACAGAAGGAATGTTCTATTTCCAATAAATTTAACATCTCGTATAGCATCTATAACACGATACACATCCCCGCAGGGGCCTGGTACGCAAGTGCCAGGTACGGGTTTGGCGAACCCGCGGTGCCCGAGCTGGAAACTCTTGAGCGCCGCAAGTTTCCCACACCGTAAACTCCTACCATACTTCAACGACCACCGTAGGGCGTGGCGGTGGAACGTTGTGTGCCTAGGAGAACGGGGATCTAGGCTTCATCGCCCGGATCGCGAGGACGGTACAAACCTCTATAAAAAAAACCCTCAACCTCAAGGTCGGATACGTGCCGATGAGGTGCATGGGTGAGAGGCAGATCACTCGCTAACGTACAACCTCAGGGGCATCTGCGCACCCCTGTTGTATTAGCGCTTCTTTTTAAACTGGTTTAACTCGTGGGACCAAAACGAAGCCTCACAAGAAAACCAAAAACCCCTGCGGCCCGGGTGTGTCGCAGGTTAATATAAACACACCCAGTTCCAACAAGCGGGTGAGGGTTGAAAGCCCACCTGAATCGGAAAACAGTAACAGGAAGGGTCATTTTATTGATGATGCCTTTATTATAATGGCAAGAAAGGAGGGATCCTTTGAGAAGGTCTCTCCTTTCTATATTCAAAAAGGACTTGAAGGAATAGTCGGGACATTAAAAAGTGTGAAAAAGCTGAGGAACGGGACCCTGCTTTTAGAAACATCTACCTATAAGCAGGCTGTCTCACTCCTTAAGTGTGAGAAGCTCGGGGAGTTCGCAGTAAAGTGCGAACTCCATAAAACTCTGAATAGCAGCAAAGGCGTGATCACCTGCCGCGATTTGATGGATTTAGAGTCCGAGGAACTCCTTAAGGAGTGGAGATCAGAGAATGTGGTCGAGGTTCGACAGATCATGCGAAGGGTTAACGGCAGTCTGGAGAAGACTGCCACATTCGTCCTGACATTCGACACTCCAACGTTGCCAAAAGACATTAAGGCGGGGTATTTACACCTGAAACGTTCGCCCGTATGTACCGGACCCCATGCGCTGCTTCAAGTGCCAGAGGTTCGGATCATACGACGGCGAAATGCAAAGGCAACCCCACCTGTGGAAAATGCGGTAAAGCGGCGCATGAGCCGGGTGCCGCTTGCACCCTTCCACAGGTGTGTGTAAACTGCTCTGGGTCACATCCAACCTGTAGCAGGGAGTGTCGGGTGTATCTGGAAGAAAAAAAGATACAGGAGCTGAAAACGAAAGAGCGGATATCTTACGGGGATGCGAAGAAGCGCTACAAGGCTTTAGCACCACCCGTCTTCGCAACCAGCTTCGCGAAGACGTTGTCAGCTCCTGTCAGGAAACAAAATGTTGCTACGCAGACGTCCGTTGCGGACATGGGCACAAGTCCAATGTGCTCATGTCAGTGCAGATGTGGTGCCACACCCATCAAGGTCTTAACACCTAGGACCGCGGACGTCGGTAGTAACACGCCGGCAACCTCGGCCACTAAGAAATCAGGTCCACCAAGTCCACCAGCTATAGCACAGCCATCCGCTACAGTAGCTACAGCCGCTATTCCTTCGGCTACAGTAGTGGAAACAGCTACAGCAGACACAGTAACTGCAACGCCATCGGCTAGTGGCGGATGGCAAACAGTGCAGAAAGTTCGGGGTCCGAAATTCAAACAAACGGACCCCACCATGTTCTTAAAGTCCCCTTCTACTTCTCCTCCCAGATCCCCAACTGGCAGGGAGAAGAAGGGGATCAGGCCTCGGTGGAAGAAAAGTCCGCACGACTCCGAGGCCTTAGAACAACAGTCGTCTTCCGACCCAGAAGACGACATAATGCTGGTGGACGAAGATAGTTCCGTTTCTCAGCAATTACATGCGCAGGACCCACCCGACCCGGGGCGGATGGTTTTAAATAGGTAGGATGGCTCCCATACTTCAGTGGAACGTTAACGGCTTTCAGGCTCACAAAGAGGAAGTCCAACTCTTAGCACGGTCTAATCCATTGTGTCTCTGTCTTCAAGAGACACATTTTAGACCACAACACCAACCTGTGCTAAGAGGGTACGACATTTATAGGTAGGACGATACCGAGGGTGATCGAGCTAAGGGAGGATTGGCTGTGTTGGTCCGAAACACAGTCCACTCCGAACCCGTTGCTCTCACCTCCACATTACAAGCAGTAGCGGTGAAAATACACGGTCCAATCCAACTGACCATATGCTCTCTCTATCTGCCACCCAGTTTGTCCGTCGACTACGACGACCTGGTTGGCATTATACGACAACTCACTCGGCCCTTTCTCCTATTGGGAGATTTCAACGCGCACAGTGCGTTGTGGGGTTCCACTACCGATTGCCCCAGGGGCCGAGTGGTTGGTAGATTGATAGAGCAAGAGGATATTTGTATCCTGAATACAGGGCAAATGACTCATTTCACTACTGCTACCGGTACGTCTTCTGCCATTGACCTTTCGTTATGCTCCCCCTCCATCGCGGACTCCGTGCATTGGGAGGTGGATCGCGACCTACATGGAAGTGACCACTTCCCCGTTTGGATGCACGTTGAGTGCGAGCGGGGAGGAGGTAATAACCGGCGTAAATGGAACGTCAGTGGTGCTGATTGGCAGCTCTTCTGCCGTTCTGTACTACTGCAACCCTGTGGTAGTATACAAGAGAAGGTGAATCACATCACAGAAGTGATTCACCGTGCAGCTGACGTCTCCATGCCGAAAAGCTCCGGAACGCTGCGAAGGACGCCCGTCCCCTGGTGGAGCGACGATTGTCGTTCCTCCATCCAGGGTCGCAGACGTGCGCTGCGTCGTTTTAGGTTGTGCCCAACATCTGACAACCTAGCAGCGTTCCGTATAGCCAGAGCTATGGCGCGTCGTGTTACTAAGGAGAGCAAGAAAAGGTCATGGCAGACCTTTGTGAGCACCATAAATCGTTCCACACCTTCGTCGAAAGTATGGGAGTCCATCCGCCGTATATCTGGAAGGTACTCCCGCCCACCAGTATCTGGGTTGCTGGATCGAGGATGTATAATTACCGACGAACGAAGCATAGCGCAGCTGATGGCGGAGAACTTCACCGCCATCACTTCGTCCGCTAACTTTGACCCTCTGTTTCAGCGACGAAGAGTCGCTGCCGAGAGGCGCCCGCTGTGCTTCGATTCGTCGAATACAGAGGCCTACAACTGCCCATTTACATTTTGGGAACTGGAGGCAGCGCTAAACAGCGCCAACGACACTGCTCTAGGGCCTGACTCGATCCAGTACCAGATGCTGAGGCATCTTAGTAAAGATGCTAAAGAGTACCTTCTGGATATTTTTAACGATATATGGACCGGAGGACACTTCCCCGACTCATGGAAAGAAGCAACATTTATCCCCATTTTAAAACCTGGGAAAGACAAATCGTTGCCAGGTAGTTATCGTAGTATAGTCTTGACTAGCTGCGTTGGGAAGACACTTGAGAGGATGGTTAACCGCCGCCTCATCTGGTGTCTTGAATCCCGTAATCTGCTCAGCGCTTTCAGTGTGGATTCAGGAAGTCACGTTCCACCTTGGACAACCTGATCCTCCTGGAGGCGGCAATCCAGGATGCATTCATCCGCAGCCAACACCTTGTAGGTGTCTTTTTTGACATCGAAAAGGCTTACGATACTACCTGGCGACATGTTATTTTAAAATAATTATACGATTGGGGATTCAGAGGAAATCTTCCACGTTTTTTAAAATCATTTTTATCGGGACGTTGCTTCCGGTACCGAGTCGGTAGAGAAGTGTCTGATCTTTTTATTCAGGAAAATGGTGTTCCTCAAGGATCAGTTTTAAGCGTAACACTTTTCGCTATTGCAATAAATAGCATTGGAGCCATTATAAGGAGTCCCATACAGTACTTCTTATATGTGGACGATTTTTTAATTTTTATTGCGTCGTCCAGCCTGAGAAGCGCTGAGCGGCAGCTGCAACTCACGCTGAACAGGCTGGACGAATGGTCAGTGTACACCGGTTTTCGTTTCTCTGCTGAGAAAACCCGGTGTGTACTTTTTACCCGCTGCAGAAGCCTTTTACCAGAACCTCACCTTACCTTGAGGAACACTGTTTTAAGTTTTACTGATACTGTTAGATTTCTGGGCCTCATTTTAGACACTAGGCTCAACTGGCTACCGCATCTAAAAGATGTGAGAGCCAGGGCCTTAAAAGCTCTTAATATTTTAAAATGTCTGTGTGGCAGGTCGTGGGGCGCTGATCGCTCCTGCCTGCTACAGTTTTATAGAGCCTATGTACGGTCGCGTCTGGAATACGGTTGTATCGTGTATCGTTCGGCACGGGACAGCACCAGCCCTATTGCCAGCATAAGTGCTGACTCGGTCGAGCCGCCGCTTGCCATCCGCCGGCGACTCCTCATGGTGCGACACTACCTGCAGGTTGCCATAACACCTGGCAGTCCCGTGCACGACATAGTCGTACACCCGAGTTTTGAGCGGCTGTATACTAACCGCACTAGAGCCACCAAACCTTTTAGCTACCGTGCAAAGGCTATTTTAGAAGAACATGGTTCGAGCTCCCCTCGTTTTTTCACCAGGTTTGGAGTAAATCTCCTCCCTGGCTTTTAAAGAGGCCCAGAATTATTTTAGATCTGTTTCGTTACAACAAACAATGTACTGCGGACAGTGTTTTTAGTAACATATTTAGAGATATTTTAAACCAGTATCACACGTTTACCCCGGTGTATACGGATGGGTCTAAGCAGGCTAACGGAGTTGGCTGCTCTGCAGTGTTCCCTCGAGCGACTTACACATTCAAACTAGACGGCAGGTGCAGCGTCTACAGCGCCGAGTGCTATGCCGTGTTGAAGTCGCTCCAGCATATGAAAGTAATGCGCGATAAGTGTTTCATCATATGCTGTGATTCCCTCAGCTGTATTCAGGCCATAGGAAATATGTACCCAGCAGATCGTCTAGTCCAGGATATCCAGGACGACCTCCTTTCCCTCCAATCCTGTGGGAAGGAGGTAGTATTCTTCTGGGTACCCGGGCATGTGGGAATCAGGGGGAACGAGGCAGCTGATGAAGCTGCAAGTTAGCCTGCGACAAGGTTAGAACTGACTTTGATCCGGTCCCAAAGTCAGACCTTGCCTCGGCCGCGAAGAGGTTTATCTTTGATATTTGGCAGAGACTGTGGCTGGAAGTCGAGCACAATAAGCTCCGGCAGGTCAAACCGACCGTTCAGCCGTGGAGCAGCTCCTTCCAGCGGGCGAGGAGGGATGAGGTTCTCCTCACTCGCCTCCGTATAGGGCACTGTCCTCTGAAGCACAGCTTTCTTCTCCGCCGGGAGGACCCACCGGAATGTGATGCTTGTGGCGTACCTTTGACGGTACGCCACATTTTAACTGATTGTGTGTTGTTTTTAAATTTAAGGGCAGACGTTGGCCTAGCCAACGATCTGTCCCTTACTTTAAATGATGAACGTGACAATGTGGCTATAGTTTTAAAATTTTGCTGTCTGGCCGGTCTGGTCCCAAAAATTTTGGGCAGATCGGCCTAGGTTTTACAATGATTTGGTGGTATTTTTACAACCACCAATCTAAGTAATGTGTTTGTTATAGCGCTAAGTGTTGTATTTTATAACTGGCCGGCCCATTTACAGCCAGCCAGTTAGTTTGTTCTAATTTTCGTATATGCTGGTTGGCCCCTTTACTGCCAGCCAGCCAATGTTTGTCTCTGTTTTGTGTTTGGCCTTTCTACAGCGATTGTTTTATCGGTTTATGTTTTTGTTATATCTGTGGCCGACCCCTGTACAGTTGGTCACAGATGGGATTTTAACAAAATGTGAGTATTTTAATGTAATGTGCTGTCTGTGTGGCCGACCCCTTTACAGTCGGCCATGCAGACGGTATTTGCGTTTTAAGCCACATTGTCATATCAGGTGTTAGTTAGGGCGCTAATGACCTAGATGTCGACGCGCCCTAAAACCCTAAAAACAACAACAACAACAACAACAACAACGATACACATATTGGTCTGGCTATACTTTATCACGAATTGATTTCGCTTTATCATAAACTTCCAATAGGTGCAAACAATTTCATCCGATATTTCAAGTGGAATATTAAACAATCCAGTATTAATTATGTTACTTTAGGCAGAGCTTACGTGAACACATTTGCTGTTAGAACATATTGGAAAAAGTGAAGTGAACATAGTTTCAAATAAATAGCGGATTCAAAGGTATACAGCTAGATTGCAGCCGCTTGATCATTACTTACTTTTAACTGGTTCTCAATCCAGTTGTGGAATTCTAAGGCTAAAAGGTTCTACAATTGCTTTTCCAAAACAATTTTTATCGTGTTTTTCCTTTAAAGTGAGATCATTATAGTGATTTCATGAACAAAATCACAAAAAACCAAAGGCACAACACGGAAACGAAACACAACAGTTCAACAGAATGCAACTGGCTTCTTCAAATTGACTACATCCGTTCACTGCGGCTGCTTCACCCACCGGGATTCTAAACCGGCAACGGACCAAAAACTTTTGAAAATATTCCCCTCTAACACTGAGCTACCACGCTGCTTATTCAGGAGTCAGGACCATGTTGCGTGATGCTAAACATTATTGGTATATAAGTTTCCGCCAATAATTATTTCTTATTCTATTTCTGGGAAACTAGATATACCTGGTAATTGATTTTTTTATTATTATCTGTCGATTTCCCAACTACGAAAGTGTAACGGCGTCGTGTTCTTTGTGTTTTCCTTGAACTAAGAAGTTTTTATCTAAAACCATTTACAGGACTAGGATTTGGGTGATTCTCAACCACAGTGTTGAAGCTGATTGAAATAAGTTGTACTGAGGTCGTGTCCTCCCCTTCTAAGTAATTATGCCTAATCCCGTAATTACATTGCTTTATTTCGATGAATAGTTATGGGGACCAGAGGAGACGAAACCGGCAACATTCAGTGAGGAAGTAACTACTTCTCCTAGTGCTGGTTCAGAGGAAAACGAGTTCAATATACAGCTCAAATTACTTATAAATCTCTGTTTTCTCCAGTTAATTTTTTATTTTTTATTCTAAGCCAATTTATTATACAGCTCTGATAATAAAGTAAAAAGGTGCAGCTCATACTGAAAGATACAGTGGCAGTAACAGTTGATTTATTTTTCAGCTTAACTAATGTAATATCACGTTATCACTTCTTGACGAGGGGAGGAAAATGTCAGTTCATTAATAGTTTAAAGTGAAACGTATTTTTCTTCGTTTTGTCTCTGATATTTTATCAAACGTCTGAAACTCGTTAGCTTAGCCCAGTATTCTTGTCATTAAAATATATGACAGCACCAATTACAGTTCTCCATTGTCTAACATATCTACCTATTTCAGGCGTCTATGATAATTCTTTTACCATGGTATATTCAATTCTGGCGATAGACTAACTTGCTAATGTTTTTCAGTCAGTGGGATGAAAATTGCGTTGAATAAATTCATTATCAAGATCCGCGTTGTCTGTCTGCCAAAGAATCCCAGCCCAGTCTTTGTAACAATTCTATGACAGTGGCAGCGGTCACAAATCCCGAGGCTCTTCTCTGCGATTTCTAGATACTATTAATCAATCAATTGCGATGCGGATCCCATAAATCAGGTATGGGCAACCTTTGCTTAGCTGAGGGCGTAATTTCGGGACTTAATCAGGTCGCGGGCCGGACTTAATCAGTTCGCGGGCCGTAGGTAAGAAAGAAGTAGATAGTAGTGAATAAAAAGGCGATAAAAATTCACACATTTTTTATTTACTAGAATTACAATAGGATAATCAAACATAAAAAAGCAAATTAACAAAAACAGAAAAATCAAATGAAAATTAATGGGAGGCTTGAGTATGAAGCGTTATTTGAAATTTCTGAATCTCTCGCGGGCCGGACTGAAGTTGGTGAAGGGCCGGATCCGGCCCGGGGGCCGGGGGTTGCCCATATATGCCATAAATCATAACAATAGACGTGGACTTAGGAGAGTTTTATAAGGTATTTCGTTTAAAGTTAATTACAATTCTACAAAACTGGCATATGAATCGTAGTCTAGAATTACCTTTTCCATTGATGATGTTATGTGCCGATCCAATTTCATGTTGCTCTGTAATATTACAACTAGGAGCATGAAAGATTCTACATTCCCAAGGATTAATCGGCTTACTTTGTATTCATGCGTTATTCTTTACGCCTGTTAAGTTGCACTTTTTGCGATTTAACTCGTCATTTATCCCACTTCGCAATCTCTAAACAATAATAATACACTTTACTACCCATGCACCCAAGGCAAACAATCTCGAACAGCTATTAACGTTATCTCCAAGATCGTTTATAAATTGCAGGAGTATTAGTGGTGCCATAACGCTTTCGTTTGAGACTCATGCCTAATCTTAGTTGGAAGTGGACATTTTTCTTCTTACAACATATTGAGACCGTCCAGTCCAGAAATCTGATTTCCATTAACAAATTCTGGGATCGCTGATACGGGGCAGTTGTGTGGAACCGTGTTGAAAGCCTCCTCAAAATCTAAGAAATTTTCATCGATTAATGATAATATATAGTCAGCTGTGTTTCACACTATCCATTCTATCAAAATCCGTGTTGATTTGGTATAATTAATTTGTTTTCGTCAAAAAATTTCATAACTTTCTAATATATAAAGCGTTACAAAAGTCTACTGCTGAAAGATGTTAGAAAAATCGATTGGTAGTTAAAGAAGGCAGAATTTTTGAAGTCAATAAGACATATAAACTACAGACAACTCCACTGAGGCTGTTTGGAGTCCTCTCATACAAAAATTTGGTATTTCACGATATTTGATTTACTCATACATGTTCATATATACTAGAGCCTCCACTTCAAGGATTCATCATGGAAACTCATTAGCAACATCGAAGGTAGTTGTGAGTTGCTGGAGAAATACTTCAACAATCTTCTAAACTGTGAACAACCATCACATTTTGCAACGATGTACTTTGCTTTCCTGCAGCCCGAATTGCAATTGGACACAACACCAAAATTACTTACGTTAGCTTCCTTGCTGTTAATAATTTATCTGCTTCATATTAATCAACATTTTTTTTTTTAAATTTAAAGAAACATTTATTAACTTCACTTCACTAAGCCATTTACGATGACACTTTTAATTGATTGAGAAAGAAATCTTCAGTCCTCAGACTCGACTTATAGATATTTTACTTTCTATAACAACAGGCATAACATTTCTTATATTAAACTCAGCGATAATCTTTTTCATGCGATATTTGTCACAGGTTAGCCAACCTCATTTTACAATTTACCAGCTATATGGTTATTATCTTACAGTCTTCACACAAACGCTCCAACAGAATTCTCCTTCATATCCACCAACTCTTAGACAAGTAGGACAATGCATTGGCCAGATAAAAAGGAACAAAACACGATGTAAAAATGTATAATAGTTGAGATGAGAAAACGAAGTACCACTAAAACTCCATCCATGCACAAAGTTATCATAGTTCCTTGGGAAACACGATAATACCACATGAATGGAAACAGGCATTAATCCACCTACTGATCAACGAAGGATATGTTTCAGATATTTTAGTTACAACCTATAATTTATCTTGGTACTGATTGTTTTGCACTCAAATAGTATGTAAGGTAAAGGTCACGGGGTTCCTACGGTTCTTGCTGCTTCCCGCAGGATTCACGGAGGTAGAGCTCCGCATTCCCAATACAACCATTGGCACTAGAAGGAGGTGACGGGGTCAGCGCCACGCTCCAGCCATTCTTTATCTTCCCGCGGAGTTTCCTCCATGGTACTCATTGGATAGCAGGCTGAGTGGCCTGGGGAGCCGTTCTAGACGTTCAGCTTCGACGAAAAATCCTAGGCTTCGTCGGGGATCGATCCCCAGTCATCCGGGCCGCAGTCAGACGCTCTACCGCTTTTTTTTTTTTAATTTTTGTTGACTCATGGGGTTTTCTGTTCCCCTTTTTCGTAATGTGATTTTCATTCGTGTTGTCTAGTTTTGATGTATTCTTACTTTATTCGTTTATAACAATTAAGAAATTTGCAAAGGAGCTTTTCTTTTGAGCTGGTGTCAGTTTGTTGTATTCTTCTGTTGGGTAAAACCAGTATTATAGTTTTGTTTTGCTCTTGTTTGAGAAGATGTAGTAGACGGCGTGTCATAGTAGCCACATTGTTGCATTATGTTTTGTGTCGGGATACGCTCTCCTCTGTGGTCTTATAAATTCTTCGGTTCTGATCTGATTTTTTGCGGTCCTGTTTACTATCGCGACTTTTTCCTTAGTCCATTCCCATATTTCTTTCATTTCTTCACACTAAAATCTGTGGACTAGGGTATTGATTTGTTGGCATTGGCTGCATTTGTTTGTATTGCTGAGATGTATTGAATATAGTTTCTCTTTAGTGCTTACCATGTCATTAACCACTTTGTACCACGTGAATTTAACGGCAAGGTTTAACATTTTATTGTTGACATTTTTTCAAATTTGCTGCCAGCTGCAATCTTTGTATTTTTCTTCTTGTCCGTTCCTTTGGTTTTGAAGATTCATTTCTTCAAGGAGGTGTCTTGTTTTGATCTTGGGGCTTTTTTTCTGTGATTGGTAGCTGATTTCTAGGTGGTATTGCTTAATATGACACAATTTGAAGTGGATTCCTCCTACATTCACAGGTGGTGTTTTGCTGATTGGTTGTAATTCATTGGCCAGTACGCTGGTTATACTTTGTGGTAGGCTGTTTAAGATCTTCAGCATAGTTGTAATGAATAATGCTCTACACTTCAACTCTATGTCGATTAGTCCTAGACTTCCTTTCGTTTTAATCTTAAAGATGTTACCTCTTAATATGAGGTTACAAAGGCACGAGGTTATTCTCTTGGCGACTGAAGCTGGAATTGGGAAAATGCTGCCTAAGTATGATAGTTTTGAGCCTATGTATTCATTGACAAGATCCACTTTCTGGTACATATTTAGGTCCTGGTGTAATGTTCTCTTACTGCTCCTCTAATCACATTTAGCTTTGTCCTCCAGTTTCTGGCTATCATTTTTAGTGGGCACGTGTGCAGTTCTACTCCCAAGACTTGCATTGTTTCTCTTTCGTGTATCCAATGAGGCTGCTGATATGGAATGCCGTTACCTAGTTTCAACATTTTGCATTTAATTAAGTTTATTTTTGCCCCCGTTGCACGACAATATTTTAAGATGTTTTCCCTGATAATTTTTATTTCTTCGGCATTCCTGGCCACTACACATACGTCATCGGCGTAGGCTTTGCAAGTGATTTTTCTGTTTGCATAGTTTATTCCAGATATTGTGGCGTTTATGTATCGCAACAGAGGTTCCAGAGCAATTGAGAATAGAGCCACTTATATGAGGTCACCCTGTCTTACAGACCTTTTTATTTGCACTACTTTTGTTCTGAAGCCATTGACTAGAACTTTTGATTCTGCTTCATGGAGCAGTTTCTGTATAATTTTAATAAAAGAGTTACTGAATCCCATTCTCTTTAATGTCTTTCGTATGTGTTTGGGACTGACCCTGTTGAAGGCTTTATTAAAGTCGATGGACAATAACTCTGCATATATTCCTGTTACTGCTGCGGCTGCAATGATGTCTCTGTACTCGCTTAATGTCCCCATGATTGTTCTGCCAGGTACTGCACAAACCTAGTGTTCCGCAATTATTTTATCCATCAGAGGCATCATTCTTTTTGTGAGTATGCTAGTGAACAATTTATAGTCTGAATTTAGTAATGATATAGGTCTCATTCCGTGTAGGTTTTTGTTGTTGTCGTTTTTTGGTATCAGAACTATTAATCCTTCTTTGAAGCTTCTGGGTACATTAGGTATTGTAAGCACATCATTAAGTACTTCCGTCAGTTGTTGTTGGATGGCTGGCCAGAACTGTAGGTATACTTCTACTGGAATGCCATCAGGGCCAGGCGATTTGTTCCTTGGGCTTGTTTTTATAATTTCTTCTAGTTCTTCTTCTGTTATTCTACTTTCCAGTTGTGTATTGTCATTTGCGTCGATTCTGTTACACACCACACTGAGTAAGTCATTAGAATCATCCTCTTCAATACTTTCCTCATGGTATAGTTCCTGAAAGTGTTTATGAACTTCGTTTATAATTTCCTTTTGGTTTGTTACAACGGTGTCTTCACCGATTCTCAAGTTTTTAAGAATTTTAATCCTTGCTCTTTTCTTTTCCCGCATATAGTGGTATATTGAAGTCTTTTCCTCTAGTTCAGCATATTTGGTTTTCGATCTAATCATCATTTGCTCCAGTTCGGAACGTTTTATTGGTACTAGTTTCGTTTTTATTCTTTTTATTTTTGTAATGTCTTGAATTAATTTTCCGTACTCCGGTAAGCATCTATTACTATTACTATTACTCCGCGATTCACTAAAAGTGTTTGGCGGAGGGCTCTTAGACAGGCATAATAAAATTCCGCTGTTTCCTTATGTTCTTGCTGCTTTACTTTTCCGTATTCTGACAGCATACCGCGCAGTTTTGGTTTCGCGCATTGTAACCACCA
This sequence comes from Vandiemenella viatica, assembly GCA_031002005.1. Lineage (NCBI taxonomy): Eukaryota > Metazoa > Arthropoda > Insecta > Orthoptera > Morabidae > Vandiemenella > Vandiemenella viatica. The sequence goes on from CM061921.1 coordinate 195,272,201, forward strand.
ATCTAGTTTATTATTGTATCTCTGATATTGAATCATAGATATTTTCCATGTTTCTTGGAACATTTCATTAAGTTCACGATCCTGTAGAAAAATAGTATTAAATTTCCAGTAGCCTCTCCTCGGTGTACTTCTTGTCTGCTCATATTTATTTGTATTGTGTAGGCGCTGTGGTCTGAAAAGCTTACAGGCCATACCTCTACACTAGTAACATCGGAAATGATATCTTCGCTTATGTATATATCCTGTCAGTTCTGCTTGCTGCGTCCTTTGTAACATACAGGGTAGTCAGAAATCGGCGGGTAAGAGCAGTGTTCGGGACGTTGCACTAACGAAATAAATACAAAAAAAATCTAGTAAAAGTCGTACCGTATTTTTAGTTATACGCAGCTAAAGTTGGCCAATAAGAGCGCTGCGCAGGCGAATTCAAACAGCCTTCCACTGGCGGTGTTGCCAAGCTTACTCGAGGCATGGGACCACCAAAGAAAACGAAAAGAAAAACTCACTTCGGAAGTGGGGATCGAACCCGCAACCATCAGATTGAGAGTTTGCCATCTTACCGACTACGCTGCCAAGGCACTAGTATTTCCTCGTTTTTAGAAGCCACTAGGGCGGACTGTTTGTTCGTAATCGGAATTGATCGGTAATCCGCGACATTTTACGGGATATCGGTGGTGGGGCTAAAGGATTTTTTTATGGGAATTGTTTTTTAATTAGTTGTTCTGCTTGATAGATTAATCTTTCATTTTTGAACAAAAAATCGTTTAGTTAGTGGCACAAAAAACAAAACAAAGAAATTGCAAACTTAATTTATTCGTTGCAAAGAAGCTTCTTTTATTCCATGTAATCGTATTTCAATCACAACATTTTTATTGATTAACGTGAACATCCTTGCTACTATTTTGCAACAATAAAACAAAAAACAATAAACTTTTGGAAAAAAGAACAATAAACCCATTCTTTCGTTTGTAACATAACTTTCTATGCTGCAAAAAGTCTGTTCTTATTCAAACAAGTTGTAAACATTTTGGTAACGTTTATCAACTCACTAACGCGCGGCCAGCCGCAAAAGGTAAACAAGCTGTTACTCATTGAAAGCCCTTTTGTCACTGATACAAAACAAAATTACTGTACAGTAGTTTCATTTCCAAATTGACGTTATCAGTCGCAACATTGAAACCCAACACGGATTTACTTACAATAAGCGTCAACCCGCGACAGTAACCGTAAAATAAATAATCTCTGGAAAATCTTGTTTTTAGTAAAAATGTATCCCAATAAACAACAATAAAAAAAATTACGTTCCATTACATTTTACAGCAACTGCTCAAAATGTCCTCCCTAAACTGCAATACCAGCACGACAACACTGAGTTACTGAATTTGGGAGTCTTCCAAAATTGTAACCTTCTCTAATTTCATCAAAAGCTAGAATTATCCTAGCCAAAAGTTCTTCCTCTGTTTCTACTTCAGTCTCATAAACAATGGCCTTGACGGCTCCCCAGAGATAAAAATCCAATGGGTTTTAGTCTGGTGACCGAGCTGGCCAGTGAATTGGGCCTCCTCGACCAATCCACCTGTTACGATACAATGCATCTGAGTGTTGACGTACCGGTATTGCAAAATACGGCGGCGCGCCGTCATGTTGAAACCACATGTCATTACGAATTATCAAAGGAATGACTTCTAAGTACAACAGAAGGACGTTTTCATGAAGTGCTAAATAAGTAGCGCCATTTAAACGTTGCGGAAGTAGAACAGCGCCTAGTATAAACTATCCCAAAATACCCGCCCAAATGTTAACATTAAATTTGTGTTGGTATGACTTGACAAAAACTGCATGCGGATTTTCGACATCCCAGATGTGGCTGTTTCGGCTATTAAAACACTCCTCCCTGGTAAAGCACGCCTCATCCGTCCACAGCACCTTCCTTTCAAAGTTTGGATAATCGTTACATTGCTGCTGGTACCACTGTGAAAACTGAGCTCGATGTGGTAAATCGTCTTCCTCCAAATCTTGGACCTTTTGAAAGTGAAGTAACCCTTCGTGTCGTGAAGGACGTGCAAAACAATGGCATGTGAGACCTGGTAATTAAAAAACAACAAAAATGACCCTATTGAGAGGCTGCATTTAAACGGAGAATTTGAGGGATCACTTAGACTGGACGTACCTGCAATGCGTTGGCAATGACCCTAGAACTTGTCCTCGGATTATCAGCAATCATTTCCAGGACATTGTCTTCAAATCCTACACTCCACCTGAATCGATTTCGTCCGGCATTGGGCCTGTGGACAACAATACTTCCTGTCTCCCTCAACCTTCTGTCAACCAACACAAAAGTGTTGGCTGATGGAATCACACTGTTAGGAAATCGAGTCGTGTAAATCTTAACTGCTTCGGTCCTGTTGCATGATGACAGTGTCTATATCGGTAAGTTGCGTTCGACTGCGAGACTTCTACTGACATGGTCCTTTAGCCCCACCACTGACTTCCCGAAAAATGTCGCGGATTACCGATCAATTCCGATTACGAACAAACAGTCCGCCCTAGTGGCTTCTAAAAACAAGGAAATCCTAATGCCTTGGTAAGACGGCAGACTCTCAATCTGATGGTTGCGGGTTCGATCCCACCTTCCGAAGAGAGTTTTTCTTTTCGTTATTTTGGCGGTCCCATGCCTCGAGTACGCTTGGCAACACCACCAGTGGAAGGCTGTTTAAATTCGCCTGCGCCGCGCTCTTATTGGCCAACTTTAGCTGCGTATAACTAAAAAATGGTACGACTTTTACAAGATTTTTTTGTATTTATTTCGTTAGTGCAACGTCCCGAACACTGCCCTTACCCGCCGATGAGTGAATTTCTGACCACCCTGTATGTATAGGATCTGTCAGTTCCATGTTTTGTTTCCCAAGTGTCTTTTAATCTGTGTCTTTGGACTATTAACTTTAGATCGTTGCAGGGGTTAAAATTTGGAAATTGATCTTTAGGTTGTAGCACGCAATTAAAGTCGCCTCCTAATATCAAACTGTTGGTATTTGTTGGTAGGAGAGGTAACATATCTTCTTTGAAAAAGTTCGATCTTTCGTTTCTTTTATGCGTTCCGGAGGGGGCGTATATGTTACATATTGTAACTGTTTCAATCGTGACTGATATTCCTCTGCCATTTTCTATAGTGATAAGATTATTGTAATCTATCCCCCCTTTCATCAATATGGCAGTTCCGGTTTCGTTTCCTTGATTATAAACGTACTAGCTGACCAGGTCACGCGTTGCTGTGACTCAGTAATTATAGTACGTTGGATCAATGTTATTCTAAACTACCTACTGTAGTCAAATTAATATCCTTAATAAAGACGAAAACGTTTTAGGCAATATGAAAAATTGGTAAAGAGTTTCGGATAGTTGAAACTAAGGACAAATGAACATAAAAAATTTTAATTACATTTTATTACAAATTACATAATTGAAAATGTATAAAAAATTATATTTATATAAATAAATAAATTATTTTTATTTATTTATAAATTGAAATTTCAGTTTTATAAATGAGGTAAATGAAGTTGATTTTTAATCATTTTTAACAATTATTTTCATTATTTTAAATTATTACAATTTATAATTTTAATTTATCTAAGCGCTAATTGGTGTACAATATTTTTGGTTAGCCTGTCTTTTGCTATTACAAATAGATCGGATGGTTTCCCCACACGTGAGCAGGCGACATATAGCGGCCCATTGGAGAAACACGTATTTTCCAAGTCCAAGCCACAAACGGGCATTGTTTGGCCTTGAGACTTATTTATGGTCATAGCGAAAGCCAAACGAATCGGAAATTGAAGCCTTTTAAATGGTATTGGAGATTCTGACGGTATCTTTGGAATACGTGGCAGCAGGACAATTTCTCCTTTAAACTTTCCAGTCAAAATAGTTCCTTCAACAACATTTCCGGTGATCCTTTTGATGACCAAGTGTGTACCATTGCATAATCTAGGTGGATTAAAATTCCGAAGTAGAATAATCATTGAACCAATCTTTGATGAAGATTGTGTGGTGGCATTCCTGGTATATCCAAAGAATTTAAAAACTCAGTTGGAAAATTTACGTCTTCATTTTCATCTACAATAGTGTCTATAGATTAAAAGACATCAGATCACCTGGCAACAACTGTTGTATCTGGAAGTTAATTTCGTTGACATCAATACTTTTTGCTGCCAAAATACCACGATCACTGAGCCAATTATGATATGAGTAATTATTTGACTATATCCGGAAACACACACTCAATTAGTTCATTTTATGAATGAACAACAGTGCAGAATTTGTCTGGCATTTTGATGTATTGTGTATTTCGATGCAGTTCTATTTCACCGTTTCCAATATCCAGCAATTGCTTACAAAATACTTGTGACGATGGATCATTTTGCAATTGTACTCGCATGTTCATGGTCAATCGAAGTGTTCCGATATTCCGCCATTAAAAACGTTTGTTTTAATCATGCGTTGATCTCATCGTCAAAAGTAGAGCGAGGAATCACTGGTAATGTCTGTCGGAATTCACCAGACAGTAGTAGGACAGTACCACCGAAAAATTTATCGTTGCCTTTGAAATCTTGCATAGTTCTATGTAATGCTTCGAACTTATCCCAAATTACAATTGAACTCTTTTGCAACACTGCATCCATTCCGATTTTTTTTTCTTTTTTTTATGTTACACATTGCGTTTGGTTTGTTATGCATTTCTAGTGGTAGCATAAATACTTAATGTGCAGTTCTCCCACCATCTAACAAAGTGGCAGCAATGCTTGACGATTCAATTGTCAATGCAATTTTCTGTTGCGACCGTACCTTCGCAAGGATCAACGATAATAAGAATGTCTTACCGGTTCCACATGGTGCGTCCAAAAAAAAAAAAAAAAAACCGCCTTGTGGATGTCAACGCTGCATTAGCAAGTGTCAGGTCCCAATGATTGTCGTCCACCAACAACTACAACTCGCGACATGCATCTTGATATGTATTGAACACTGTATTAACTGTTCGTAAAAATTCGAAAGAAGTTGGTCCTGGAACATTCATCAACAACAAACGCAAAAAGAAGCATTCACGTTGTTTCGGATGTACTGTGTAGAGTCGTCCTAATGTCTTGGCTTTGAATATACCTGCGATCAAAGGATGTGGTCCTCCTTGTTTACGTGGCTCCCATGTTTTACCTAATTTGTTCCATGTAAAATAGCGTGGAACATCGTTATATAATATTGTTTTTGTGAATTTGCCGAACACATCAGATTTCTGACACGATGTGAAAAATTCAGTTAATGCCGTTTTTGGTGGCTCAAGTGCTCTTTGTAGAATATTTTATTCGGTGAAATATACACGTTGACCGTTTTCAAGATGTACTGCAAGATGCTGGATAGAAGAGTCTCTTTCATGTATGGGAAAACAAAAAATATGCCAGATAGCTTCTTTGCTGCTGATGTATTTACCTATCTGGTATCGTGCTATTTCGTCATTTGTATTTACATTTTATACTTCATATACGGCCAAATCACTGCCTTTATTAATGTAGTTAATGGATTTTACAGAACTGCAAAACTCGACATTAATATGAGCCTTATACGATTTTTAAAGCAATGGTGAGTATGGTACCACACACTGATTGTCAATTTCAACTTGGTTTCTAGAATTTGACATCTTCATCGTAAATTTGTGGCCACCATTCTCAGCGTTTCTGCGGCGATACAACGGACAACCGTCGATATCCGTAATAGTATCATTCGTATATTCCTTTGGGAAACGCTTCTTGCATTTTCCATCTTCCATGCATGGAGATGTCATGTTAAAAGCACCGCACGGTCCGTGGATCATGTGACTAGTAACAATATCAAACAATTCTTGATCAATTACCGGGTCCGGAATTTCAGATGAAATTATTTGATCAATTTCTTCTGGTCGGATTTTAACTTCAAGCCAAATCAAAATGTGAGAATGAGACAAACCTCGCTTTTGCCACTCAATCGAATACAGATAGCAACGTGTGTTACCGAAAACCGAATGTTTTACAATTGAATCAATCAATGATTTTAATTTTTGTTTGAACACACTTGCCGTGATATATGATGACGATGCATTGATAGTTGGCCTGGCAATAGCAAAGTTTGTATTTCCTCCCAATTCGGATTACATGTAAATGTCATAAAAAAATCTGAACGACCATAATGACGTACGTAATTCATCGCATCTTGTATATATTCCTGCATGTTCCGTGGACTGCCGATGTAGCTTGAAGGTAAAATAAATGCATTACCGATATCATTGGCATTTAAATTTTCATGTGTATTGCCTATAATAGCATCTCGTAAGTGGATGTATTCCTCTGATCGTAATTTAACCTGGTTGTATCGAATAAATAGCAAACGTTCGTTTTCAATCTTAGCGTACATATCCACGACTTATTAATGGTACAGTTGACGATATCGAAGGATATAGTTATCCTGATTACGTCTAATCATCAATCGGTGGGCGTAGTACTTCATTGAAATAACTTTTTTATTTGTTTCATTACCTGAAAAAAATAAAAAAATAAATAGTAAAAAAAAAAATAGAAGATTGACAAATTAATATAGTGGGCCCGTGATAATCCAGCCTCTGTTCGGAACACCGCGGGTCTACTTTATTAATAAAATAAGGAATTAAATAGTTGAATATTAAATTTACCAGTAACTGGATCACACTGTTTGATGTTGATGTGATATTCAACCTGCCCTTGCAAGAATATTATTGGATACTGGAGTGCGTCATAAGAACAGTGTAGATCCGAAAATATACTAACAGTGCTATCTCGACGTGTGATTTTAATGGCTCTATTGTCAACTGGATTACCAACTATAATAACTGCAACTTCATCTACAGTTGGCGCGTTGAACCTGCCAGCGTCTTCTCTTGATGGTTATTTGTCAGCTTTGATAACAATTTGATAGTTGTCATTCTTCAATTGTGACGACACTCTAAGCAATTGAATTAGTTGATTATTATTTTCCAAAAAAATTTCCTACAATACCACAATTGCTCTCTCTTCTGCTTGTTCGATGAAATTATACTGGCACCGAGTTGTCACGAGTTCTTCACAACTTCCCATAAAATAGATTTGGAGTAACTTCGGGACATAATTAGGCATCTGTATCAACGACCCAATCTTATGGTACAACTGGCCTTGTATTTTGAATGTAGTTTCAAAAGGACATCCATCAGATGTGAGATCGCAAAATTTAGTTGCTCCAAAAGACGTCATCTGGAAGCAGGAATTGAATTTGCGTGTCTTGCGCAGAAACAATTTCGAATCATTTGATTCGCCAGCAAGAAGTGATTGCAAAGGTTCTAGGGGAATGGGAAGTGGTAATAATACAACTTTTCCTGATGCACAACACATGCCGGCTGCTTCATTGCGGAATTTCAACGCCTGACGTTATTGGCATACTTTGTCCATTGAACCGATTGCAATTTTATAATGTGCAGAGTAATCAATGTCTGGTGCATATTCGAAGGCAAGACGAACAAATGAAATGATCACGAGTTAATGCACGGCTGATATGCTGTCTCTCTCGTTCTCTTTCTCTAAATGTAGCGATGTGCTGTTCTCGTGCCGCTCTTATTCTCGATATATTCTGTCGCAGACGATCATCACGCTGTTCTTGAGATTCTTGCATACGACGCTCTGCTGTCCTGATTCTTTGAGCTTCGTTACTTGCCGCGATTTGTTCTGCTGATTGATGAGCCCTCTCAAAACGTTTGCGTCGTGCCTCTCTGCTACACACATTTTTGAGGTTAGATTTTTTTTGGCGGCATTTCACTGAAATTTATAATTGCAACAATAAAAATAAAAATAGTTGAATTACAACAAAAAGTGCCTTTCTAAAAGCCTTAAAATAAGACACAATAACACAATGCTGATACAGGAATGCCTCTATGCAAGTAAATGCCTGATATTAAATAATAATAAGTCCGTGCTGTCGTAATGATCTGATGACAGGGCTTCTGTCAGCTGCGTATTCCACCCTTGTCGGCAACTCTGCGGGTACAGGAGACCTACAATTTTACATGGAATCCCGACCACGGAAGCGTTCTGGCATACTTCACATTACACAGCAAGCTATGTCAGAGGTGAAAATCGGGTTAAATGCCTATGAAAATCCCCGCCGAGACAGTGATTCGAACCGTGGACCTTTCGATCTCCAGTTAAGACGCCTTAACCTCTGAGCCACCAGACCATTCGCTATTAAATTAGAAATTGGTTAAGCTTGGAGTATTGGAATGGAGAATCATAAGGAAAATTTTGGTCAATTGAAATATAATGTACAATGGAAGATAAGAACTAATGAGGAAATATATCATTACATTGAAAAAATAACAGAAACAGTCAGAAAAAAGGAGAATGATATTTTTTCGACACATTTATCGCATGAATGACACCAGGCCAACGAAAAAAATATTAAAACATTTTTTGGGATTCAAGAGGTTAAGAAAAATTTGAAACGAAATAATATCAGTGAACAGTATGGAAAGAAAATATTTTCGAAAGCAGATTTCGAATATGGCAGGATTCCAAGGTAGAGAGGAGAAGAAAATGGGTGCAAAATGGTCTGAAGTGAGAAAGAGAAAACACAGTGCAATAATGAAGGAGTACTGGAGAGGAAGAAAGAAAAAAAAACAACTGGGGAAGAATTGAAATTGACACGTGGTCCCTAGCTGGCCATAACGAAAGGAAGAAGAAAAATGAGAAGCAACCAACAAATACTTACACGTTTTTGAATTTATCGTAACGCTATCGTCAATGTTATATTCATGTGTGTATATATAATAACATACAAACGATACACAGCACAATTCTAAAAATGATACACGAAAAATTCACGAAACTGGGTTATGTCATACTTAAACACATATGATGTGGAGTAGATTGTAACATAAATAAATCGAAACACAACGCCATCTACTGGATGGTTACCCAACCTAGATAACCAAGTGTTGTGTCGATAAATTAATACATCGCCATCTGTTAGAAACCTATGGAACTATAATACTAATTTCGTGCGGTCGTAATTACCTGGTGACAGGGTTTCTATTGGCTGCGCATTCCACCCCTGCGCCGGAGGTGAAGACTGAGTTAAGTGTGTAAAAAATCCCCGCCGTCACAGGGATTCGAACCAGGGACCTTTGAATTTCCAATCAGACGCCCTAATCAGGGAGCCATCAGAACGCTCAAATTTACGGCCCTTACAAATAATTACAAACCATTGTCCTATGACAAACATTGAACGAACATTTAATTCACAATAATAAATATTAAGGTCAATAATCGAGATAAAAGCTATCCTATCTCTTATGTTGGACCAAATTACACACAGTAAGCCAAATTTCATCAAAATCAGTTAAGTAGTTTCGGAGTTCATCTCAGTACAAACATCGTGACGCGAGATTTTTATATATTTAAAGATTCATATCCTGTTATGACAAGGACATTGGTATTACAAACTTCTTGAAGGAGGGCTAGATCTACATCAGCGGCATATAGGAAGTCTTTTAGACATTCCGTTTTTGTTTTGCTTGTTATTCTATTTAGGTTTATAGTTGCTATGCAAGATGTTTGCATCTCTATCAGTACTTGCTGCATTTCCTTTTTATCATGTTGTCAGTTTCGTGATATAGTTTTCTTCTCAGGTTCTTTTTGCCATTGTTGCTGTATCTTCATTTCAGTTCTTGGCGGATGCTCTGTGGTTTCAGTACGTTTGAGTACGCTCTGTTGACTCTCCTTGTGGTCGGTCATCTGCCCAGCTTAGATAGGTGTTTGCTTTTTCTCTGTCTCCTTCTAATAGCACATTGGTATCAGAGGGTAGTTCTTCTATTGTCATTGGTTGGATTTTTTCGTTTGCTTGTATTCTTATTTTCTTCCCTTTTGCTCTGGTGTTTTCATAACATTCCACTTCTTTTGACTTTATCCTTGTTTGTATAATGTATGTCTCAGGTCTCCTTTTTGCTCGTATCTTTCTACCAGCCTTATCGAGTTCCAGTTGTGTCCACTCCATTTCATCAGCCGTTCACTGAGGGTCATTCGTCTTTGTGAGATCCCTTCTTTCGTTTTTCTGATTCCATTGCTTTCTCGATTTCATTTGGGTATCTAAGTATTTGGGTACTAAGTCCGTTTTTTGTTTGTATTGTTATTGGATTTCCCTGTTCTTTACAGTTTAGATTCTCCGTCTCCTTCATTTGGAGTTTATCTTCTTCTCTTTGGTTTGTTTCTCCGATTTCCATGTTTTGTCTTTTTCCAGTGGTGTTATTTCTGTCCTTTTTGCTATTCCGTCAGCTTCCTGCAATGGAAGAAGTTTCTGTGTGTTTTCCGGTCGATGGCTTCCGTTGTTTTCCTGAACAGCTGTCCGCTTCACCTATGTAAGTGGCAGCGATGTTGACTGTATTTTTGTTGTTTCCCCTATACTGTTAACTTCCTGCAGTGCAGGAAATTGCTGTACCTATTCCGGTCGATGGCTTTCGTTGTTGTTTTCCTGAACAGCTGTCCGCTTAATATACGTTAAAAGCAATGTTGCTGTTTGAATTCTTGGGCAGTTTGCTCTTACGCGATCCACGGAATTGCATACAGCACAAGTTCTTGGCTGGCCATCATACACTACAAAAGCACGAAAACCACACACATTGATATAAGAGGGAATTTGCCTAGATATTTCCATTTCTGCTGTTCTCACTCCATTTGACTTTTTGTATCTTATGTTACCACTCCACTTATCTTCCATTATCTCTATTACTGTTCCAAATGGTTAACTACGTGTAGTATTGATTCACTGGTTACTTCAAAGGGAAGATTCAGTATTCTCACATGTCTAATTTACATTCCTGCATTGTATACTTTAACACTGCTAACGTTTCTGTCTGAGTGATTGAATTTCATATTTCTGGAGTACAACTCAATTATTTTCTCACAAAATTTTTCGTTACTTTTCACACAAACACTATTCTGAAAAAAATCTAACTGAATCCCTACAATTTCTTCGTCATTCAGTTTGACCTTGTCGTATAGCCACTCGTGAATCTCAAAAGCCGTTGGTCTAACGCAAATTTCACTGTATTCTTTCTTGTTAACGTCGCATGCGCCATTGCTTACCTCTTCTGTTTCTTTGGCCGATGACCTGCCTGATGTCTGTAATTCTTCTACTTCTTACAATATCACTTTACTCTCTTGAATATTACTCGAAACACTTTAACACTTAACCACTGTAAACTCGGAGCTTCGCGACAGTTGTCCGTTTATACGTCCGTACACGCCGGCTGCGAGCACCGAACTGCTTGACCTACACGACCGCCCTTGAATATTATGTACGTTCCAATAAATGAAAATTATATTGAGAAATTATAACAAATGGATGCCAGACCAAACTGATGACTAGAGCATTACGAAGTCATGACGTTATCATTCTGGCCAAGAGACTAGTGAATAAATAGTCTTTTTTTTATCTGCTTTACGTCTCTCTAACAGCGAGGTCTTTAGAGACGGGAAAGAATGGGGGGCAAGGAATGGGAAGGAGTTCGGCCATGGCCTTTTGAAGGAAGCATCCCGGCATTTGCCTGGAGTGATTTGGGAAACCATGGAAAACCCAAATCTGGATGCCCGGACGGGGATTCGAACCGCCGTCCTCCCGAATGCGAGGCCAGAACGCATAAACAGTCTTATTGAATGTCCCGTCTCTAAAGACCTCGCTGTTAAGAGACGTTAAGCAGTTAAAATACTATTGAATGTATAAACGGTTCAAAGTAGAAATATGCGATGTCAGTTTATTAAAATCGGCTCAAAGGCGCGTACTGCCAAAATAATGTTTAAGCACTTCAATATCTTCAAAATTACTAAGTATTTAAATTCATCCGACACAAGTGACACAGCTTCGCTCACTGTTCCTGCAGCCTAGAACAACGGAAATCATTCATTAATTGGCGTTATCAACACAGCAAATAAGACTAACGCACAATAAAAAGTTTGAAATGCGTGTGGAATTAATTATTGGCCCAGAGGACCCGAAGGACACTTTGTCCGCGTAAGAGAAACTTACTTTGTTCCAAGATCCCCTAATGTCCTGTCCACCATAAAACACCAGGCAAAGGAGATCTATAGTTTTACGGAAAATCCAAATTGCGGCAAGTTCCTGTGTTGTTTCAGTTTCGGGAATCACAGTGTTTTTGCTAAAATTGTGATTCCAACCAGGTCCCTTCTGATCAAATACTTGAGCTACTTACCCACAATACCAAGCAAAGGATAATTTACAGGTTCCTCAACAAATACAGTCCTTGGGAACTGTGCTAAAAGAACTTGTTCTGAACACTTCGTGCTACCGAGCGTCTGTTATAGGAGCATAGGTGGTATTTTCACCGATAACATGCAATACCCAAAACGTTTTATTAGAAAGAAATATATTTAACAAAAAAAAAGTTTCAATCAAGGGCTTTTCGCCACTAGTACTGACTTGCCACCACGTAGCTTGCAGGTAGAAGAGTGTGATTAGAATATAAACAGCGGCTGTAAAACATATTTTCAAAATGTGAAACCTCTTAGTATCAAATTCCGACCTACTGTGATGTCTAACAATATGAAAAGATGATTTGCCTAGCTCAGGACAGAAGGAGACTGAAGAATATCAACTAATTACTTAACACAGTATTATTCTAGCACTAGGCTTTAAGGATAAGACACAATAATGTATTCTTACTTTAGAAGTTATATGAAACCATTTCTTCATTATCTAACTGTCAACAGTGATTACATCTTTCTTATTTAGAAATATAGTTTTAAGAGATTTCGACATACCGAAAGGTCATATACGATTAATTGTTTTAGTAATACATGTATCATTGTATGTATATGATATATTTTGACTAGTTCCTTACCAAAAAAGCTACCTACGAAATACAATCATAACATGGATATACAATTTCTTTCTCTGCAGACTATAGTGGACTGGTAGCAGTATTGCAGTTAGGAATAATATTTGTTTCGTTTTCTTTATACTATAGGCCAACTTTAGGTGTGGCTGCATATTGGCTATATGTTGCTCCGTGTGACAATTATTATAGTATATTGTTCCTAGTGAGGGTATAGAATCTTGTTTTTTTTTTCATCAAATATATTAATTATTAAATGTATATAGACACTTCATGTTTTTCACTTACATGATATGTATTTTGCAACAAGTGAAAAGAATATAAAGAATGGAAAAATATTCAACTAGAAATACAAGTATGTTCGAACCCACGCACACTGCAACCCCACGCCAGCGCGCTACCACTCAGTCGCGATGCCTCATTAGAAATGGGTGTCCAATGTATGGTTATTGATAATTTGCTTAAAGAATCAAACTGTTATAAAAGAAGTTAGAGTTAAATAAAAATCTGGTAGATCAAATGGGAAGTATAACAATTATTCTCATCGCCAATGCATTGTACTTTCGAAAACGTTTAGCTATGAGACATGACTCTTTCAAAACGGAAATATCAATAGCACTGTTAACGGGCAGAAAATTTGACAATGTTGCAGGAAAGAAATATGTCAACATTGTTACGAAAACAAGTCTTTACTTTTCTCATACCCGCCAAGAAAAATACTTATATAAATCACATTCTGTTTAAAATTTTAGTACCGAGTTTGGTGGTGTAGCGGTTAGCGTTCTCGCCTCGAATTCGGGAGGACGCCGGTTCGAATCCCCGTCCAGATTTGGTTTTCCATGGTTCCCCATATCACTCCAAGCAAATACCGGGATGCTTCCTTCAAAATTCCATGGCCCAATTCCTTCCCATTCCTAGCCCCTCATCCTTTCCCGTCTCTAAAGACCTCGCTGTTAAGAGATGTTAAGCAGTTAAAAAAAATGTTATTGATTTATATAATGGTTACCCAATTTAAATAATAAGGTTGCAAATAATAGCTGGTATTTAATAATATAGTGGGAATCAATTTTAATTGTATTTAGGATCTGAAATAATTTTGAGTCATGTGACTATAGATAGTTGGGCGAGGTTTTAAAAATCGTTATTTATTTTAGTAAAATGATTGCTATAATTTTAAGTCTAATCATATTTTCCATTACCTCATTCTGCCTCGAGTATTGACTTAAACGAGAGAAAATTTATCATCTCCCTTACCGTACCATTCACTGAAACATACATTTCATCTTATCATTGGAAACTGTCTTGCAGGGATATTTACGCATATACCAGAGCAGGAGAACATAAGTAGTAATAAGCATTCTAGGAAATTACAAAGTGATGTTGAGAATATTGTAAGAGAGATATGTGAGCCAAAACAGCGTAAAAGAACTAGTGAGGATGATGTTACCACAGAGGTGTTATAGACAGGTCGATTATATCGTATTATACCTTTAAATACTAAATAAATGCGCCTGGAGAACTGCTGCGTACTAGATGTGTGGCAATGTTTCACAGTATTACTGGTTTGTAAACGAGGGTAAATGGTGGATAAAGGATGCTAAGGACTACAGACTGATTAGTTTGACCCTAATTTTTTTTAATTATGGCTTAACGCCTCGTCGACGGCTAAGGTCATTAGAGGCGGGATGGGTCTAGGAACAAGGAACGGGAAGGAATTCGGCAATGGCCTTTTTGAATGAAGTATCCCAGCATTCGCCTGGAGTGATCTGGGGAAACATGGAAAACCCAAATCTGGATGCCCGCGTCCTCCCGAATGCGAGGCCAGAACGTTAACCGTTCACCAACCTCCCTCGGTTTGACCTTAATGGTGGGAAAGTTGACGAACAGTCTGAAATCCAATCACTTAACGAATACCCGTTAGCAAAACAGGTTGTAAATTAACAACATGGATTTGTGAAATGTTATTCAAGTAGATCGCTATCAGTTAGGTACATCACAGATATTTCAGAGAAAGTGGGCCAGTTAATAATGTCGCACTGGATCCTTTCAAACAAAGTGAACTTGTGACTTATCACGTTTAAAAAATGGATTATATCAGGCTGGCTACATGGAGGAATTCTTAATATGTTAGAAGCAACGAACCAAGTTATGAAATTTGATATCGAACCAGGTTGAAGATTTACACAGATTAGCTCATTTGGTAAATTGCCGTTCATTATTTGAACAAATGGTTCTTTTATTGGTTTACAGTCAGAAGTTAGGACTTTGAAGAAGCCATAATTTTATAGATAACAAGAAAGGATTGTGAGCAGCTACAGGGAGATGTGGACAGGATGTCTAGCTTGGCAGGTCAACATGAATTGAAGATATATGCCAAAAATTCTCATCTTTTTAACCTCACAATTGTTGATACTGTTTTGATCAGATATTAATTTTCTGATCCATATCTACTTAAGTTAACGTGATGCCATACATTTCAAATTAAAGACAGACCTTAAGAGGGAAAATGACGTCAAAATATGTTCAGTAATTTTAGCTGAAGGTTTAATTTAGAATTTAAGGTTACAAATACACTGAACAGCCTAAGAAACTAATACAGGCATGCGTATGCAAACACAGAGATATGTAAACACTCAGAGTACGGCGCAGCGGTCGGCAAAGCCTGTATAAAACAACAGATGTCTGACGCAGGCGTTAGATTGGTTACTGCTGCTACAATGGTCTGTTATCACGATTTAAGAGAGTTGGAACGTGGTTTTATAGTCGGCGCACGAGAGACGGGACACAGCATCTCCGAGGTGGGGATTTTCCCGTACAACCATTTCACACGAGCACCATGAATTTCGGGAATCTAGTAAAACATCAAATCTCCAACATCGCTGCGGCCGGAAAAAAATTCTGCAAGAACGGGACCAACGACGACTGAAAAGAATCGTTCAACCTGACAGAAGTGCAACCCTTCCGCAAAATGCTGCGTATTTTAATGCTGGGCCATCAACAAGTGTCAGCGTGCGAACCATTCTACGAAACATCATGGATATGGGCTTTAGGAGCCGAAGGCCCACCCGTGTACCCTTGCTGTGTGCACGACACAAAGCTTTACGCCTCGCCTGGGCCCGTCAACACCGAAGTTGGACTGTTGATGATTGGAAACGTGTTGCCTGGTCTGGTGAGTCTCGTTTCCAATTGTATCGAGTGGATGGATGTTTACGGGTATGGAGACAACCTCATGAATTCATTGACCCTGCATGTCAGCAGGGAACATTTCAAGCTGGTGGAGGTACTCTAATGGTGTGGGGCGTGTGCAGTTGGAGTGACATGGGACCTCTTATAGGTCTAGATACGTCTCTGACAGGTGATACGGATGTACGCATCCTGGCTGATCACCTGCATTCAATCATGTCCATTGTGCAATCCGACATACTTGGGCAATTCCAGCAGGAAAATGCGGCACCTCACATGTCCAAAATTGCTACAGATTGGCCCCAGGAACACTCTTCTGAAATTAAACACCTCCGCTGGCCACCAAACTTCCCAGACATGAACATTATTGATCATATCTGGGATGCCTTACAACGTGCCGTTCAGATTAGATCTTCACCCCCTCGTACTCTTACGGATTTATGGACAGCCCTGTAGGATGAATGGTGTCAATTTCCTCCAGCACCACTTCATAAATTAGTCGAGTCCATGCCACGACGCGTACTTCTGCCCTATACGATATTAGGCAGGTGTACCAGTTTCTTTGGCTCTTCAGTGTAGAAGAACATTTCAAAATTGGTTCAGTAGTTTTTTAAGTTATTCCAGGTAAAAGGTGAAAAAAGTTTTGGCGATCAGAACAGATTTTGATTTCCTGCTTCGACGCCGGTTGCTTAGTGTCATGGGATTGACCTTGAATTTAAAGTCAGATCCAAAGATTTCAAAATAGACTTATATAAAATATGGATATTTCTTGCGCTTACATATATACATCATTCAACCAAATATATCACAGTTGATCTTCTCAACCAGGCGAGTAACTGACATCTTGATTCTCACCTGATTCCACCACCCACAAATATCTGTAGTGAGAGTTGCGTAACAAATCCATTTGAACCAAATTTCAGAAAGTTCATCCTCTCAACCAGGTAGCTAACACAGACAACTTGAGAGCCTAATACCCCACAGTATTCACTGAATTCCACCCCACCCCCAAATCAGTAGGGCGGTATGCTATTCTATATTTAGTTTTACATCTACATATATACTGGCGATTCTTAGAATTGTGACTGGCGGAGAGTGTTTTACACCGAAGTCAATCTCAATCCCAAATGGCATGAATGAAGAATGTATTCACGCAACCATCAGTAAGGCGCGTTATTGGACTAATCTTATTTCTCCTGTCATTACAACCCAAGATAGATTATCGTACTCTTATATGAAGATGGGTGTTCGCATGTTTAATAATAAGTTAAAACGAAACCTACGACGTCTCTGTGCCAAGCTATTCGAGCCCAATCAATGTATCAGTTCTGTGACGCTTTCGTAATGAGCGGCTCTTCTCTCTACCTTCTCAGAACTGTGAATGGTTCCCTCGTGAAACGGATCCCAAATGGAATTATAGCAGTATGAGTTTTGTACGTCCTTTATTTGTGCACTACAATTTTTCAAAATCTGACCTATATATCGCAATTAATGCACTTATCTTGAACGTTATATAATTTCGTGTAAGTTGCCGTTTATCTGTATATGTAGTCGGCAGAAATAACATACAGATCGCGATCAATTTCTAAGCAAGCGTCAAATTCTTTTCTTCCCTACACATGACTGCATCATCAGCAAACAATCTCAAATGGCTAGTACTTAGTCTCCAAGATCGTTTACAAAAATTAAGAAAAACAGGGGTCCTATTACACTTCCTTGAGGGACTCCCAATATAACATTTAGATTAGAAGAGGCTTGTCCGTCAACGACGAGATACCGCGACCGATCACTTATGAAATCCCATATCCATTCACAAAACTGCACCTATATACCTTACGCTCGAATCTTCGCTATAAGGCAGTTGTGTGGTAAAGAGTCGATGGCTTTCTGAAAATTAAAAAAAATACGTAACTTTTTATGTCGCCAGCAAAGAAGTCATGTTGAGTCTTGCCACCCCGAGAAAAACTGGAGTATTCCCTACACCAGAGAAACATGTTTCCATGCCCTACGACGATATTTTTTAGTTATATACCTTTTAGTGCTTCACCGTTATGGCCCTCCGCTTTCAACTCCACCGTCTACCTGCTTGTTTCTCACCTTTGTTAAATACAGCATTGGATGTGAAAAACCTTTTCATATTTCGTAATGCATTGTAATAGACTGCTTTCAAACGTAATAAAGGAAGTCGCAAGGTGCTAGCATCTATTCAGTGATGACGGGTATCCTGCGACAGGGCAAAAAGTTTGCGCATAATCGATATCCGCCCTTTAGATGTGGCAGAGATGGCTCATGTAGGGGGAGCGTGGTAAAGTTACATCCTTCAACGAACTCTGCCTCTCAAAACGTAAGATAAAATGATTCAGCCATCGGGAAAAAAGCTCTTACATTATTATGCGCTTGTTGCAATGTGGAAGATATCCTAAACAACAGTTAATAAATATACAAACAGGAGTTGGCATGAAAGATTAATGTTAGCAGATATGGAAGCTAAATAACCGGAATGATAATTTAGAGACAAAGTAGTAAAATATGTTTGACGCCACATAACTGAAATAAGGAAACCAAGAAAATTATCATAAGCATTTAAAGTTCTCAATGCATCGTCTATAGTTTCACTGGGTCTAATATGGAAAGTAGAAACAGAGATCCTGGGTTTACATCAGATCGCAATGAAACTCCTCTACAGTTTATAACACCAGAAGAGGAATTGGGAACAATTAATTTATTAGTTTCAAGCAACAACAGCAACACTAATTACCATTTTTATCTGAAAAGATAATTAAATATTTAAATAGAAACTTATATATATATATGTAGATAATGAGTAAAGATCATCAAATTTAGTTAGTTTCACAGTTTTGCCCATTGGTATCGTTATATATTGCCGAGACCAATAGTTTCTCTGGCCAACTTTCTAATTATTATTGATTTAAGCCCACTATGAAGCTCTTACGACTAGTTATTTATGGATGCACGCTATTCTTCTCAATATCTTTCAAGCCCATCTAATAATTTTTCCTTTCTCTCCTGTGAGATGGGTTTCCGAAATTTAGTAACTTTTGGTGGAGAGGACCAGGATTTAACCATATTACAAATTTGAAGCAATCTGAAATATCAGTATTGGAAATCCCGGTGGAATCCAAGTCTGTTTGTAACTCACTGAGTCACATCCTTCCTGTCTTATAACATTTGATACGTGAGATCTTCTTGGTAATCCTGTTGTCCATTCTCAGCCGCCTTCGTCGCATTCTGGTGTTAGCCGTTTCCAGCTGCTGGTACAATTCGGAGTTCGCTTTCAGTCGGTAGGTTCCGTCCAAAATCACTCTTTGCCGACGAATTTTAGTCAGGATACGTCTTTCAAATTTTTACAGATCATCGATGGTGCCTATCACAATCATTAGGAAGGTCTCCGCAGCATACAAAAATTGGGTCTGACAACAGGTTTGTAATAACAGAACTTGGTATTCTTCGAAATGCACTTCTTGTTATAGTGGTTTCGAGACAGTTGGTATGCTACCTTGAAACTGGCAGAACTTTCTATGTAATATAATTTCATAAGATCTTTATGATCTGGCGACAGAGCTCCTTACCGGCTCCGCAATCCACCTGTATCGTACCCGCCTATACTAACGAGGTAACCTTGCATATTAGCTTGAAATCACAACCACGGAAGCATTCTTCCGTTGTTGATATGCAGACTCCTTAACCACTGAAGGGCGCTAATAACCCCTACGTTGACGCGCCGTAAAACCCTAATAACAACAACAACAACATTAACCACTGAGCTACAAGGCCACTCCCCCTTGTAAGTGACGAGAAAAGAATTAATACATTACTGTTGCCGAAATCTGTTCCGCCCTGAAACGGCACTTCACTTACAGTATAAGAAAGTCAAAAATAAAAATTGGCAGCCATTGGGGACTGCTGACTGAAGTGAAAACATAAAACCACGGATATCATACGCGCAACATGAAATGCTTGTCGCTACCGATATACTAAATAATAATAAATACCTGTGGTCCTAACGACCTGGTGGCTGCGCATCCAAATCTGAGCGGCCTTAACATAAATCGGTAGTGCCACCACGTAAAGGGAGCCGAACCTCGGAAGCGTTCTGGCGTACTTCACATTACACAGCAAGCTGTGCCAGAGGTGAAGATCGGGTTAAGGATCTATGAAAATTCCGCCGAGACAGGTATTTAAACTAAGGACCTTTCGTCCGTAGTCAGACACCTTAACAACTTAGCAACCAGATCGCAACAATTACTGTTAACTTTAGCAAATCGGTGACGCGAACTTACAAGATTTTACGCATCCAAAAATCGCCAACGCGCCTAAAGAGGTTTTCACTTCAAAACTGAAAATCTAACGTAATCGACAACCTGTAGATTGGTCGAATCTTCCAGGAGATGTACTAACATGTCCATACGTATACGAACGACCTGAATCGTTCTGCGCTGAATTTTTTCTCCTGTAGCTTATTCAATCTATTATACACACCTAGGAAGAGAGCACGATATGTCGTAGATATTATAGTTGAATGTCCCAAATTGACACTGATCTAACTCCAAGAATACTTACTTTTTTTCAGGTGATTCGTTTTACAAACTAAAACGATGGTTATATTACGGTATTAAAAATGTTTAGGAGACTTTGAATTCACGTCTTTTCACATTTCTGAAACATACGACACCATAAAAGATAACACATTTACAAAAAAAATATTAATTTCCAAAAAATGCTAGGACAGAAAACATTTCTACAGTTATTTAGACATTCAACAGTATAGAATAATATTAAATGCAAGAAAAAAAATCATTGTTTGCAGTGTATTATGGGCTATTACAGTTTGCGAAAGTTATACGTAGTTATATGGTAAATTGGTCATCCTTCTGCAGTTGTTTGTTACACAATTGTAAACAATTGTTTACAATTATTATACGCAGTTATCTAACTCAATTGATATAACATTGCTGGAAAGACATTTTTAACGCCATTAACTTTTCAGATTGCTTGTTCTAACGCGTGCTTCTTTTGGTTTCTCAACTAAAATCTATTTTGTGGTAACTCATAGCATGGAAAAGAAAAAAAAGTTGTTAAAAAACTGCTATCGGTAACTTATGAAAGCATTAACACTATCTGCGGCGTCCAAGAATATAGAAGCATAAATTAAATTTAGCATCACCAAACTTATTTTCACTCACCATTAATAAGATTAATTGCTTCAAGAATAAGGAACATACTTGATCCCTATTTAAAAAAAAAAAAAAACAAACAAACAAACGAAACAACATTGTTGACGAGCTCAAAATCTCTCAGCTTCATACTGGGCAGTCTTTTGTGTGGTTTGAAAGAGGATTTAAAGGTACGCTATAATGTTGTGCCCAGCTCTTTTCAGGCAACAACTACAGGTAAAGGGTTTGAGTCCTGTGCCAAAAATACTTTATGCATTTATCATAAAAGTCATGTATTTTAAATGGGATCAAACGTTTCTAATTAGGTGTTCTGTAGTAACTGCAGTTCAAGATTTGAATTAACAACTAAACAAAATAAATCAAAGTGCATGCTGAACGGAAACGGCGTTATTGATTCAATTCGCAAAGTGTGCATTATTCATGGAATGGAACTACATTTGTGGACCCGAATCTCATCCTTTCTTTAAGACGATTTCTGCGATTAGAAATTCGCAAAGGATTTGTTAAGTAGTAAGCGGCAAGATTCCTTTGCAGTCACATTCTAAACTGGAAAAATACATTGAAAAAACTATACATAAATAACGGAATCCGGATATTAAGCTTACTGTTTCTAACACAAACTATTATTTTTTCCATTACTGGGTATTGCAGTCTGTAAAAATTAAACTTCGGAACAATGAACAAGAAGTTTATGAATGAGAAAATCTAATGCTGTGCAGCTAAATGTGTGGCTGTTAGCTTGCCATCTTTGGCCGTTCTAACGTGGTGGGGCTTTCAGAGGTCGCAGAGGCACACCAGGAAGTAATGTAGTTAACACCTAACTCTTGCGCTCAGAGGGTACACGGTTCGATTCCGGCAACGGACATGAGTGATTTTGATAAGGTGTTATTTTCTTCTTGGTATATATTGTAAAGACATACATAAGATTAGTTGAATAAGAAAGAAACGGAATTCCGCCACAGTATTTAAGAAATAATTACTTCTCTGTTCAATGAAGAGATTATTTTTCTTTTAAAAATAAAAAATTCTTGATTGCCTAGTCATGAAATTAAACTGGGTACCCAACCTAATGAAATTGCCCTACGTGACCAGTCACCCTTGATTTCAGTTCTTCATTCATTTTCGTATTTGATCAATGATGGCATACATAAAATTAATTCAAATTCTACATAAAAGAATTTTCGTAATCGTTACTGAAAATATACCTGCAGACGTGGAATGATTTGATGAGGAAATAAGTTTCCAATGCAATTTTTTCAGTTCAGAAACAATATTTGAAATTTATTATTTCATTTTAGCAGCTCTGAAATCTACAGTCTGGTGCTATTGTTAAATTGATTATCTTATGTACTGAAGTGACTTAAAACCAAAACTAAAAAGAAAATGTGATCAGTTTCCTGGTCATCACACGTGAAAATTTTCATCTTTTCGTAAAAATCAGTGAATTTAAATTTTTGATGTCAGCGATTTAATAATCTCTTGCAGCCTTTTTTTTTCTTTTTTCTTTTTCAAGAACCTCGTAAATTCCTCGCAGATGGTAGAAATTAGAAATCCCAAACGGAAATTATTTGCCAAGAAGGAAGAGTGTGGATAGAGTGGCTCTACACTGTTGCGAATAGTTAGATCATTCGCTGTAAAACATAATTACTGCCCATATGAAGACACTTCATGTTTTTCACATATATGATATGAATTTTTCAACAAGTGAAAAGGAAATAAACAACGAAAAAATATTCAGCTTGGAGTTGGTTCGAACTCACGAGCGTTGCATCCACATACCATGGCTTTACCACAGAGTCGCGACGACTTCCGGGATCGAGCGCCTCGTCCAACATGTACCCTTGTAAAGATATATAAAGGGAGAAAGATGGTGAATAAATGGTTATTGATAATATGCGTAAGGAATCCAACTGTTATAAAGGAAGTAATCAATTATGAACAACTATGATTCGTCACATGGGAGGAAAACGGAAATTTGTCTGTACTTTTGATAATGTCTAGCTATGAGACATTATTCCTTTAACACGGAAATCTCTCCAGCACTGCTAGAAGGCAGACAATGTGACAATGTTGCTGGAAATAGACTATACTTTAAACCAATCCTTTAACTTACTTTCCAAAAATTAATATTAGGTTTAATAACATGACGTTAGAAAAGTGATCAGCTGTATGAGGCATTGGTTGAAATATCGGGCCAATCAGACACTTTAGCGGGCGGAGCTAAGGTACGTATCTGGCACTTAACTTTAATTTTATATTGTGCAACTTGCCATCACGAAACGAATCGTCTGAAATATAGAAGGCCCTTGATTCAACATCCACCAATAGGATGCCGTCATGGGAGGAGTCGAGAGACGGGTTACAGTTTCCTGTGACGTGGTGGTTGTTATGTGTTGCTGCACTGTGCACAAAATAGGGTGAAAGACTCTGACGACACTGCCCACATTTAATGATAAAAAGTGTACATATCGAAAAATAAGTCACACCCCCACACTATTCAAAGGAGGTGTTCTATCGATGCCACTACTTATAGTAGTAATTTTTAAGACGATTTGAGAAAGCATTGAGAAAATTCACTATTGCTTTAATACTGAAACAACTTAATATATAAAAAATTTGGAACGTAGCTACAGTGTTATACTTTATTTACATGAAAGGTAGTTTGTGTCGTAATGTTTACACATTGAATTCATTCCGTTAAATGATTTATTTCCTCATTCATATTCGCCTATCCGACTGGAATAGTGGTTTTGTGAAATTTTCAGCCAGAGGGTTAAGGAGTTGAAAACCTTTAGCCTTCCAGAATTTTGTGTATCACAGTTTTCTTTTTTTAATTACAAGGTCTGTCTGTTTCATTGTCTACGGGAAAATTCATTTGTAATATAATGAAATTGATGACATAGATGGAAAATAAAGATAACTTTTTTTTTTTTTTTGCTTATAGCTTTTCATATTTTCAAGTGGAGTTCGTTATAGGCGCCAAAGGACTGTCGGCAAGGAACGGGAATTAATTTGGCCATGGGCTTTTGAAGGAAACATACGGGCATTTGCCTGGAGTGATTTCAGGAAATCATGGAAAACTGAAATCTGATGGCCAGTTGGGGATTCGAACCCATGTCCTCCAGAATGTGAGATCGGAGAGTTACTGCTCATCTACCACGTTTTAAACAGAAATGATTCTTATTAGTTTCGATAGCTTCAATGTCCGCATTCAAGAGAAATGTACATAACTTAGAATCTTTTACTTACAAGGCAATTATACTTTTTTATTGATAGCTTAAAAAACGCAGTCTGTAAATGGATCTAGTTTTACCAGTTATAATTGTAAAATATTTGCTCAAATTTTCACTCTCTTTTTTGTAAGTTATTCGTAATGTCATGTCGCCAGAAGGGGAGCTATCCACGTATGCGACGGTAATGTTTCTTAACAACTTGCTGTCTCTTTATGAAAGCTGTTAATGGTGCCTGGAATGGTACTGTTAATCTAAACTCTATATGCAAGAGACTAGGTGAAACGCGTTTTGCGCTAGTGGAGTCTCTAAATCACCTACTTCTTTTTAATAAGAGGAGAACTTTATTTTACCATCTATCATCACTTGTCTTGGTAAAGTAACTTTGCAGTGGCATATTAAATTTCAAGCTCAATTATATATGTATGATACCGCAGTGCTGCAGTATTCAGAAATTAGTCTTGTGATACCAATCAGATTCAGTATATAACATGTGGATATCAGCATGTGTCAATTTAGTGCTCAATGATTTTTTTTTTTCAATTCGTGTATTATAGTTTCGTTTTGCTTACTCTGAAACGTTGGTAATATATTTTACCGTATTTCATGATGACAGAAAGTGCATTCAGTATAGTAGAACTACTAACGAGGTTAGTGTACCGATAAGCTCCTAATTTTTTTAAAGTATATTTCAATACCTTTTAAATATTGTTCTTTAAGCTGGTGTCGCCTCGTGGTTCAATCGGTCAAGAAAAAACAACACGAAAGATACTTTTTTGCGTTTTACGTTGTTCTTCTGAAAGTATGTAACACCATGAGCTTCCATTCTATGGCCTGGGAGTTTGATACATTTCAGAATATCAGGAAAAATAATAAAAATTAGTTTCCCCCACAACCCTGTTACAACTTGAACATCGTGGTGAGATCATTGAGAACATGAAACTCAATTATCCCTCATTAATAGCTCCCTGTATTCGTCATTAACATTGTTCACTTGCGGTTAAAAACTATAACGAAAACAGGTAGGAGGCATGTGCTAGAGAAAAGGTTTTTTTAAAGTTTTTCCTTGATTTTGTAAATTATAAGGTTTCAACTACACTGTAACCCGTTTACATGATCGACGTGAAATCCTAGTTGCCTTCAGAAATAAATCAGAAACAATAATTATTGCATATTTTATTCGCCTTTAACGTACATGAATAATGATCTCTCTCTCTCTCTGAATGACCAGAAATAGTTACTTTTTTTTTTTAATGGCATTTGGCTACTGGGCCATACAGCCAGCTCAAAGTGTTTTGTTGCTATCAAGTATTGACACAAGGACACTACAACACGGACAAGACATTCACAGACACAACACTAAACACCCATGCCTTCGGCCGGACTCGAACCGGCGACCTTCGGTACGCGGAGCTAGCAATCTAGCCCCTGCGCTACCGAGGCCGGCAAACAGTTACTTTCTTGACGCAATCAGCCAGGAGATTGTGTGGGGGAAACTAAACCTTACACTGAGGTCAGTGGCGTAGGGACAAGCAGTATTAAATGCTTGTAAACACTCATGCTTCCGTCTTCCACCTTGTTCCTGATTTACACCCTAACTGCAGAGAGAAATAGTGCAGATTTATAAAATTTTGTAACAAATTGTAGTATTGTTGATACCTTAATTCCACCTAACTCCTCTTAATCTTTACCGAATGACATACTTGATAAAATTTGGGCATATCATTTAACATTAGTTTCTTCCAATATCATAATTTCTTATTTTACTACCTTTTATGAAGCCTTACTACCTTCTGTAAGCTGATTTGAGCTCACTGCACAAGTTGAACGATACGTAAGACTCTTTTATTCTTTGATTAATATGTGTTTCAAGATTTTACTTTTATTCACACATATATATGGGTCCCCGTTCAGACATAATTCATTATATTTTGAACTTATCGACAATATTGTTTCGTATTTTTTTTTTTTTTTAAGAGATCATTATGTTCCTTATTCTTCAAGCAAGTTATCATATTAGTGGTGAGTGAAAATAAGTTTGGCAATGCTAAATTCATATATTTAGGATTTTCTTCTCCGTCTAGTGCTGCTAACAAATGAAAAACTTTGTTATGGCATATGCGTTTCGGTTTATTAGACCATCATCAGTGCCCTAGAACAAGTTATATACAGGTTTTGATGTGTAGCACAATGAATATCTAAATGAAGGTGTAAATTTTGTTATTAAATATGATTTTTAGCTTATTTTACTTACAGTTTTCTATATTACATTAGTGTATGGAATTGTTCCATATCAGTTTCTCCCCTTGAGGTTTCTCACTCACTGAACAATTTTGACTTATTTACACACGTTTGATTTTTGAAGGTAACTTCTGGAACAAGCTGAGTTATTGTTCTTCTTCTTGAGGTTATTCAACAACTGACCATCTTTTTATGAACAGCATATTTATACACGTATTTACACACAATGTAGCTTTTTAAACAAACTTTTATTCTTTATGGTTTCTTCTCAAAGATGCTAACTGTATATGGTATATGTACTACCAACCTAATTTGCTTACTGAAGTTAAGTATTATCTTTGCTGTAGTGGTTTTGAATGCGAGTTTATTTTTAGTGTCCTAAATAGTGTATGGTTCGTAAGATGGATGTATTCATTGATCACATTTTCCCCTTCATTTAGTGCCTTTTGTATAAGAAAGTTTTCTTTAATTGTCAACATGTTTTTTCTGTGGTTATTGATTGCCAATATTTGCATATCTGTTCCCATTTCTGTGTGTTCATGTTTGTTTTCAATTAAATGTTCTGCATATGTAGAATGATTGGAGCATCTTAATGCCCTTATGTGCTCTTTATATCGGATTTCGAATTTTCTGGCTGTTTGTCCAATATAGATAGCCTTACACTGTTGGCAGGTCAGTTTGTATATTCCTGACTGGTGATATTTATTTTCAGCTGTATTACTGTTAAAATGTTTTTGGATGGTGTTGTTAGTTCTGAAAGCTATATTTACCAGAATAAACTATTTCTAGGGCACTGATGATGGTCTAATAAACCGAAACGCATATGCCATAACAAAGTTTTTTCATTTGTTAGCTGCATTAGATGGAGAAAAAAACCCAACATAATTAAATTTAGCATTGCCAAACTTATTTTCACTCACCACTAATATGATAACTTGCTTGAAGAATAAGGAACATAATGATCTCTTTAAAAAAAAAAATACGAAACAATATTGTTGATAAGTTCAGAATCTCTCTGTAGTGCTTTCATACAGGTCAGTCTTTTGTGTGGCTTGAAAGATGATTTAAAGCATATATGGGCAACCCCCGGCCCGCGGGCCGGATCCGGCCCGCCGCCAGCTTCAATCCGGCCCGCGAGAGATTCAGTAAGTTCAAGTAACGTGCAAAAAAAAATGTATTTATTCAAATCATAAAGACTAAAATCGAGAAATATCGTTAGAAAGAGACAAATGGTAAACATTCAGGAAGCCTCCCGATGACCTTTAAGCGCTTCAAACGCGACTGTTAGTTCGGCATGCGCTGACTCATTACTAACAATGCTTTTGTTTCACATTGTTGAAACAACTGTCGCGACCGCGCCTTTGATCTTCGCCGCTAGCTGCTCGGCATGTTTTCATCCTTCAGTCAACTTTGACCGCTTGCACGGCATATTCGCGTACGATCGAGTGTGTTCTAGTTGCTTATTGCGGGTAATACGTAAACCGTACAGCGAACGTGTCAACAATCTATCAAGATGTCTGGTTTAAAAAAGCGGAAAGTGGATACAGAGTGTCGTCAATTCCAAGACAAATGGACTTATGAATACTTTTTTATCATGCACAGTGGTAAACCTATGTGCTTGTTGTGCAGTGAAACAATTTCCGTTTTAAAAGAATACAATATGAAGCGGCATTACTCCAGCAAGCATTTCGCTCAATATAATTTACTTACAGGTCAATTAAGAAAGGAGAAAATAAAAAAACTCATTACCGATTTAGGGAAACAGCAACAAATGTTCCATTCACAAAGATCAAATCTAGACAGTGTTGTTAAAGCTAGTTTTATAGTTAGTTATAAAATAGCGAAAACATCGAAGTCCTTTTCTGATGGAGAATTTGTTAAGGAGTGCCTAGTAGATGTTGCAGAACTTTTGTGCCCAGAAAAAAAGACAGTGTTTGAGAAAGTGAGCTTATCGCGACGTACTGTAGTTCGACGTATAGATATGATGGCTAGTGATATCAAAAACACATTGACTGACAGATTAGCTGGTTTTCAAGCATTTTCTATTGCTCTGGACGAGAGCACAGATTTATCTGACACAGCCCAGTTAGCTATTTTTATACGAGGTATTGATGAACAATTTCTAGTGACAGAGGAACTACTGGCTTTACGGCCGCTACAAGGGACCACTACTGGAAAAGATATTTTTGCCGAGGTGCAATGTACTTTTGAGCAATATGGTTTGCAGTGGTATAAATTAGTTGGAGTGTGTACAGATGGTGCGCCTTCGATGGTCGGTTCACGAAAAGGTTTTGTCGGAATTCTGAAGGAAAGAGCAACCACTATGAATGTGCAAGAATGTGAGTTAATAATTCTGCACTGCATTATTCACCAACAAAACTTGTGCTCTAAGTCCATTCGACTGAAGAACGTTATGGATGTGGTAATAAATACCATCAATTTCATTAGATCCCGCGGTCTTAACCATCGCCAGTTTAAAACATTTTTGGATGATCTCTCTTCACAGCACGATGATGTGACATACTATTGCGAAGTAAGGTGGCTTAGCAAAGGTAAAATGCTTAAAAGATTTTATGACCTCAGAAAAGAAATAGCTGATTTT
The DNA here is from genome assembly GCA_031002005.1 of Vandiemenella viatica. Lineage (NCBI taxonomy): Eukaryota > Metazoa > Arthropoda > Insecta > Orthoptera > Morabidae > Vandiemenella > Vandiemenella viatica. Next base: position 195,301,577 of record CM061921.1, read on the forward strand.
ATGGAAATGAAAGAGAAATCATTACCGCAAATTTGTGATCCTACATGGCTTTGTGACTTGGCTTTCCTGGTGGACATCACAGGACACTTAAACGAGTTGAACTTGAAGCTTCAAAAACAAGGGCAATTGGTAAATCAGCTGTACAGTCATCTTAAAGCTTTTCAAAAAAAGATTAACTTCTGGGAAACACAAATGAGAAATAAAAACTGTTTTCATTTTTTAACATTATCCAGTAATGTAAACATTGAATACGGTCGCTATGCTGAAGAACTAAAACTATTGTCAGAGCAATTCAATGATCGGTTTTCCGATTTTAAGAATATGGACAGCACTTTCAATATTTTTGCAAATCCGTGTAAGTGTAATGTGGAAGATGCTCCGCTTCACCTACAAATGGAGTTGATCGAGCTTCAAGAAGACTTATATCTGAAGTCTAAATTTGATGATGTTGAACTAAGTGAATTTTACAGAACATACCTTTCCGAAGAGAAATATCCACAGCTGAGAGTTTTCGCACGAAAAATGATTTGCACATTTGGAAGCACGTATAAATGTGAGCAGCTTTTTTCAATCATGAAAATTAATAAAAATAAGCATCGTACTCGACTTACAGATGTTAATTTAGAAAACACTTTGCGCCTCTGTACTAGTGCTATTGACCCCAATATCGATGATCTTATTTCTCAGCTTCAAACTCAAGTCTCTCATTAAACTTCATTTGATTTTTTCTACCTGTTTTTGTTAATTTACTTTGTGTATGTTATGCTATTCTAATTCTGATAAATAAATAAAAATGAATTTTCATTGGCTTTTTATTCACAAGGGAGCGTCCACATTTTAGGTAAGGTGATTTTTCGGAATACCGATTCCCCCCCCCCCCCCCTCGGTGAGGTGAGATTTTCGCGGGAAAGTTTTGAGGCCTTTTTTTTAGCTCTCGCGATCCCGAAAACGTTGAAAAGACGGTTTTTATCCCGTAAATAGGTATTTAAGTTTTTTTTTTTTTTTTTTAGCTCTACAGTCAATTAAAGTTCACAAAATCTCACGTGAGATTTCCGTCGACCCCCCCCCCCCCCCCCCCGATGATATTTCGTGAGAGATTTTACCAACCACCCTACTACCTACTATTTCTTACCTACGGCCCGCGACCTGATTAAGTTCCGAAATTCTGCCCTCAGCTAAGAAAAGGTTGCCCATACCTGATTTAAAGGTACGCTGTAATGTTGTGCCCAGCTCATTTCAAGCAACTACAGGTAAAGGGTTTGAGTCCTGTGCCAAAAATTCGATATGCATTTATCATAAAAGTCATTTATTTTAAATGGGATCAAATGTTTCTTAATAGGTGTTCCGTAGTTACGGCAGTTCAAGATTTTAATTAACAACTAAACGAAACAAATCAAAGTGCTTGCTGCAAGAAAACGACGTTATTGAATCATTTCGCAAAGTGGCGTTATTCATGGCATGGAACTACATTTGTGGACCACCATCTTATACTTTCTTTACGATTAGCATTGTTATCAGAATTTCGCAAAGGATTTGCTAAGTAGTAAGCAAAAAAATTCTTTTGCAGTCACATTCTAAGCTGGAACAATACATAAATAATACCATACATAAATACTGGTATACGGATTTTAAGCTAACTGTTTCTAACGCAAACTATTATTTATGCCAATTTTTTCCATTACTGGGTACTGCAGTCTGCAAAAATTAAACTTCGAAACAATAATCAAGATGTTTATGAATTAGGAAATTTAATGCCGTGCAGACAAATGTGTGGCTGTTAGCTGCCGTCTTTAGTGGTTCTCACATGCTGGGGCTTTCAGATGTCGCAGAGGCGCACCGGGAAGTGAAGTAGTTACCGCACAGCTCTTGCGCTTCAAGGGTACACGGTTCGAGTCCGGCATCGTACATGAGTGATTTTGATATTGGCATAAATTGCAAAGACATGCATAACAGTAGTTGACTAAGAAAGAAAAGGAATTCGGCCACAGTATTTAAGAAGCAATCATTTCTCTGCTAAATGAATCCAGTTTTTCCTTTTCTTTTCTTGAAAACAAAATTCTGGATTGGCTAATCATGAAATTAAACTGGGTATCCCACCTAATGAAATCACCCAACGTGACCAGTAACTAGTTGATTTCAGTTCTTCATTCATTTTCGTTTTTGATCATAGAATTAATGAAAATTCTACTTAATAGAAATTTCGTAATCGTTTTGTTACTGTAAATATAACTGCAGAAGTGGAGTGCTTTAATGAGAAAAGAAGTTTCCAATGCAATTTTTCAGTTCAGATACAATATTTTAATTTTTTTATTTTTATTTTAGCAGCTCTTAAATCTAATGTCTGGTGCTATTCTTATACTGATCATCTTATGTACTGAAGTAACTTTAAACCAAAAATAAAAAGCAAATATGATCAGTTTAGAGTTCATCAAATGTGAAAATTTTCATCCTTTCGTAAAAATCAGTTAATTTAAATTTTTAGTGTCAACGATTTTAATAATCTCTAGCAGTTTTTTTTTTTTCCCTTCAAGAAAATAAATTAAGTATGTCTGAACGGGGACCCATATATATGTGTGAATAAAAGTAAAATCTTGAAAGACATATTAATCAAAGAATAAAAGAGTCTTACGTATCGTTCAACTTGTGCAATGAGCTCAAATCAGCTTACAGAAGGTCGCTGTCTTCATAAAAGGTAGTAAAATAAGAAATTATGATATTCAAAACGTTAATTTAGTTACTAACTCTAAATTTTTGGACGTCGCAGATTGCGTTGTTGCTTTCTTAAGTTATACCGATAGCAGTTTTTTACAATTTTCTTTTCTATGCTATGATTTCCCACAAAATAGATTTTAGTTGAGAAACCAAAAGAAGCGTGCGTTAGAACATGCAGTTTGAGTAGTCAACGGCGTTAAAAATATCTTACCTGCAATGTTATGTCAATTAATTTAGATGACTGCGTATAACTTTCGCAAACTGTAGTAGTCCGTAATACACTGCAAACAATGATTTTTTTCTTTTATTTATTATTATTTTATAGTGTTGAATTTCTATGTAACAGTTGAAATGTTTTCTGTCCTAGCACCTGTTTGAAATTAATATTTTATGTAAATATGTTTTGTGTTATATTGTATATTGAGACTGTCGTATGTTTTAGAAATGCGAAAAAATGTGTATTCAACGTTTGCGAAACATTTTTAATACCGTAAAATAACCATCGTTTTAGTTTGTAAAACGAATCACCTGAAAACAAGAAAGTATTGCTGGAATTGGATTAGTGTCGATTTGGGATAGTCACCGGACTATATCACCTACGGCATACTCTTTTCGTAGCTGTGTATAATAGATGGAATAAGCTGCAGGAGAAAATTCAGCGTTGAGTGATTCAGATCGTCGGAGACATACGAGCATGGTAGTACATAGCTATTGTGTCAGAGGCAGGAAGGCCAATGCCTTTCCTCAGGGGCCGACATTCCTGCTCACCCTGGGATTTGAACTCGTGACTAGAGAAAGAAACATTCAGATGTAAGTGCCGTAACTACTAAGCTGCCAGATCGCCTTGTTTAGAAGTATACATCTGCTAAGTACTATCAAAATCTGATAAACAACTTTGACAGAAACTAAGGTGAGGTGGGAATGGAGTTTCTGTAAAACAAACATAAACAGTATTTTTCTACTTGTTTTGAAGTGTATGTATGCAAAGTCCCATCAAAATCTGATAAAAACTGTGTTTGTATGAAGAACATTGGCGAAAAATACAAACAAAAATTCTTTTTTATGTATTAGATACAAATATAACGTATACGTTCACAGCTGTCCAAGCCCAACCCGTCTCACTTATAGCTACAGCTTGTAAAATAACTTTATTAATATATGTTCTTTTGAAATATAAGTTCTGATGACGAGAGCTCAGTTCACAATCACCACTTATTTTCTTTATGCTTTGACCATGTTTGAAAGCTATCGGAACTTCATAAAACAAAGGAAATTATTCAGGGGTAAATTTTAAGAACGGTCGCCTGGTTTGGTGGGGAAGGAAATGATTTATCAAAGTTACTTACTGCACAATACACACTCCAAGTATATAGACACAAGAACACTTTTTTATTGCACAGCTATAAATATTGTTACATTCCGACCACCGAACCATATTTATTATTTTCTTGTACTGAATAGTATACAAGGATCACCCTGAATAATAATTGCCGAAGATTTGCAAGTTCTTAGCGAGTGAGAATTTTCTTTCAATCAACACAAATGAAACAACAAGATATTTCTTTTTCTACATTAGTGAACGACCTACGTAACTAACAGTCTTTAAGAGTACATAAGGTTCATTAGTCACTTAACCGACGCGGTAGACTTTCTCAACAAGCGGTGACGCTTTTCTGTTAGGCACAATCTTTTCTTCCCGCGCACTCATTTACTGTAACAGTTCGTGCACCATAACACATACGACTGTCTTTAAATGTACATGAATGTCACTGGGTACTTTACCGACGCGGTAGCTCTTCAAAAGGCTTTTCTCAACAGGCGGACACTTTTCAGATCGGTACGATCATTTCTTCCCGCACACACATTTGCTGTAACAACTCGCGCGCTATATCACATACACTCTGCTACTGATACTCCTACTAGATCGTTGAAGTCAATAATCGACTTTACACTCGCTAATCGATCTTTGCATCAAAATTGATAGGTGCGTTAAACTATCGTAATGTGACAACCCCTTCCAGGTCGATGGTTAAAATGTGAAGCCATAGGTAAGCATTTCAACCAAACGACCTTTAAAATGGGCGAGGTTGGTAAGCATCTAGCTTAAGTCATAACACATTTTACACATAGTGGTTGGTGGTCGGTGCTAATCTAACACTTACAAAAATATACACAGAAAATTGGTAAACACATTACAATCATAAGGTTCAAATCAATAATTGACATAGGTTATAATGTTAATAGTCATGCTGAAAAAATCAGTGTTGCCTTTATGCAAGCGACCTGGTATATTACCACATAAGATACCTTTCTTTATATTGCGTAGCACTTCTTTATGCACAAACACTGGCTCACAATCACTTCACTCTTTACAACCTTGGTTTGAGTGTATTAAACAGATTGACACATTACCCGAGCCCCTTACAAAATTTGGGTGAAGCCCGGTGGTTGTAAGGTCACTACTCTCTTGGGTCCTTCTAAAGTGAAAGTGACAATCTCCTATAGTGGCACCATTACTTAAGTACAAAAAAATAACCTACAATGACAACCTCTTCACAATGACTATGTACAAAAAAAAACACATATAAAGCATATGACAAGGATTTGCTGGGTGTTCAGGACAAACTTTGCCCCTAAGCACTCCAACATTTCTAATCATCCTGAGAGGCCTTCTTAAAGGGCTTCAAAGACACAACATTATAGATACCTTTTAATCTACCATCTCTCAAGTACTCTAACGTATAAGCATTTTCTCTTGGACTATCTCTTATCCTATAAGGTCCCTCATAAAGTATTTTAAACTTCTTTATCTCATGATTAATCGCCGAGGACTTGAAGTGGGTCTGGAGCAGTACCAAGTCTCCCGGTTTGTAGTATGTCCATTTTCCTTTCCTTTCATGTCTCAATTGTCTAGCTTTAGCCTTTTCCATTAGTACCTTCTTGGCTTCCTCTATCCTTTCTTGAAAGGTTATAGTCTTCTCTCCAGGAAAATCTATATACTTGCTGACAATCCTTGGTGCCTGGTTCTTGAAACATTAGCTCCCAAGGGGTCATTCCCGTTGAACTGTGTGGAATTGTATTCATAACATCTTCAAATTTCTCAACATGATATGCCCAGCTTTTGTGACTTTGCTGGCAATATATCCTAAACCATTTGCCAATTTCTGCCATCACTCTCTCTACCACATTACCTTGGGGATGGAAAAATGACGTCTTCAACACCTCAATCCCTTCTCCTTCTAGTGATTCAGCCCATTTTCTGTTTGCAAATTGAGGTCCGTTATCGGATAATACTTTTCTCGGTCTTCCCAAAGTCGGGAAATATTGCGTAAGCAGTTTACCCAACAGTACGGTCGTAGTCGCCCTTTTGACTGGGTAAAGCTTGACGTATTTGGTGAATACGTCTATAACAACAAGGATCACAGTGACCCCACCTCTGGAGGCCGGCAATGGTCCATATAAATCTATTGAGATCAATTCCCGAGGTTCGGTCGGTATAACACTCTTCATCCTCCCCATCCTCGGCACATTGTCAACCTTTACCTTCTGACAGGTTTCACATGTCGATAAGGCCTTAGCCTACCCTTCTTTCCAAATTTCCAAAGTAACAGTGTTCCTTCAGTATCAATGCACATTTATGGGCACCGTAGTGGCCATAACTAAGGTGATGATATTTTATCCATTCGTCTACACAATGATCCGGCAGACATACCTTCCATTCTTCGTTCTCTTCCAACTTTCTGTAGAAGAGGAATTCCCCTTATGTATACAGTAGTGTTTTTCTAAGGACATTCGGTCACCTGTACCCTCTAGTGCTTCTATGACTGCTTTCCATGCATCATCCTTTCTCTGTTGATCAGCCATCTCTTTCATCCATTTTATCACCTTACCCTCCTGGGCAACCCCTTCCAGATAATGGATGACGGCTTCTTGGGTTGTCTGATCGGTCCCGCCATCCTCTGGCATCCCCACTGGTAATCTTGATAGGACAGTCTGCCACTACATTGTCTTTTCCTGGAATATACTTAATGTCGAATTGGAATTCTTGCAATAACAACGCCCACCGGGTCAGTCTGCCATGAGTCAACCGGCAATTCGTCAAAAACGATAGAGCTCGGTGGTCCGTATGTATAATTATCTTCCTACCTAGGAAAATATGCCTGAACTTTTGTAAGCTCCAGATTATGGCTAGGGCCTCCTTCTCTGTCACACAATACCTCATCTCATGATCATTCATCATTCTACTGGCAAATGCTATCGTGTGGTGTTCTACTTGTCCATCCACCTCTACTTCTTGAAAGACTTCAGCACCCAGGCCATAATGGGAACTGTCGGTAGCCAAGCACAGATCTAATTCCCAATTGGGATACGCAAGGATCCGCTCCTGCGCTAACTCCTCCTTGATCTTCATGAAGTCTTGTTCGCATCCGCTCGTCCAGTTCCAAACGATGTTCTTCCGTTCCAACATCCTTAAGTGGGGACTGTTTAGTCGCTGTTCGGATATAAATTTCCGATAATACCCACATAATCCCAAAAAGCTTTTCAACTGAGTTTTATTCGTGGGTCGAGGGAATTTCTTGATGGCTTCTAACCTCGATTCATCTACTAAAATCCCCTCCGGGGTAACAACATGACCCAAAAATTTTAAGCGAGATCGGAGAAAGACACACTTCTTTTTCTTCAAAGTCATCCCCGCATTTTGAATAGCAGTCAGGACCTCTCTCATTAACATCCAATGCTCTTCTACAGTCTTGGTGGCAACAATTATGTCATCGACATACACTTGCACCCTTTCTCTCAAGTTTCTGCCCAAAACTCGATCTAACGCTCTTATGAAATGGGCAACCGAATTGTTCAGTCCGAAGGGAAGAACCCTAAATTGGTAACATCTACCTTCAAACCTGAAGGCTGTGTATTTCCTTGAGTCCTCATGGATGGGTATCTGCCAGTACGACGAAGTCAGGTCAAGAGATGACAGGTACTTCACTCCATGGAATTTTTGTAATATATCATCCACTCTTTCAGGATGGTCCCTCTCCGTTTTCAAAATTTTGTTCAGGGCTCTGGCATCCAACACTAGCCTGATGGATTGGTCGGACTTAGTCACCACCACTAATGGACTGGCATATTCACTCTGTGACCTTTCAATAATGCCCCAACTCTCCATGCGCTCTAATTCCGCTTTCACTTTATCCCGTTTAGACACTGGGATGGGGTAGGGCTTGATAGAAAAAGGTTTCTCTTCCTTTACTTGGAAATGACATTGATATACATTTACTAAGCCCGGTCTGTCATTGAAAACATCTCTGAACTCCTCTTGGATATCTGGTGGACATATTTCAAATCCTCCTCCTTCTATTATGTTCCAATTTCTGTCTTCATTTACTCTTTCCTTGTTATCTTCAGCGCATTCGCTTTCTTCTGGAACGTCTTCTATTTCGGCATAATCCACCTGGATTCCTGTAAACTCCCTTCCATTCTGGTTGAGGACATTCCCTATCTCCACTCTGCATTTCTTTCCTTCATTGCTAAACTCCATGTATCCCTTCCCACAATGTAAAGTTGCGTCCGCTGGCACTATCCAGTCGACTCCTATGATGCAATCTACGTTTAGGTATGGTACAACATACATGTGTATCGCTACTTCATATTTCTCCATTCTTCCTTCAATTAGTACTTGAATCGTTGCCTTTTTGCTCTTTTTTCCTGTAGCTGGCACTATTGTAATAGTATTGGTGGGCCAATATTCAAATTGGTTCTCTTCTGCCAGTTCCTTGTATAAAGCTTCAGATATGCAGGAAACTTCGGCTCCCGTATCAACTACGGCCTTTATCTTCCTTCCTAAGACATCAATTTCTACTGTAGGTACTTTAAATATTCTCTGCTTTAATTGGTTGTCTTCTTCTAGAAGGTCTTCTCTTGGATCATTTAAATAGACAGAGTTTATGTGTAATTCTCTGCTGTCATTACATATTCTTCCTTCTCTCCTTCGGATACTATCATCTCCTTCTTGATAGACGACTCCATTTGTCTTTTCTTCACCATCTGAGCTTGTCCCACTTTGTTTCCTGATACAGGTTTTCTTCACGGTCGGAATGCTATGTCTCGTCGTGATAACCCCTTCCACTTCAATCTCAACAGATCCATCGTCCCCTAAACTTGAACGATATGAGCTGAGGATACCCTGGACCGACTCGTCCGCTACCTCACAAATGCACTCATACTCTCCAGAGGTGACTTCTTCTTCTTCTCTATAATTGTAGTCACTATCTTCATAGCCGACCTCTTCGTTATTCACCTCTTCGAGACCTTTTATTATATTTATGGGGAAAGTATCCACTTCCCTAGATACTACACTTCCTGGTTCTTCGATACTTTTGCTGGGAATGTCACAATAATCTGTTATTTTCACCATTCCTCGGTCCCCAAATGTGAACCATCTTTCGTCGTAGTGAGCTTCAATTTCTAAGTTTTTCTCTTCTAGGTCTTCTCTCGTCACCCCTTCCTCCAGGTACAGTCTTCTCTATCTCTAAGACTGTTTACTTGTCTATACACATTATTTTCTTCATCTTCTTCAACTGTATCTTCTTCAATTCGTATGAGGGAATCACCCTTCTTCTTACACAGTTCCCAAAGTTCTTCCACCTCGGCAAAACGGCAGGTTTCGACACCATCTATTCTTGTCACCATTGAACCTGATAGGCATGGTACTACCTGTCCCTGTGCATTAAGGGTTTCTTCAGAATGTATGCTAAATTCCGTTCCCTTTCTTGTGATTAATCGTTTTCCTCGCTTTAAGAGCTGTGGCTCTGTTTCCTCTCTCCTGGGCAGTTTCCCGAGTGGTCCAATATACTGTTCTGCCCCTGGCTGGACCAAAACAGTGGCAGCTAGCAGTTTCCCGCCTTTGGCTTTCCCTTAGAGGGATTGCCAGGTGCCGAATCACTAGTCTCCTGTTGACTTCGATGATCATGGTTTTGTTGATCTCCTCCTCTACTTCGTCCTCTGTATTGTCCTTGACCACGTCGGAAATTGTAATTACTTCTGCCCCGCTCTCGGCTTCTATGTTCTCTCTCGCCATGGTACTGATCATCTTGTTGGTTATTCCTCTGATTATAGTACTCCGTTCTTCTCTTTTTATCCCGAAAGCCATTGTTGTCTTCCCTTTCTCTTGGTTTCTTCCTACTCATTCTCTTCTCCTGGGAGTCGAGCCTTCCCAGCATTTCAATAGCCTCACTGACATTGTTGATGCGGTGACTTGCAAAGATCAATTGCGTCGGTTCAGGTAGTCTGGCCATAATAATTTCCACATATTCTGCCTCACTGTATGGACGATCAAGATAGCGACATTTCGCCAAACATCTGAGGAAAAAAGTCCTGCTGAGTCTCCTTCCCGGGAGAATAAGGTTCACCGTGCATTAGTTCCTGACTTGACAGCGACCTGTCTTTCTACGGACCAAAAGTGTCTCAAAAATTCGTCTTTGAACTTTTGGTAGGCATTAAATTCCTTTGAAAAGCGATCGCCCCACAGACGAGCTCTCCCTCTCAGGTGTTCATGTACCATCTTTATTTTTCTCTCGTCCAAGGCAATTTGAAATGGCGGATAAGACTCGAAACTGTCCAAGAAATCCACCGGATGTACCTTTCCTGAGTCATCAAACTTCTCAATCTCTTGTTTTTCTTCTGTATGACATCCCTGACAGCAGGACCCATTGACAATCCCTTGGTATTTACCGATCTCTTCTTTGATTACGACTGGCATCTGCTTCTTCACGCTTCCCTCCACTTCTCGTTTAATCATACTAGGCATTTTACTTTCTATCTCCAAAGTGTTAGCAATTTTGATCTTCTCTATCCCTTCAGTAAGGCACTCAATTTTATCTACACAGTACTGCACCCCTCTTACTTGTTCTTCACATGACTTGAGGTTTTCTTCCATCTCTTCTAACTTGTTGCCTTGGTAATCCACCCTGTCTTCTAGAACCTTCACTCTTTGGCCGGTTTGTCCAGTTTCTGCCAATGTGTATTGCTGGAGTTGCTCAATTTTTTCATCTGTTTCCTTTCCCCGCGAGACACATTGCTGTCGCAATTGTTCCACGTCTTCACTTATCGTCGTCAATTTTCCTTCTAAATCCTTAGTGATGCAGTAGTGGAGTACTTTACACTTCTCATCGATTTCAACTCTGATCACTTCCTGTGCTGTATTGATCTTTTCTGAAATTTCCGTTAGGTGATGCCTCATATTCTCCTCGTTCTTCATGTACCTTTCTTCTGACTGACTGATTTGATTGGAGAGGGCTTTTATTTGATTGTAATTTTCTTCATTCTTCTCTTGTGAGGCCTTTAGTTGATTGATTAGCATCATTAGCATCTCCCCAACAGGGACTTCCCTATCCTGCCCCCCAGCTACTTCAACTACAGTCTCGTCTGTATTCATGATTAGAGGTTATACTATGATACACTGCTCTGATAACAAAAGGTTATAATAGGGCCACTAACTTGCCTACCCCACGCATACACCAAACAAAAAATCTACTAGGATTCACACAACCTAGTCCACAAAGAATCTCTTCGACTTGCGAACCAAAACAGTAATATCGAGAAAACAAACCACAAACAGAACACAGTACAACGCTGTTGTCAAAGGAAAACTTCAACATCAAAATGGTATCGACAGAACAAACCGGTGAGAATTACTGCTGCCAGCTGCTTCTCTCCGCTATAGCTGAAAAATACATACAACTTAAAACAATGAATTGAGCCGCTTAAAATTATCAGCTCCGGGTGTATACTGCCTCAGAGTTTACAGCTGCAGGAAGATTCCATCGACTGACAAGCTGTAAATTGCATGCATTGAAAATATTCTGTTTCAAAAAAAAAATTCCGACTGGTATAATTTATTTGTTGGTTGAAAATAGTGATAAGTGATTTTAAAAAAAAAATATCTTTTAAAAAAACTCTGACTGGCTACTAGGAAAAGGAATCAAATTTAATCTAAAAAAAAATTCTCCCGAGAGAAAATTACTTTTATTGTATTACTATTGAAGCTCGGGTTAGTGTCAATCAGTTATTCCGAAAATTTTATTTATTTCCAGTGAGTTTACTGGTTTCCGCGTGTTTTATTTTAGTCAAGATGAATTAGTTTTTTTTTTTCGGTTTACTTTTTTTTTTTTTTTAAATTTAATTTGCCTGTTCGATGTCTTCTTTTCTTCTTCTGCTGCTCCCGCGTTGATTTTCCGCAGCCTCCGTCACGGTGTTCGTTGTAGTATTCCTCTGGTAAAAGCTGCATTCACTTGTTGCTGCGTCGCTGGAAATACACCGCCTCGTATCTATGGAGTTACTCCGTCGTTGCGTCTCTGGAACTCCACCGCCTTGTATCGCTGAAGCTACCTCGTTACTGCGTCGCTGGAACTCCACCGCCTTGTAACCGTGAAGCTACCTCTGACTTCCGCTTCCACTATTATCTTTCACGCGCCGTTCTTGCTCGAACCACACTCCATTGTTTACTACACTGTTTAATTGTCGTTACTTCCCACTCGCTTGCTTGTAAATTTAGACGACTTTAACGTTCTGTTTATTCGCCTATCACTATTACAAGTCCTGACACGCAGGTCGACATGTAAAATAACTTTATTAATATAATATGTTCTTTGAAATATAAGTTCTGATGACGAGAGCTCAGTTCACAATCACCACTTATTTTCTTTATGCTTTGACCATGTTTGAAAGCTATCGGAACTTCATAAAACAAAGGAAATTATTCAGGGGTAAATTTTAAGAACGGTCGCCTGGTTTGGTGGGGAAGGAAATGATTTATCAAAGTTACTTACTGCACAATACACACTCCAAGTATATAGACACAAGAACACTTTTTATTGCACAGCTATAAAGAAGTTACATTCCGACCACCGAACCATATTTATTATTTTCTTGTATTGAATAGTATACAAGGATCACCCTGAATAATAATTGCCGAAGATTTGCAAGTTCTTAGCGAGTGAGAATTTTCTTTCAATCAACACAAATGAAACAACAAGATATTTCTTTTTCTACATTAGTGAACGACCTACGTAACTAACAGTCTTTAAGAGTACATAAGGTTCATTAGTCACTTAACCGACGCGGTAGACTTTCTCAACAAGCGGTGACGCTTTTCTGTTAGGCACAATCTTTTCTTCCCGCGCACTCATTTACTGTAACAGTTCGTGCACCATAACACATACGACTGTCTTTAAATGTACATGAATGTCACTGTGTACTTTACCGACGCGGTAGCTCTTCAAAAGGCTTTTCTCAACAGGCGGACACTTTTCAGATCGGTACAATCATTTCTTCCCGCACACACATTTGCGGTAACAACTCGCGCGCTATATCACATACACTCTGCTACTGATACTCCTACTAGATCGTTGAAGTCAATAATCGACTTTACACTCGCTAATCGATCTTTGCATCAAAATTGATAGGTGCGTTAAACTATCGTAATGTGACAAGCTGTACTGGTATCATTAGCATGTTGATGACGCGAACTCATAAGGTTTTACCCATTCAAAAATGCGTCCAACGCGCATATCGTTCGCGCAATACGCCATAGCATGTTGTGCTGCATAGCTTTCAGCACAATTGTATGGGACGCCATTATGGCCGCAGGCTTAATATGCGAGGAAGATCTCGTGTGTAACACACTTCCACCCGCAACACCCCTTCCCGCCAATTAGGAGCGCCGAAGTTTTCATGCTGTTCGATGATTGAATGAGTGGCCAATAGAGGGTAATCTTCCGACCCACGTTGCTAATGCATGTGTCTCGGATGTTCCTTTCCGGGGTCCACATGGATGACGACGGGGACTTCACACGCTCTGGAACCGGTCCTTAACAAACTCATAGTTCTGGCAGAGCTTGAAGGAATCGTTGCCTTCGCAGATGATATTTTGCTGCTAGTTGGAGGAAATAATAGAAGAGAGATCGAGACAAACACCTAAGATATAATTGAAGTAATGGAATGCTGGTGTAAACACGTCAAGCTCCAGCTAGCACCAACAAAAACTCAATACATATTAATGAAAGGAACATTGAGACGCAACCCCACTGTGAAGCTTAGAGAAAATTCCATTAAACGACGCAAAACAATAAGATACTTAGGGGTTATTCTGGATGAACATAGGAATTTTAATGACCATATTGATTATACAGGGTGTTACAAAAAGGTACGGCCAATCTTTCAGGAAACATTCCTCACACACAAACAAAGAAAATATGTTATGTGGACATGTGTCCGGAAACGCTTACTTTCCATGTTAGAGCTCATTTTAGTTTCGTTAGTATGTACTGTACTTCCTCGATTCACCGCCAGTTGGCCCAATTGCATGAAGGTAGAGACTCTTCGTGCTCGTATTGTGGACGGCTGTGATACAATACGCCATTCTCCAGGGCTGCATCAGCGCATCAGGGATTCCATGCGACGGAGGGTGGATGCATGTATCCTCGCTAACGGAGGACATTTTGAACATTTCCTGTAAGAAAGTGTTTGAAGTCACGCTGGTACGTTCTGTTGCTGTGTGTTTCCATTCCAAGTTTAATGTGATTTGAAGAGAAGTAATAAAATGAGCTCTAACATGGAAAGTAAGCGTTTCCGGACACATGTCCACATAACATATTTTCTTTGTTTGTGTGTGAGGAATGTTTCCTGAAATTTTGGCCGTACCTTTTTGTAACACCCTGTATATGCCAAAGAACCACTGCAGCAATAAATAAGATAATTAGCATTGGGCAAAGAAGATTTCTAATCCCACTGCCGACTATTAGACTATATCATGGTGCCATTACCACAGCTATTGCAAGTTATGGAGCAAGCACATGGGCACATAGGCTAAGACTGGTTAAACCTGCAAGGGATATCAGACGAATGCAACGAGGAATTCTCTTGCGTCTTACAGGCGCATTTGGAAGTACCCCAACTGATGCACTTACAGTCATTCTCGAAATATGTCCTTTAGCCCTAGAAATAAGAAAGAGAGCAGCATGTTACTGGCTACGAAAAGGAAACTCTAACAAGGTAACAGAGATCCTGGGTCAAGTCGCTTCCAAGAAGGTAGACATTAAAAATTATATTTCAAATAAATGGCAACAACAGTGGAACAATTCGGAAACAGGAAGGAGAGTATTCTAAATTCTTCCTGACATCTGAGAGAGGATGCGTATGAAGCACTTTAATCCATCCCACGGGTTGATACATTTCCTCACCGGTCATGGACCGTATGAAACATATCTCTACAGGATCAATAGGGCAGAGAATGACTTATGCACGGGCGGATCCCCAGGATCACCTGATCATAAACTGTTTGAATGTGCTATAGTTGATGATTAAATCAGAAGTACAGAGTGAAGATCACAGGAAAAACTACCACGGAATTTCTGAAAGACAAACTCCTCTGGGGAGAACTGGAAAAGCTGGCAGATGCTGTGTCAGATGCAGCCAGGGAGCGGTATCGGCTTCAGCATAGGCAGCAACCTGTCAGGATACAGCAAACCATATAAGGAATGAGTCGAGATACCCTAAAAGGACGGGATATGTTAATGTATAGTTGGTGATATCGCGATCACTGTGATTCGGGAGCTCCGCCTAGAAAGCACCCTGTGCGTATTAACACAGGCTAATTGCAGACGGCTTCCATAATATTCTGTTACTTG
Source organism: Vandiemenella viatica (assembly GCA_031002005.1). NCBI lineage: Eukaryota > Metazoa > Arthropoda > Insecta > Orthoptera > Morabidae > Vandiemenella > Vandiemenella viatica. The sequence continues at coordinate 195,316,975 of CM061921.1, forward strand.
TGGCGCTGGGTTGCGAGAGTATTCATGCTCCTGCCGACTGTTCATCTTAGTTAGTCGTGGCCTATATTTGCCTACGAACAATAACTTTACCGTAATTTTCCTTGACCTTGCACCGGTTATATTCATGTGATTACTTGCTTGTTTGTATCTAAAGTACTGGTTAAGTCGCGCATTATATCATTGTAATTATCAGAAATATTTCTGTGTAAATAAATGTTTCAAATTGTAGTTTTCCCTAAAAATTTGATCAAGGATAAGAACCCTTCTATCATAAATATATATTTCAGCTTGGTACACATCTGATCCATGCTTATCGATGCTACCGGCTAAATAAGTGGTTGACGCTATAAAACGTCCGTTTCATGGGTTAAAACATTACAACTGTGATCTTCTCCTACTTGGCACCATAGCCTCCCATCCACAAAAAAGGATGTCTCTAGATTTTTTGATTTTTTTAAAAAAATTCTCACAAGCTCACTGTACACTTGCAATGGCACTGTGCGCTTTGAATTTCGGTTATGTGACCCCTGCGACCGGTTATTTACAGTCTTGTAATGTGACTGATCAGAAAAGGAATTCCTACCTCTTTACATAAATCAAATATCCAAGTAGTGATAAACAAACATTCAAATATATAGAAAACATTCCTCTTCCCAAAGTATAAAGTGATTTCAACCAAAAAAACAACAACTTGGAATCGTTAAATAGCGGCAAACTAATAACAGCAAGGATTGTGGTGGGCGTGGCTTCATCAATGGACATCCGTGAATCCCATCCACCCCCCCCCCCTCCCCCACTGCCTACTGTTACAACCACACTCATTCACAACATTTTCGTTGCCAAATGAGTTTTCAAACAGAACAAGATAGCAAAGAAATTCTTAATATAGACAAAGCTTAAAAGATCTTCTACTGAACCACGTCTACATTTTACAATGAGTATTCACTTCACTTTCTGAAACAGTATGATTTCTCTCGGTGTCATAGATCGTTTATTTAGAATTTAAAAAGAATCTGATGACTTGGACATTATGCACGTCATAATTTTTACTGAAATTGAGGGCATAATCTATACTTGTCAAATTCGAAAAAGAGCGAGGGAAATCTTGGCTTTTACGTATTTATAAGTTTGATAAAGCAACACATTTAAGGTATTAATATAAATTAACTAAAGCATGGTTCGCATAATGGCCAAATCATCAGAATTTTTTTATTCTAAATAAACTATCTATGACACCTAAAGAAACCATTCTGTATCACGAAATGCATTGAATACACACTGTAAAATGTAGACTTGGCTCAGTAGAAGATCTCATAACTTTTTCTTAGTACACGAACTCGAGACTTGGCCTATTTTTACAAGCATTGTTTTTGTGGGATATTATATGCTCGAACATTATGAACCTGAAAACAATTTGCTTACAACGAAACAATTTCGGAAGATAAGATCATGTGAAACACAGCCCGACATATTTTCACATGACGTAATGAAAGTTACTGATAAGGTTCACAAATTGATTCAATTTTTCTGGATTTTCAGAAAGCCTTCGGCTCAGTGCCTCACAACCGATTGAAGATTCGAGCGTACGGTATATCGGATCAACTATGTGAATGGATAAAGGATTTTCTAGCTGATCGGTCGCAGTATGACGTCGTTGATGGACAAGCCTCTTCTAAACTAGATATTTCATTGACTGTCCTTCAGGGAAGTGTAATAGGACGACTTCTTTTCTTAACTGTCTCAAACGATCTTGAAGACAACGTAAAGAGCGAAGTTCAACGCGATCTGGATGTTATTTCGGCATGGTTGCATGAATGGCAGCTTAAATTAAACTGTAAAAAGTGGAGGCCAATATGCATAACTAACAAAAAGAATCCGTTGTTCAGAAATGTAAAGTAAACAGTTCAGTTATTGATATGGCCGATTCCGTAAAGTATTGGACTTAACAATATAAAACAACAAGGAATGTGAATTGCACATTAATTAGATCGTAGGTAAAGCTAATACTTGGCTGCAATTCAAAGGTCGAATCTTGAAAAATTGTAATTCACAAACAAAGTAGATAGCGTACAAAACTTTGATACGTATACATTTGGATTACTGCTGCGCCGTTTGGGACCCGTTTCGTAGGGGCTGATTGACAGTGTAGAGAAAGTACAGAGAAGACTCGCTCGATTCGTGACTGCTTGCTATAGTCCTTATGAAAGCGTCATAGAATTCATTCGTAGATTGGGTGGGGATACTCTGGTAGACAGGTGACGTAGGTTTCGTTTAAACTCATTGGTAAACATGCGTACACCCATCTTCATTTACGAGTGGAATAAAATACTTCGTCCACCAACCTATTTGGGCCGCAATGACAGGAATGATAAGATTAGATAAATAAGATTCTTCACTAATTCTTACATAAATTCTTTCTTCCCCTCATGCTATTCCGGATTGGATTTCACGGAGTAGAGATTGATTTTGGTGTAAAGCACCGTCTGCCACCCACAAATTAGTGAATTGCAGATTACATGAGTAGATGTAGATATAGACATGCGAGTATGAAACTGAATTTTCCTTCGGGTGCTTAGGGTTTGAAACCTTCACTGGGCTACGAAATTGATACTCTCCCGACGGTCGTTCCCCTCACAAGGATGTCTCTACTCACAAGACCAGAATCGAACACTGAGTCTGTAAACATCAGTATGTATTACTGAAAACTCGGGTGATAGTATATTCGCACTCTTCCGTCACAAAACCTCACTCTCACATTCCCATATCTCTGGACAGGGCATTTCGCTTCGTTGCCGACATCGAAATCTCCTCGCCCAGGTGTGGCTTACAGAAGTTCTCTGAGCAATTAGTCTTGATCATTGACGTAGAAATTACCAGTGCGTTTAGCTTTCTATTTCACTGGTCCTCACGTAACTCCTTCCTCTGGCTCTGTCTGCTTCTCCCGTCAATTGTATTATCTCAGTGGGTGCACCTTCGTAGGATGTTCCGACTGTCACTCGCATAGTTTTGATATTTTAGCGATGAGCCACTCGAAAATATTTTACTCGTTTGCAGTAACAATGTCTTTCAATAACTGCACCCAGTATAGGCTCTGATTATTAATTCCCACCTGTAGGATCACAGTATGTAGAAAGTTACGTTAGGGTGAAAGGAACTAAAACTGATACAAGCCATGTAGTTGCATATTTCTCCATTACTTTAACAGGTAATGGAAGAGAAAGGAAGGAACTTAATAATGTAGAAATCATCTGCCGCAAACTTAATTTAACTTGATACATACTTCTAACTGCGATCTAGACAGATTATATAACAGTTCTTATAGACAGTAGGATCTTTATATCAGTATCTATGATAGCAAGTTATAAACTCTCTCTTTTGTTTTTTGCAGGGCCTGTGCGTGGCTACGCTCTTCTGCTTCTGCAACGGCGAGGTAATGGCAACCCTGCTGGGGGGAAGACCCTCTGCGCCGTGGTTGGCAGCCCCGCTCGGCGAGCTTAGGCTCTAAAATACAGTAGTTCTGCGCCTGCGTTCCACATGCAATTAAACAAATGCATTCACCAAATTTTTACTAGTAGTTTAGAACAAATTTTCTCACTAACGTCCTGACGTGCTCAAATGTTTCTTCAGTATTGTTAAACTTAAATCTCTTAACAACTGTAGGTAAGTCAGTGTTGTTCACGTGCAAGTGTAACATTCAAACCTGGTGTGATAACGTGGGTGCTGAATTTCGTATTGATTATTTATGTTTCTAACAATCAACACCGTTTTACGGGATGGTCCCCCTATAGTATTATGTTAAAGCATGTTGTGCATCAGGTAAAAAACACTTTGCTTCTTGTAAATGTATATAAAATTTAGAACTGTCGGTTTCACCATAAACCAAACCCTGAAAAATAAGGTTTCTTTAATTTTGCAATGTGGAACTTCTATTTTTATAATTTATGCAAGAACTAGTTCTTAACAGAATTATATTTTTTTTTATCAGAGGAATATAGGTGGCGCTATAGGCGTTAGAAGATGTTACTACTAAGGGTCCTCGAAAAACAGTGTCCTGTGACGAAACAGTTCATTATACTCATTTGTTATGATCGTAATCCTTATATATAATTAAATACATTTGAATACCCTTTTCCATAGTATCTTTCCTCCGCTTATAACTCCATCAGTCATTCACCTGGAACAATTTACCAGATGGCTATTACTTTTTTTATCCGGGTATTGAAGAAAAAAATAGACTGTTTTTGGTTTATTAAGTCAGTATTTACGTTTATAGAACGAGGAATTTCTGCGTCAACGAAGTAATCCTTTGTATCAAGTCGTTTTGACTGTTATCTCTCCCTAAATTTCTTTTATTTTTTTCTCTTGGAGCTAACATTCACGGATGTTTCCTTTCCATTTCATCCCTTTTCTTTCAGTTATGTGCACAACTGTTTCTATTAACAATACTTGTCGCATGTCGATACTTACCTGGTTTGGTAAAATGTTTCATGCCTGAAACAGAACAAATCACATACTGAATACTCATTTAGTCACAGATGGTTAAACCTGAATACAATACTATCAAATGATGGTTGCAGGGAAAGAATAATTAATACAATTTATTTTCGCGTGTAATCTTTCTACTTTGTTGTATAAGCCAAAAATTTTGTCTATATCCGTTAAGACATTATTTGTATATCCCATTACGTTTTATGTGTATATCTATTAAAACTGTATAGGCCCCTAACATTAGTATAGATTCGCTGATCCACTGCGCATTTATAACAAATTCATCAATATTGTAGTGTACCTTGTTTATAAAGTTATTGAAACAGATTTATTTAATTTCATCCATATCATGATCTTGGTGGATTTGGTAGATTAAAACGCAAAACTGTTATTTTCTCACGCCTTGTCTTCTTGTTTCATACCAATTTCAACCAATTTTCTGCCTACTTCTATTGCGCGCAAATCATCCTTGGTTTCTGTTTCTTTAGAACTTTCCTCTTCAGTCAATTTTCTTCCAAAGTGATACTCATTTCATACAGGTCATTGCCACAAATTTCCACGGCGTCGACGTGTTTCAAGCTTACATGATACACTATATTCATTGCAGGTATTATTTCCCCTGTTCTTTGATTCTGCCTGTTGTTCGTATGTTAGCATGGTTCTGTTTTCCGTCCATTGCATACCATCGTTCAACCATGAATTCGATTCTCTCAAACATCCGACTTTCAATTACTTTTTGCTGTTCGCAAATGGCAGTAAATTTTTCAATCATGTCCGCTTTCTGCACGCTCATTTGTTCAGATAGCTTACGATTTTGTTCTTCAATTGGATTCAATATCTGTGGCATCATAAAAAAAACATTGTGAGTTTATAATTTCATTCACGAGATTTTGTGGAGAATTTACACGTTTTGTAATTTGCTCATGACTTGGAGGGCAAGTGATACTACTCGTTTCACTGGAGGTTACTTCGACTCCAATTATAGCGGTATTAACTGTAAATCTTCGCGCTCTTAATTGCAAATTCACTCGTTTTCGAGATTGGAAAATAAACATTTTTGCGCCGTTTTGTTAGATTTTTTCGACCTCAGTCGCATGCAGGTAAATTTGAAATATCTAACCACACTCAATCAATTCCGTAACCCTAGAACGACTAAAAGATACAAAAATTTCAGCTGCGCTGCTTATTACATATGATTACCAACCAATAAATTTAACCCCAATAACACAAACAAAACACACTGAACCTTCGAGCGACTCATCAACACACATGGAACTTAAATACTCAACACACAAAAATTCAGTAACAATACCTGCCGCAGAAGACATTCAAAAATCAAGCATTTTTCAACGCTGGACGGACGAAGTAATCTTACCTTTATACACCTGTCTCAAGAAATCGTTTCAGCAGAACTATTACCATAATATCAATAATATAACAACACAACAAACTAATGAAAATAATTACATCATATTTCGACAGTAAAACCTATAAAAAGACATTTTTCGACGTTGCTTGAAACCAATATTGCATACATTGTAGCATATATTCAACATATTCTTTCCAATGCCTCCATCCACGTTGCAGAACTAAACTAAAACAATTCATATGACATAAAATTTAACATTTCACATAAAATAAAACTTCTGCACACTCATCTGGCTCCCACTGAAACAAAATTTCACCATTTACTTAAAATTAGTACTTAATAGAAACTCTTGCTTTCGTTCATGTTTCAGTGGTCCCGCGTTAATAGCGTCAAAATTTTGTAGTGTATCTTGTTTATAAAGTTACTAAAATGGACAAGTTAATGAAGCACATTAGTTACCCAAACAATTATTCGAATTAATCCCGGGTAGGCACCAAGAATGAACGTTTTCCAATTCTACAATACTTTTAAGCAAAGCAATGTGGTACTTGGGAAAGTAGTCAGTATTGTAGCTGTTCGTCTTAACCAAAAACAGAATTATTAAAAAAAAAAAAAAATACCGGAAAATGCAATATTTTGTATTTTTGTACGCTGATTTGAATTTGGCGCCAAAACGCCCACAGCTGTCATTTCGTCTCTTGTGACGTCAAATCACTGGTCATGTGACTGTAAGCAAAGCAGTGGTTTGCTTATTTTGTTGATAAAATGAGTTCTACAGTTTACAAGCGGTGTACAGTGCCTCAGCGTGTACAAACATCATGTAAAAAAACAAAGAAATTGTTCATATACGTTCCCAGCAAATTTGTCTACAAACTATTGGACATACTTTTGTGAATTTTAATTTGACGTAAATTTTTACTTAATATTTTTTTATGTTTAATAAGCTATGTGGCTCAATATTTTGTTGTCTTAAACTTACTGATTTATCAATTAATTATACGGTGGAGAACCCGCGAAGACTTCATATCATCGATACGCCATGAAAGCAATCGTTCTCTCAATGAATTATCACTTTAGAAGTTGAGTATCGTGTGCTTTCACAAACACAACGTCTTTATAACCTGTTGAACTTAGTCAGATATCATCTACATGATCTGATACATGATTTAAATGAATACAAGTACATAACGCATCTAACAAATTAGTAATTCCTTTCAAAATACGTCCGTAAGTTTCGTAACATCGTTACTGTTAAGAGTGTGCTGTTCATCATGAAAAATGCGATTCATTTATTACTTTGTAATAGCCTACGGCTAATACAGATTCAATTACATTTTAATAGGTTTAGCTATACTTTATCATCACAATTAAAATACCATCTCATCTGAATATCGGTATATTGTCGCGACGAATGCTTGCTTTTAATTCTTTATCTACTTATGTGGACAGCACTTAAACAATATTTTTAACTACTGCCTCTGCTAATATTTGTCCTATAAAACAATATTTAGCTTATATCGAGAATCCTTTCTAGGCTGTATAAGTTTCTGAAATCTATCAAGGTTTAAAGTCTAACATTCAATAGAAAGAGGTCATACTTACGCGTTTCCCAATTATACGACAATATGTGCACTTTTCAGCACAAAACTATGCTTTCTGATTCTGTGTACGTATACTTTGAGGTAATTTTTAACATTACGGAATTCTGTTGTGCCAAAATCATTGTTCTAGGCATCGTCACATCAATTGTGGGCAAATTAGAGCTGTTTCCTTTGGGAAATCCAGCTCTCATTGGAAATGTTATTTGTTTTATGGATTGGCAACAAGAAATAAGTAATAGATTGACATTAAACCTTCTCGAGCGTCGCTCAACACAGGGAGCAAAACTGGGGTGTGCTGGGATGTGACGTCGCGTGCTCTGATTGCCGTTTTGAGTCATGTGACTTTTCTGAAAGTTTGTTTTATCAAAAATAATGTTTTTAACTCTTATCGAGCAAATAAATTTGATTTTCCGTATCCTTACAAATTACTCTATCTTTACCTAGTCAAATGATATACTGACATGATAGAGAGGATAACATTAAAAGCAGGGTTTACAACACTGATATTACTTTCTTTAGTTATAAAATTGATATATTTTTTTTAAAAGAACTGATACTGATCGTTGTTTTCTTGAAAGTTACAAAGTGAAGCGTTCACAGAATAAGTTACAATGCTGAGCACGATTGACAACTAGCGTAGCATGGCAGAGAGTCTGCATCAGCTACGCTGTGAGGTCACCCCCTGCTGCCCCTACCCTGAGACCTCGGCTGCCTTCGTTTTTTTAGCGCCGCCGCTCATCTCCAGCCACCCGGGCAGGCCGCGCTCAGCGTCCTTTCGTCCATAGGTTCTCCTCATCAACAAATAAAATGTAATTGATTATGACACTATTAACAAAAACTTTGGTTCGCTGGGGTACTACGAAGGCGTTCCACAACCAGTCTCGTCCCAGAAAGGGTGCAGGGCACCGCTTCCTTCACTCGCAACATTCTACTTTAACGGGGAGGTATCTATTGGTGTATATCCAAAACGTTTCTCCGTATTTTTGCCAATGCACTAGGACAGAGGTCGACTGCGGCTCTTTAAGAATATATTTTTTCACATAGCTTTACCGACGATAATAATGGTAGTAACTTTGGCGAGCACTAGAGATCTGGCAGGCTTCCAGTCCACGTTATAAGCAAGTTCTTTTGCCAACCTTTATCGACAAACACAATGAATTAAATAAAACACGGCAGTAGTTTTAACCGAACTGTTGACGCGTGATCACACTGGTTATATTCTTTGTCTTAACTCTTACCGTGTTGTGTCCGATTCTTCAATTTTGGTTTTCAAATATTGGTGTCTCAGATAATTTATTGTCATTATATTCATTTGTTGTTCTATTTCTTTTCTTTTATCTTATTTATTCTTAAAAATATATTTTAACCTTTCTTTATACGGTACCGTTAAATGGCTTACAAGAAAAAAAAAAAGAAAAATAGCAGATGAGCATCGCGAATCCAAAAGTGAATTGACCGAATCTTTTACCTTTAATGCAAACTCAAATGGTACTCCCATGTCTTTTTTGCAAAGAACAACTTGCAAATAATAAGATGTTGAATGTAGAAAGACACTTTCAAATAAAGCATGGCTCATTTGCCACAAAATATCCCGCTTATGATATACGAAGGAAAGTAGTAGAAGAATTTGAGAAAAGTTTCAAAATATTAACCACTACATTTAATAGTTGATTGCAATCTGGCAATACCGTTTACATTGCCAGCTTTATAGTGATTCAGGAAATCACTAAGAGTGAAAAGCATTTTACAGATTGATAGTAAATTAAAAATTGCTTAATAAGCGTATTTAAAGAACTCTTTGCAGATTATAAAAATAAAGCTGAGACATCATAAACAAATTTGAAAGAATTCCATTGTCTGCTAAAACAGTAACGGATGCAGTGGCAAAGATTGTTTCAAACGTTACTGACCAACAAGTTGAAGACATTAAATCAGCTTCAGCCATATAAATTGCAGAAACGAGTCTTCCGAAACACAAGATACAGCACAAGTTTGCCTTTTTGTGCATTATATTTCGTCCGAAGATTCTAATTAAGAACTTTTAGAATTATTGACACTTAAAGACCAATATTGTAGATGTCGTGGTTACTTGGATGGAAAAAATCAAATCCCACTCACCAAAATTGTAAAAATAGCAACAGACGGAGCCAAGAGTATGTGGGGTTCCGAAAAGGGATTTTTTTTTCCATTTTGCTTTCAAAGATCTTCCTAACAGCTATCAAAAATTTACAAAAGACGGACGAAATTATCTTCAGTACGTGGTAGAGCTTGCCGGATTCAGACAACTAACTGAAGTTTACATTTGGTGTTCTCAGTATCTTTGGCTTGACGTACATGTGTGAACAAACGTTTTCCAACATGAACCTTATTAAAAATAAATTGAGAAACCTAATAACTGATGAGAATTTGGATTCATGTTAGAAATTAAAAACAATATGCGTAGCCAACATTGCAAGTGCATTGTTCTATTAATTAAAAAGCTTACATGAAAACTATTTATGTATGTATGTTCGTTTGGGCCAAATAGGGCCTTTGTTTAAGCTTGAATTTTGTTGTAGATGTGTACACATAGTGTTACAACTGGGGTAGTTAGCGCTGTAGGGAACCTACAGTTGAACGTCCTGGTGCATCTCGTATGATCGAAAACAACTCCCAAAATTTCTGCGCCTACCGGGATTAGAACCCATGACCAGAGCAGCGACCGTTTTGAAAGCAAGCGCCTGAACCACTGAGCTATGTAGAAAAAAATATTTTATTGATTACTCAATAATTTATATTAAAAAGATTTATTAACATGTAACAATGGCTCTTCTAAATTTTTTTCAACGCCTTTAATGATGAAATAGGCTCTTTGGCTTCTAAAGTTTGCCGACCACTGCACTAGGCTTTCAACTTTACTGTCGGCATTAACTGTTTCATAAGGTGAGCAAATAATTATCCTGCAACACAGTTACTTTTTAATAAATTGTTTATTTATTAATTTATGGCGTGACGCGTTTCAAGATCTGAATCTCATTTTCAAACGCCGTTTTTATTTTTATTTTTACATTCTTGATGTGACGAGTGTTCGTGTAAGTTTCTGCTGGATGATAGTAGGTTTTATTTTGTGTTTCCTGAAAATGATATTGTGGATTGTATACACAGATTTTGCAAATAAGATGAAGTGGAATATTATTATTGAAATGAAACTTACATTTTGTGGAGACTTCTTCAAAAACACGAAACACAGAAGTCTCCACAAAATGTAAGTTTCATTTCAATAATAATATTCCACTTCATCTTATTTGCAAAACTGTGTATACAATCCACAATATCATTTTCAGGAAACACAAAATAAAACCTACTATCATCCAGCAGAAACTTACACGAGCACTCGTCACATCAAGAATGTAAAAATAAAAATAAAAACGGCGTTTGAAAATGAGATTCAGATCTTGAAACGCGTCACGCCATAAATTAATAAATAAACAATTTATTAAAAGTAACTGTGTTGCAGGATAATTATTTGCTCACCTTATATTTCAAAACAGTTACAGACTTTCAAAAGTCCATTTATCATGGATAAAATAAAAAAAATTAACTGTTTCATCCCACCTGTTTTCTCAGGTATTGAGTCTGGTTCCTCGCTGCCCACAATGGCATGTGGAATTTTGCCACCCTGTCTGAACCTGGCTAAATAAAGCTGTGCTAACACGCATTACAATATAGATGTTAAAAAGCATGTCTAACTTTTTCACGAATATGAACTGCAGTTCTTAACGTCAGGAAATTCAACCATCCACACACAGGTCTATAACAGAGGAATTATTATGTAAAAATGAAAACTCAATTTAAAAACCTTTTCAACCTGTCTCGGTAAGGCAACAACATGACCTGAATCAATGTGTAATACCAAGGTTTCATGTAACTCAGTTTACGACATTTGTAAATACTCTCATATACCAAACTATGAGTATGCTCAGAAACATCTGTGCATACACAGTTCCTTAACTTCGTACAATGACGGAAAAAGCACTGGTTCTTGGTTATTATGTTGTTGGTTTATTTTTTTCTAAAAATATTCTGTATTTTTAAATTATTACATTTCGAAACCGAGTTGGTAATCAAGTTCTACAATCGCAGCTCAGAAAACTGTTGGTCCAATTGAAGAAATATAATATACTATTTTGGTGTAATTCTTCGAGAATCACCTTATTGATGAAACTAAAAAATACATCACATTCGAAAAAAGTGTACATCTTCATTCTTCAAAAAAATAATAAGTCGAATGGATCAATCAATCACTGAAGAATGACAAGACACCAGGCGAAGACTCAATAGATGTCGAATAATGGAAACATGCTGGTGACAAGGCAATTGAAAAGCTGATATCATCTGTGATTTTTGAAAACTAAAAGCACTTCGGTTACTGACGAACAAACTTGAGTCATCCACTTAATTAGAAGCGTGACAGAATTGATTTTAACGACTACCGCAGTACTTCTCTCCTCCCTCTCGAAAGTTCTTCAGTCTAGAGCAGAACAACAACTGGATCCACAGTTGAGAGAATTTCATAGGATGCTCATTACGAACCGTAAATCTTCATATCTGAAGCTCTAAAACAAGAAATTCGTGGTGTCGGTCGTCTACTTCTAGAAGGCTTATGATATCATTGATCGATTAGTCACTATACACATTCTCAAATAATTGGGGCTGTTACGCAACAGAACAACAGCTATAAACCCCAAAAAAACTTGAGAAACTGGTGTAAACTGTCTGCTCTGTCCCTTTCTGGTATTTTAAATTGCATTTTGTTTATCCCAGTTTCTATTTACATGTGTCTGATTTGGCCCTGCCGGTATCTACCACACCATTTCTCCATCTGGGGCTGGCACTGAAAAGCCCATTCCATAAGGTTTATGACTTTCTTACTTAAGATGTACGGCTGCAAAATTATCGGAATAAATTAGATGGTTACCATGAATTCTTGAACGACTCTCCTAGAATGATAAGTAAATAATAAACTTCAAAAAACAAACATCCGTTATCCCACGGGATCCTGCTTTAGTATACATTTGTTTTATTCCTACGTTATAGAGATTTTTAGTTAAATAAATTGTAAATCGAAGTACGGTGTATTGTATTTTGAAGTTGCGAGAAGCGGCAATAGTCACTGCTGTGCCAAGCAATGCTCTGAAGCACCCTGCAAAAACGGGTACAGATAAACAAAATAATCACGTAGCAGGGATTGGATTGATCATTCGGAACAATCATTCGTTCTGCAAAAATATGTATTACAAAGATACCTAAATTTTCATTCGGATATGCTAGCGTTCCATGAAATACAGTTTTTTACAACGCTCGGGTCTTTGAGTGACGAGATCTATTTGTTGGTTATACCTTCTTACATGTTCACAGCAAAACTCTTCTGATGGACTTTACAACAGTGTTCTCAGTAAAAGTATTCTATTAAACGCTTTTTTTCAACACCAATTACTCATTTAAGCTTGGTTCAGCTCACAAGATACCCTTTTTTTAACTAGGACTCTGCGGCCAGTCTACGTTCAGATCATTAAAGCCAGTAGAGGATTGGCCCCTTATTTTCCTTATGGCTTTACGCCTCGTTGAAGTCGAGTTCATTAGGGAGCGTGTATTAACCACGTAGCTCCATTTTGGCCTCCTGTGAACTCCCCTCCCCCCCCCCCCCGTAGCCCTAGGTAAGCCTCTACCCCCTCCCCCCCTCCCACGTAGCATTTTTCCCTTTTGATTCCAGAAGACATTTTGTACTGTTTTCTCCTGTCAGACTATTGTAAATTACGTACGGCAATAATTAACTGAGGGAAATAAATATTCACATGCTGTTGTGTGTTCCGTACCTCATGTTAACTGTGAAAAATGTTATGAAAGGAAAGCTACGAGGCCTGGCTCGGAACCCCACCTCGTCCCACGTAGCCTTCCAGCCAATACCTCACTTCCCCCCTCCCCTGGACCGAGCCACGTAGTTTGTGCAGGCTCCCTTAGAGGCGTGAAAGGACTGGGAGCAAGAAACAGGAAGAAATTCGGCCATGCACTTTTGAATGACCATGGAGTTATTTAAGGAAACCATGTATGGCCGCACGGAGATTCGAATCTGCGTCCTACCGAATGCGGGGCCGTAGCGTTACCACTCATTCACCACGCTTATTTTTATTTTGCCTAGTGTTTTACGCCTCGTTGATGTCATAAGGGGTGGGAGAGAACTAGAGACATAGAACGGGAAGGAAGTCAGCCACGGAATTTTTAAGGCCTGGAGTGATTGCGGGAAACCGTGGCAAACCAAAATTGGATTGCCAGCCTCCAGAATGATTGCTCCCCAACGCACAGGGAGAGTATACACATGTATATAATCTTGGCTAGCTTTTCTAAAGCTCTCTACTCTGATATTAACTAAAGACATTGCAAGCGAGAGTGGGTAGAAGAAAAATTCTTTATTAATAATCATTATAAATTTACTGTAGATTTAATCGTGTAGTCATTAAGTTCAAACATTTAGAAACAGTGCTGTGAGATGAGTGTTTTACAGTACTCGAGTGGTTTAAGACTGCAGCCTTTCGAAACTCACGTCCAGCAAAGTGTAAACATTCAATAACCACGTGTTATCCTGAATTTTCGCCCAGAAGTACCTAACCTTCAGGTCCACACCGTGACAAAATTAAACAAAGCCCCTTGTTTTCACCCTACACATCAAAGGATATGTAAATTAACTGAAGAAATCTGTATCTATGCGCCAAAAAAACCCGCAACGGTGATCCCTCTTCGAGTACAGGTTATAGGCAAAAATATCATACATGTTATTTTCACCTCTAATGGCCTCCTCTTCATGTTCGTAGTGCGAATCACATGAAACTTAAGTCCATATTCCAAGATTAATTGGATCCTCCAGAAGGTCTAGTGTTTCAGAGATAGGACAGAAGTGAAAGTGGGACGTCGGACTAGGTGCATGGGCACATATAATCGTTTTCAGACGTTGTGCACTATATTAAAATACTAATGAGGGGTTACTTCAAATGATCTACCTCTTAAGTCTGTTCAATATCCAATCCATCTGTATTAAAAGTTCATTATATTTAATTATAGAAAAGTTTTTACACTCAATAAACTACTAAATATTGTAAAACATATTACTCGCAGTTAATTAAAATCTAGATTTCGCTACAGATGGGGATAAAACAAATGGTATGATGCAATCCTCCATCCTTTCTATCTTGTGCTAACCTCTTCCTCTCTACATATCCCTTACAACCCTCGTCCTCAATTATCTACTTCATATATTCTAATCTCTATCTTCCTCTATTGTTCTTACTGTCGACTGTTCCATCCACTAACAAATTAACCAAACCAGCATGTCTCAAAATATGACCTACCAGCCAGTGTCTTCTTTCTGAAAACTTCTTCCACAAACTTCTTTCCTTTTTTGTCCACTTAAGTTTCAGCATTCTTTTGTAGCACCACATTTCAAATGCTTCAAATTTTCTTTCTGTTTGGTATTCGTACATGTTTTCACCAAAAATACATTTCATTACTGACACATGCCTACGATCTTTCTGCTCTAAGTTTGACGTAACAACATTATAGTGATAACAATCAAATATGTCCTAAGCCAGATTTCTGTGGGAATTGCAAGTGGTAACTATAGCGTAGCTAGTTGAAGTGATAGCTCTCACAAGTCAGTGACGGAAAGCTTATTTCATCGGAGTGGCCAGCAATAATCTTCCTGGAATCTCGCTGAAATACGATCTACGTAGTGTTTCACTTAGAAAACAAAATACGCTTGCGTTTTCTCAAAGTTTTAAACGTTCACGGCGTCAACTCTTCCATCCGTCCCTATTAGAGGATCAAATTACTGCACCACTGACCTAATAACGTCGACACAGATGCGAGTCAACTTGCAACTGGTTCTTTAATTTAAATTTCAATCCTTCTGTCTTCACAGTTCAGTTTAAATATTTATTTCTTTAACAAAAAACCTTTCTTCATATATCAATGATCCAGTGGTCCATGGCTAATATGTTACGGTATCAATGTTTTGTATTATGACAAACTACTCTGACCTTTCTTAGCTGTTTCTATTTAAAATCCAACACATTCTTTCACAATTCGTTCACTGATATTTCAGTGCAATAAGTTGAAATTTCATTCAGCAAGTGTATGAAAAAAAAAAACTGGCCATTCGTTCTGAGTATTCAAGACCGCTCTATTTATGCTATAACATCGACATATACAGTATTGACAATTATTGTTAAAATTTATTAGTAATGTCTTTGATTCACTATGCCATTTTGGAGCAGGACATCTTTATTTATTTCAAAATAATCATTAAACTGATGAAATACGACAGAAAACATACCTATGAAAATTTCTGAAGTAACCAGCAAGAATCTTAAAATGTATCGTTTAAATTCAAAACTCAGTTTTTTCGATGTGCGATCAGAATGACATTGGTTGACAGCAATGTCAATATGGTCTTCTTAAGGCATGTTGAACTTAACTAATTAGAACGTTATCACTTGAATGTTAGTGTGCATTAAAGATTATTATAGGGTCTACTTATCAAACAACTGTTTACGGTGATGGAAAATGAGATTTCGTCAGTAATTTTTTGGTGTAATTTTATTATCAAATGATATTCTACATGAACCTATCCTGTAGGTGTATCCAAGGTAGACGAAGGTTGTACTGTAAAGGACAAATATTGATTTCAGACTATGTTTCACTTCAATGCTGTCAAGAAGTGCAATAAGAAGTTAATATCGAAACTACTCGTCAGCTCTACTCTCTTGTGTTTTTTGTTTTGCTTGTATTTGTGACCCGATTCCTTAACCTTGCACCTGCATTTCCATGCTTATAATTCAAATAGACGGAATTGATTTAGAATCTGTAATTGTTATAATTTTTTAACTGTAGTCAACTAATTTTCTAGCTAGATGTTTGTTTGTGTATCGAGAATATTCTTAATGTATTATGTTTTCTTTTGTCATCTGTTTTTGTTGTTTTGTCAATGGCATGCTATTGTACTGTAAGAACCTGTAGTAAATGTGGTAAAATTGTGTGTTTAACTGGTATGTTTCACTCACTCATTGCTTACTTGATGTGATGTCTTGATTAACATATATATGTGTTTTGTAGCAGTACTCATCGTCAAGAGAGAACAGAACACACCCACAAACACAATGTAGGGATGTTAATAGCATTAATAAATTTTAACGTTCATGTGACTGTTTGTTTCTTTGAAATTTGTAATCCAGTCTTTATATCCAGTCTAAAAGAGGCCGTATGATTTTCCTTTTATGGGAAGCCATTCTGATCTCTGCTTCCTAATCCTACAAACCAAATACGTTTTTAATATATTTGGTCATCCTTCCAAAGTCTATTCAATTTGTATTCCTCATTTCTATCAGCTTCTCCATCTGTTACCGTAATCTTTTCATTATAATTTCCAGATACGTTTCGTCTGATAATTATAATATGGTTACCGTACATCCTTGTAGTACTACAGTTAATGTTTGAGCATCTTCGTATGTTTTACAACCTTCTTAACAGTAAGTTCAGCAACTGTCCTTACGTAATATGTAAAAAAAAATATCTTCCTCCACGGTAACCCTCAGTTAATTTATGTTCCGGTTTACCAAAACACTTATATATTCTTAATATACAGCTCTTTAAATTTATGGGTGGTTCAACTAATAAAGAATGAAATAATTTTCACTGAATTGATTGAAAAGTGTCCGTACCTAATACATGACTTACCACCCTCAGACATTAAATTTACTTTTAATATAATGTACCTACAAAATATTTGAAGCTTTTAAGGCCATTTGGATTGAAAAAATGATTTCTCCCCCTTTGTTTAACGTACTATTGGCTAATTAAAAGCGCTAATGACCTCGTCGTCGACGCGAAGAAAACACCACCAACTATTTAAAAAAGGAACGAACACGATACACCCTGCAATATATTTATCTTGATTTTTGATAAAACTTTAAATATTAATAGTTTTTTGGCATTATTGATAGTAACAAGATGAATTACATATGATAAAATGCTTGATCATGGAAAAACCAAGTTTATTCCAGGTTCAATGACTGCCGAAAATTCTGGTTGCCTTTGTTTATGTTGTCATATCTTTGCAACAATTTCATATTCAAAATACTATGACCTCCCGTTGCAATTAAACATGAAGCGCCCTGATCCCATATGAATAAACAAAATTTGTTGTAAATTTTAGGAATTTAGGACCTTTTGATCCAATTTGCATTATTCTAGTTGTAAAAATAACACAGAACCGAAACAACTATGCTGTGTACAAGATTCCTAGCGAGATTTTAATTTATTTTTATCTCCTTCTGGCTTTACGCCTCGTCGACGTCGAGGTCATTAAAGTCGGTAGAGTACTAGGAGCAAGTAAAGGGAATGAATTCGACCATGGCCTTTTGAAGGAACCATTATCGCATTTGCAAGGAATGAATCAGACAAACCATGGAAGCAGGTGATTTCCACCAGCGTCCTCTGGAATGCGAGGCCGAGCGTTATCGCTCACCTACAACGCCGTACGGACCAAACGGGACAGCACCTGCGACGAGTTTCTTCATGCCTCGTCGTCATCAAGGTCATTAGATGTAGGAAAGGACTGGGGGAGTAGAGAAGTAATAGGGCTAAATTTAGTTACGGCCTTTCGAAGGAAAAATCCAGCCATTCGCCTGGAGTGATTTCAGGAGACCATGAAATCAAAATCTGAGTGGCTGGGTGGGGATTCAAACCTGCGTCCTCTCGAATGAGAGGACAGAGCATTAAATATCTCGTTAGAAAAATGATTCTCCTATATTTTCACGTTATCTCACGGTATTGTGAAGCTCAGTGGATGGATGGTTCCTTCAAAAGGCAGTGACTGATTTCCTATCTGTTTCGCCTTTAATAACCTTGTCGTCGACGAAGCGTAAATTACTAAAGAAAACCAAATCTGTTGGTGTTTTTCGTGGGAAGAATAAGTGGTGGTTTTGTTTAGTGCCTTTTATGTAGAAGTATTATGCAATGCAGTAAATCACATGCCTGTGACGCTTTTTGTTTAACATTAGTAGTATAGAAAGGCGGACATGGGATGTAAGAAGCAATTAGCGAGCTGCCAATCATCCGCACCCGCCCTCTCCCCGTGGTGATTCGGACACGCCCCCCTTTGTGATGTATACTCAGTTCGCCGTACAACTGGGACCACCCGTGGAGCTGATGACAGCACTGATGGATGCATCTTGTGAGATAACCATAGCAATAATTAAGTTACTTAATTATAAAATGATTTTTAAAAATAAGTTATTAATACACATGGTGAAACGGTTTCAGCATAGGTATTAAATAAGTGCGTAAGGAAATTAGGTTGGCATAGTAACGTATTGATTATTGTTGAGATTAGCTGAAAAGGTTTTTGTATTCGTTGTAATGGAAAAATTTTGTCTCCCATGAGGACTAAAGAATTTTTTTTTTTAATGAAATGAGTAAAAGAATGTAATTATAAATAGTTAAATGCTGTGATTAAAAAAATGTATTTAAGATGAAAAACGTGAGTCCAAAATGCATTACGGGATACAAAAACAGTAGCCTTGCAAATTAGGCTACCGTGGAATGGACAAAGGGAAGAAGTTGATTAATTAACTATTTTCCGAAACAACGCTGCAATCTGAAGATAAAGGGTATGTAGAAATTTTTAATCATATTTTTGCAACAGCCGACACGATATTGGGCGGAAGAGCAGTAGTTGGAAGATAAAATCGAAGGACGCACTGGATTTCAGGTTCGTGGAACACAGAATAATTAGCACTCAAGCTATCAATGATTTGTAATGAACAAGAGACTAGGGAAACGGGTGAGTTATTATGAACAGTTTACTGACAGGATTATTTTGAGGGGTTAGAAACTAAACCCGCCTCAACCACGTTAGTACAAGTATAAATGCTAACATCATGATGAAGAAATACAGAATATTTGTTGAATTAAACCAAAATGTTAAGGGGGAGGAAAATCTAATAATCATGGTTATTGGAATGCGATAGTTGGAGAAGGAAAAGAGGGTAATACTTTAGGAAGTTTTGGCCTACAGAAAGAAATAAGCTAGGAAGCAGGTTAGAATTTAACTAGTCGTGGTGTATACACTATTTAAGAATCATACAAGAAGGATAAACATCTGGACCCGTTCAGGGGATACAGGAAAATAACAGCTAGATTATATCATGGCCAAACAGAGATTCAGGAATCAAGTTCTAGACTGTAAAGCATACCCAGGAGCAGATATAAACTCTGACCATAATATGCTAGTTATGACATGCAAGCTGAAATTCAAGAGAATAAAAACGCAATAAAAGCAGAACAGACTGGAACTGAACTAATTAAAACAATCTGTCACAAGAGAAAAGTTTACAGAATTGGTAAACGTGAGTCTAAGAAGTAACTATCAAAGGAACTCAACTGAGGACAAATGGAATGTATTGAAGAAGTAAATAATGAAAGCTAGTAAAGAAACATTAGGGCTTAGGGAATAAGTACCTTGAAAACCGTGAATTACAGAAGAAATTTTTGAGTTGATTGATCACAGGAGAAGGAACAAAAAAGCTAAGGATACAACAGCATAAAAGCAACACAGACAATTTAGGAAACAAATAAACAGGAAATGCAAAAAACGAAATTAAAGATGGCTTCAATAAAAGAGTGATGAAGTAGAAAAGCAAATTATCGCAGGTAAAGTAGATGTGGAAGGATCAAATAGAATTTTGTATAAATTAAAAAAAGAGGAACAAACATTAAAGCTGCCGATTGAAAACCTCTTCAAAGCTCAGAGGATAGAGCTAACCGATGGAAGGAATACATGGAAGAACTGTGTGATGGCGATGATTTGATCAACAGTATATTGGAAAAGGAAGTTGACATCGACATTGATGACTTAGGTGATCCTGTTTTGAGGATACAATTGGATAGAGATTTCAATGATGTGAAATAAATAAGGAAGTTGGAATTGACGAGATTCCTGAAAAAATTGTTAAATCACTAGGAGAAGAATGAATCCAAAGGTTATTCAGCAAAAGTTATGAAACACGAGAGATTCCGACTGATTTTAATTTAATTTAATTGCAATGGAGCACAGGCTCCGGTGGCAATTTCCCTACACCCCCATCTTCCCCCTATCCTGCACCCACCTACATTTGCCCTCTACAAATTTTATTTTTAAATTCTTTCAACGTTTTCGGTAAATTATCCATCATTTCTCTTGGTAACCCATTCCAATCCCTGACACCCTTACCTAAAAAAGAGAATCTTCCCACACCCTTGTGCCTGAAATCGAGTGCCAGCTTGTGGTCATGGTCATCTTTTCCCTTCCATGCACTACTTTTCATACCTACTCCAATATGTTCCCATGCCTCATCGCCAGTATACGCCCTGTACACTCCCATGACCCTCCTCATCCTCCTCCTGTCTTGCAATGAATCCCATTTCAGCTCCTCTATCATATCATATCCTTTAATAAAGATGTTATCTTCACACTTCCGGAGAAAGCACAAGCCGATAGCACTATAATATTAAATTCTTCAAAATTACTTACCATAATAATATACGGCTAAATGGAAAGTGTAGTAGAAGGATATTAGTATAAAATCAGCTTGGGTTAAGGAATACCTGCGGTACAAGAGAAGAGATTCTGGCCATAAGATGAATACTTGAAGGACGGATCAAGAAAACAAACATACTTTTATGGCATTGTTTGATTTAGGAAATGCTTTTGATAATGTCAGTTTGGACAGGATGTCAAAACTTTAAAGAAGTCAGGTTTAAAAAACCGAGATAAACGAATACTTTATAATCTTTAAAAGAATCAAGTAGCTATAATAAAAGTGGAGAATGATGAGAGACATGCTTCAGTTAAAAAGGGGGTGAGACAAGGTTTTAGTCTATCCCCATTAATATTCAACTGGTATATAGAAGAAGCAATAAAGGAAGTGAAAGAAACATTTGAATGTGTCATAGGTGTTCAAGGAGAAAAAATCAGAATGCTACGATCTGCTGATGATAATGTCTTGTTAGCAGAACAGGCTGAGGATATTGAGAAGTTACTGACTGTCATGAATAAAATACTTAAATTTTGGACTAAATATAAACTAAAGCAAGACAAAAGTGATGAAATGTAGCAGAAATGATACCAATAATAGTAGATTAAATATAAAATATGGCTGGATGCCATTGGAGAAGTTAGTGTATTTTGCTAGTTGGAAGTAAACAGGAATGATTTTAAAAGCAGAATAGCACTAGCAAAAAGAGCTGAATTGTTTATTTTTTAAAATATTTATAGACTGCGTCTTATTATAAATATGTCTAATTATTTTTTCTGAATAAACTAAAAATACTATTTTTGATAATACTAGGTGAAGTTTAAATATTAATCTTCTGATGTTTTTTATTATAACTTTCTTATTTGTATTTATTATTTCTAATAACAAAAATACTTCCTGAGCAGTGCTTTTAGCTAGTAACTTATATATACCCACAACTAGCCTTATACACTAAGAGTAAGGTATTCATTTGATGGACCAAATTACTGCTATTTTAGACAATTCAAAGAATACAAAATAACACGATAACGTTTGCTCGAGTGCAACCAACTTAATTAGCAAATATTCGGAAATGTACAAAGACATATACTCCACTTATTCTCAGTGATATCACAGTCTACACTAATACGGTCCACGTTGAACTGAAGTATTAGTACTCTGAATAATGCATGTGGGCTGGAGAGATACTATATGATGATAGCAGTTATAACCATTTAGGAATGAAGTGAATGTTTCTCACTCTGGTTGAAAACATACCCAAAGAATAGCGTAATTTTTGAGGACCCACCCACAAAGTTAGGTATATAAACTCTTAATCGCGCAAAGACGATTTGGAGTCTTCATGTTGGATATTTTCAAAGATTTCATCCATTAAAATAGTATGAAACTCACCGTAGAATTAGCTTGGCCTATTAAAGGCACAGGCTCTGCTCTGGAGAAAGGTTACGAGTTTATGGGTTATTTGGTATTCCACAAATAAAAAATGTTAAAACGCGTAGCTGTACTCTGAACGCAAAGACCCGTGTGATCTATAATTTCTTACTTATTTGTCAATAATATTGCCGGCGTTTAAATTATGCTCGCATAGTGGGCCAGTTTATTCTTTCCTTTTTTTTGACACTTTTCCGTCTTTAGAATGAACTGTTACCCGCGACTTCGTGCGCGTTGACTTAGAATTTCATCGCCAAAAGTGGAGACAGGAAGCTGTTAGTAAAGTAAGATTTGTACCAAACAACACCGAGTCGGCATAATACGACAGATTTTTTTTTTTTTTTTTTTTTTTTTTTTTTTGCTTATTGCTTTACGCCTCGTCGACGGCTAAGGTCATTAGAGGCGGGATGGGACTGAGGACAAGGAACGGGAAGGAATTCGGCAGTAGCATTTTTGAAGGAAGCATCCCGGCATTCACCTGGAGTGATATGGGGAAACCATGGAATATGACAGGAAAGCCATCACTATATCATTCTACCTTCGAACCTGTCACTTGAAGAGAAACAGTTTCCAAAACAGAAAAGCAAACGATAGTGCGGGGATATAGGGGAGAGGAAGTTTTAACTGGGGTTAGCTTTATTTTAGCTTGGTCATTTGTTCTTTATTCAGCATAAGCATCGCATTCTTGAGTTCTAATAACTTTAGCCGCTCGTGAGCGACTAGATCTTCAACTTAGGCCAGGTTTACGCCCGCAAGGCATCAAAAAAGAAGACAAAATAGATTGGTGCCGGTAATAGTACAGTGCAAAGCAAATCGACATTTATACTAAATAATATGTTTTGTCTCTAAAGGAAATTTATCAATAAATCATATACTAAAAGACTACGCCAGAAACACAGATTGAGCAAGCGACATAACGTTACAGACTAACACACGCATCCGTCTGTCTAACATCATTCGATCAGTTCCCAAAAATTTGAGACTACAACTGTTATTCATACCGAAAAAAATGTCCTGTGTCCATCCTACAGATACAAAGCATTTTCTTATCAAATTCCATCAATATCGGTATAGCCATTTAGTCGATAAACATAAAAAAAAGAAAGAGACTTACTTCCACATTTATCCTATTATTAGTGCAGATGAAACACATACACACACTGGCTGCGAGAGAAACAACCACTGAGTGATCAATATAGCGTCGAAAAGTGTACACATGCAGCATTGTTAGACCGCGTAAGATTTGCCAAGCATTGCACCTCTAAATGTGTGGTATCTATTGTATAACATGGAATCCGAAAAACTGACCGTTCAGGCGTTGCTTATACGATCAAAAAGAATTCTTAAAAATCTTTACTTCCATTGGGAATAAAGCCGGAGACCACTGTCCAAACATTATAAAGCAAGCGCGTTACCCACTCTGCTACAAGCCTGTTATAGAGTAAGGCATTACAGAGTGTTAGACATCCTATGCGTCAGTCTATCACCGTTTCTGTAATTTTTCAAAATACCATGGTAGTATGTATTAATTATGCATAAAAAGTATCCCATGTCCATCCTAATGCCAAATCGCATTTGATTGTCAAATTTCATCATGATAGGGTTAGCCGTTTAGCCCAAGATACGTAACAAATATACAGAGACAGAGCTACTTTCGCATTTATAATATTAGTATAGATAGCCTTTGTCCGATCAGCCCTATTCTTGACACACCAATGATAGCAGAATGAGCATCCATGGGCGCAATGCAGTCCGTCGGTGGCTCAGTAAACCAACGAATATTTGCAAACCAACGAATATTTGCAAACTGTACCTATGGAACATTGCAATTTATGGTTCTGCAGAATGGACTACAAGGAAGAAGGAAAATTTAACCATATGAAATGTGGTGCTATAGAAAGATATGGAAAATTATATTAAAAGATAAAGGACGAAATGAACGTGGTTTGGAAATGATGGGCATATATTCATTACATTTTAATTAATCACTGTAGTAACCATTGCATATATCTGTTTAACTACCAAAATACCAGCAAATAAAGCATTCATTCAGTTCTGTCATTAGTAGAAGTGATTCCATTGTATGGTCGATTATTGGCAAACGACATATGGGAGTTCCAAACTATCAACTTGAACTCATCTTGTTCGTTTCATCCAAAATTTGTACGCCACTAACTTAGATTCACGTGGGTAACATATAGCTTCCCGAATTACAATTAAGAGTAGTCTTATTACACTTACGTATTCAGTTAAATAAAGTTTTAATACCCACAACCATATTTTTCCCGCTGTAATAGTCTCCGGTCGAAAGGCTACGCAAATCGCTTGCATTCATTGTGAATTAGTGACGGTGGCCACCCCTCCTGCGGAGTTGAGACGTATTGTTCACCCTAGTCGAGCGCCCCGATCCTTGGCACATAGACGCTGCTTTTGAGGATAAAGTTTAACCATTCACATAAACTCAATTATTATATGAATGCTTAATACTATCGAAACACGGTTTGTTGGTAAATGAATTTTAGAACATTTGCTTTCCAGCAATACGAAACACAATATATATGAGGTGAAAACGAGTTTTTTTGATGCCATCAGGGCATGAACTGGCATTCTCCTAATTGGGAATCCTGAAAATATTTTGTGTATCATATAGATAAACGAAACATTTAGACGGATTAATCATTTGGAGATTATGTAAAATAAAATTATTGAGGTTCGAAATTAGCCAAATCACTCTAATTAATAAGGGCTTTTAGATTAAATACACACGCGGTGTTCAGTTATACAATAACTGAATAACAAAATAATCTACCCATTTTAATCACAATTACGATTTCATCCAAATGATATAATAACCCGTTTATCCGAACTTGAATACAATATTGTATTAAAATTGGTTATTAACAATCAGCCAAGAACACTACAGTTCATGTACGTAAATTCTATATACTGTGTGATCCATCTCGGTGGAGTGGTAGCAGGTGCAAGGGGATGTGACCAACCAAATCCGTCAAGGTGTCACCAAATCGCGGTCAGCTGCAGGCTGCCTTACCAGCAATTGAAGGTGGCTTCCTTTGTACTTGGTCACAAAACACTGATCAGATTGAGGTTTGTAGAGCATCTTTTCAACTTAGCAATAAATATCAAATAAAGACGACCAGGTGGATGGCCTGCCAACAATCACATTAATTTTGGATTCCAACCATAGGAGAAGTCTCCTTTGAATCTGGATAAAAAAAAGATCTTCTGAAGTTAGGTTAGGGCCAGCGGGACGGGAGGGAGTGTGACTGTCATCTATCAAAGATGGCGACACTTCCAAATCAGGAAGCCGAATTTTCCATGCCTCATAACAATAGAGGGGCGTGGCTGATTTGGTTCAGGGCATGATCTCACGCCCGCAGACGTCTACTACTTTTGAGACACCAAGGATTGGTTAATTTGTTAATGGAGGTAACAGCTGAAGGTACGAACTGTAGAGGCATACAGAGATTGGAATATATGATGCAGATAATTGAGACGTGGGCTGTAAGGGGTATGTTGAGATGAAACGGTTAGCACAGGATACGAAGGAATGGAGGATTGCATCAAAACAGTCAAGAGAATGTTAAAAAAAATTGCAGTGTTCATATTTTGTTTATATCGGGGTTGAGCCAGCTATAATTAGTAAGTGAAGTTTAGTAATAAGGATGGATTTGTTTTCTGTTGTGATTTCCTTTCATGAATGAATATTTAGACCGCATTAACATAACTCATAATTTCTCAATTGATGGTCTTAAAATAAGTTGGTTTCTTTTAAAATGGCGAATAATAAGGATAGCAAAATTCAAAGAAATGAAGATAAGAAAGTAAATAGAAAGTGATAAGAAAGTGATTCCAGATATATCGGTGCAGAAATAAACGATACTGCGGTTAATAGGTTTTCCGGATGTAATCATTCTGAGGGTTGTTTTTGGCATTTGTTGATTTAGAAAAAGCTTTTGATAATGTTAGGTGGGACAAGATGATCAAAATTTTAAATACCTAGATAGAAGAATCGGGTCTACTGGAGATCGCGATTCCGCTACAACAACATATAGTAATATCGTTGGAATACTGTAGTAGTCAGTCGCAAGAAGTATTATTATTAAGCAGTAATTCCGTTGTAATACAGCCTGGACCATTATTTTCAAGCACAAATTATGTTGTAATACAGCCTGGACCAGTATGAAACCGTTAAATGTACTTAGGGAAGAATTTATAGTGGAGACTTGCGTTTGACCACTGCAGTATTATGATGACAACTCCTGTCGGAATCGCGATCTCCAGTAATCCCGAAGAATCTTTATATATAAAGATGAATGTATGTTTGTTAGTTTGTTCTTCATACAAATCCACAGTTTTCATCCGATCTCGATGAAACATTGCACACCTATCCTTTGAAATAAGAAGAAAAATACTGTCTACAATTAGTTGAAAAATTATCTGTATAAATAACACATGTTGTCTCATAACTTCGAAATACGGCGATAGACAGACACGTTGGATATGGACGTCGCCGTACCGTCTTTCCGTGTAGTGGACTGGCACCTCAGTGGTTAAAGCGCTTGATTACGGACGTCGTGGTCTCCGGTTCAAATCTCCGTGGAGGCCAAGATTTTTAAAAATTGTTTTTCATCGTAAGAGTCAGGCCTGTGCCGTAGATTATTCGGATTGAATGTTAAACTGTAGATATTAGAAAGTTAGGGGTGCAATGCGAGGCAAATCGTAGGTAGTCTTGCAATGTTGTAGGTGTACACTTTTTTACGTTATAATGATCCCTCAGGTGTTGTTCGCAGTAAGTGTGTGAGTGTGAACCACAGTAATATTATTATAAATAAGGAGGTAAGTCTCTGTCTTTTTGTTACGTCTTGACGAATAAATGGCTATATCGTTGTGATGGAATTTTATAAGGAAATCTGTATGAAGGGTACAGGATATTTTTTCCAGTATGATTAACAGTTGTAGTCACGAAATTTTGAGACCTTATCGAATGATGACAGAAATATGTTGAAATTTGATTCTCATAACTTCGAAATACGGTGATAGACAGACACGTTGGATATGGACATATCCGTACCATTTTCCATGTAGTGGACTGGCAGCTCAGTGGTTAAAGCGCTTGCTTACGAACGTCGTGGTCTCTGATTCAAATGACCGTGGAGGCTAAGATTTAAAAAAAAAAAAATTCATCGTAAGAGTCAGGTCTGGGCCGTAGGTTATTTGGATTGAATGTTAAACTGTAGATATTAGAAAGTTAGGGGTGCAATGTGAGGCAAATCGTAGGTAGTCTTGCAATGTTGTAGGTGTACACTTTTTTACGTTATAATAATCCCTCAGGTGTTGTTCGCAGTCAGTGTGTGAGTGTGAACCACAGTAATATTATTATAAATACGGAAGTAAGTCTATGTCTTTTTGTTACGTTTTGACGACTAAATGTCTATATCGTTGTGATGGAATTTTATAAGGAAATCTGTATGAAGGGCACAGGATATTTTTTCCAGTATGATTAACAGTTGTAGTGACGAAATTTTGAGACCTTATCGAATGGTGACAGAAATATGTTGGAAATTGATTCTCATAACTTCGAAATACGGTGATAGACAGACACGTTGGATATGGACATATCCGTACCATGTCTCCATGTAGTGGACTGGCAGCTCAGTGGTTAAAGCGCTTGCTTACGAACGTCGTGGTTTCGGATTCAAATGTCCGTGGAGGCTAAGTTTTTAAAAAAAAAAAAAAAAAAAATTCATCGTAAGAGTCAGGTCTGGGCCGTAGGTTATTCGGATTGAATGTTAAACTGTAGATATTAGAAAGTTAGGGGTGCAATGTGAGGCAAATCGTAGGTAGTCTTGCAATGTTGAAGGTGTACACTTGTTTACGTTATAATGATCCCTCAGGTGTTGTTCGCAGTAAGTGTGTGAGTGTGAACCACAGTAATATTATTATAAATAAGGAGGTAAGTCTCTGTCTTTTTGTTTACGTCTTGACGAATAAATGGCTATATCGTTGTGATGGAATTTTATAAGGAAATCTGTATGAAGGGTACAGGATATTTTTTCCAGTATGATTAACAGTTGTAGTCACGAAATTTTGAGACCTTATCGAATGATGACAGAAATATGTTGAAATTTGATTCTCATAACTTCGAAATACGGTGATAGACAGACACGTTGGATATGGACATATCCGTACCATTTTCCATGTAGTGGACTGGCAGCTCAGTGGTTAAAGCGCTTGCTTACGAACGTCGTGGTCTCTGATTCAAATGACCGTGGAGGCTAAGATTTAAAAAAAAAAAATTCATCGTAAGAGTCAGGTCTGGGCCGTAGGTTATTTGGATTGAATGTTAACTGTAGATATTAGAAAGTTAGGGGTGCAATGTGAGGCAAATCGTAGGTAGTCTTGCAATGTTGTAGGTGTACACTTTTTTACGTTATAATAATCCCTCAGGTGTTGTTCGCAGTCAGTGTGTGAGTGTGAACCACAGTAATATTATTATAAATAAGGAGGTAAGTCTCTGTCTTTTTAACCGACTTCAAAAAAGGAGGAGGTTCTCAATTCGTATGAATTTTTTTTTTTTTTTTATGTATGTTGAACCGATGTAAATGAAATTTTTATAGTGGATAGATTATATCTCCAAAGTGGTCCCATATGAATTTCATTGAGAAACCACCCCTTCTACCCCTTTACACCCCTTAAATGTATATAAACTCACACTTTTATCCGATTTTGATGGAACTTTGGAAATGTATAGTAAAAAATAAACAGAAAAATACTGTCAAATTTTGGATTGAAAAAACTGAACCCCTCTCCCCCCATCCACCCATTAATTTTGCCAATGTTCTTTATACAAAGCTAAAGTCGACACCATTTAACTGATATCCATTAAAGTTGGCATATACATGTAATTTTTCATGGAAAAGGTATCTGACCCAAAAAATTAAAAAAAAACACCCCTCTTTCCCTTTACACCCCTTAATTTTTATACAAACCCACATTTTTTATCCGATTTCAATTGAACTTTGGAGATGTATAGCCAAAAATAAAGAGAAAAATGTTGTCAACATTTGATTTGAAAAAACTGAACCGCTCTCACCCTATCCACCCCTTAATTTTTGCCAATGTTCTATATACAAAACTATAGTCGACATCATTTAAGTGATCTCCATTAAAGTTCTCATATACATGTAATATTTCATGGAGAAGGTTTCTGACAAAAAAATAAAAAAAGCCACCCCACCTCCCCCTTTACACCCCTTAATCTTATAGAAACGTATATTTCATATCTGATTTTGATTGAACTTTGCCAATGTATACTTTCAAACAAACAGAAAAATCTTGTCAACATTTGGCCTGCCAAAGCTCAACCCCTCTCCCTCCTAACAACCCCTTAATTTTTGTCAGTGTTTTTTTTTTCGAAAGCTACAGTCGCTACCATTTGACCTATTACCATGAAAGTTGGCACTAATATGAAATTTTTCACGAGGAAGGTTTCGGACATCAAAATATAAAAACCACCCCCACTACCCATTAAACCGTAAAATTTTTATACAAACCCACAGTTTTTATCCAGTTTAGATAGAACTTAGCAAACATTTACTGTAAAACAAAAAGAAAAATAATGTCAGCTTTTGGTTTGCAAAACTGAATCCCTTTCCACATTTCCGCCACTTGACTTTTGTCAATTTTCTTTTGAATAGCTACAGTTGACAACATTTGACCGATCTTTATGAAAGTTGGCACATATATG
The DNA here is from genome assembly GCA_031002005.1 of Vandiemenella viatica. Taxonomy (NCBI): domain Eukaryota; kingdom Metazoa; phylum Arthropoda; class Insecta; order Orthoptera; family Morabidae; genus Vandiemenella; species Vandiemenella viatica. Next base: position 195,347,236 of record CM061921.1, read on the forward strand.
TATTTTTTTATTTAGAAGATTTCTGACCAAAAAATAAAAAAACTACCCTAGCTCCCCTTTTACATCCCTTAATGTTTGTATAAACCCACATTTTAATCCGATTTCGCTGGAACTTCGCATGTCTATACTTTAAAGCAAATAGAAAAAGAAACATACTACTCACATTATTTGACAAAAACACCAAACCCTATTTCCCTTTCTACCCCTTTAATAACTGTCAATGTTTACTATTACTATTATAATTACTCCGCGATTCACTAAAAGTGTTTGGGGGAGGGTGCATTGCACCTATCAGGAAAGGTAATGGTTTGGAAGGGATATACGGGATATGGCAGGTGGCGCCCACGGGCTATTGTGAGGAACCATCCCAGCATTCGCCTGGAGCGATCTAGGGAAACCATGGGAAACCCAGATTAGGATGGCCATGTTTATTGTATAAAGCTATCGTTTCTATCTGATTTTGAAGGAAGTATGCACATGTATACTACAAAACAAACAGAAAAATACTGTCTGCATTTGGTTTAGAGAAGCCAAACCTCTCTTCCCCTTTCCACCCCTTTAATCTACACAAAGCACAGATCCTACCTGATTCTGAAGAAATTTGCACACATATACTTTAAAAAATACATAACAATTGAGTTTAAATTAGGTTGCAGAAGCCCAACCCCTTTTCCCTTCTACCCCTACCCCTCCTAATTTCCAATATTCTTTATAGATACCTACCGTTTTTTATCAGATTTCGATGGAACACTGCAAATGTATACTTAAGGGGAGACGGTGGCAGAAATCATGAAAGAAAATCAAAATTTTTTATTTGCTTATTTTAAAGGAAATATTGTTAGGATTATTATCACAAATTGTTTCTTTGAAATTCTAACTACAAATGGTATAAAAAAATTAAAACCGTAAACAGTATAATGTGCCACGCCCATTTTTTAAGGTCTCCAGCGGAGAAACAATTGTCTTGCTTACTTTTTTCTGTGTAACGTGGATATATAGCTTTAGAAGGCTGTGATTTATTTTATACTGAACAGCAGTGATGTATAGAAGGCTATGGAGCCATTTTATGATCCAAGCAGTGTTGTATAAAAGGTTGTGAAGTTTCGTAAACAATTTTTGTGCTGTAATAGCATAATTTGTGTGAAATTGGATTTATTGAGTGATTCCTTGTGCCAATATTGGATATATTGATACGGTTTTACAAAGCCTAGGATGGTTAAAGTATTAAAAAATTACAGTAAATCCTATATTTCCAATATAAGGAGAAAAATGATGTTGAGGTTAGGTCTGGGCCTGTAGATGTAAACATTAGCTTGTCTTCAAGTGCATCCAAAGTAAAACTTTGGAAAGATATTGTGTCAGAAGAAGCAAAACATGACAGAAACACAGGTTTTTAGAATTGTGTATCTGGAAATGGCAGTAGAAGCCCTTAGGAAAGCTTGCAAGTGCTCTGTTTGTGAATAAAAGTCAGTTTGGTGGTCGATGGAAAAAAGTTTTCGTGTAAAATTTAAATTGATTTTTCTGCAACTTTAAATTTTTCTTCGCTCAGGAACACATATATCAGAAACTATTGGAAGGATTTCTATGAAATTTGGCACACCCATTCTTCCAAGTGGAATAAACATTTAAGTGGAACAAAGTTTTAATCAATCCATTTTAACAAGTTTTATAGTTAATAATATGTGTAAAATTGGGCTGTAAAAAAAACCCTCAAATACAAAATATCACAGAAAATAATTGAAATAATTTATCAAAAAGATACTGCACTTAATTGTACATTTATAAGTGTAGATTAATCTGCTATTCAGAAAGTTTAATAATTTTGAATGGAAATAATAAAAAAGTGTACCTCAAAAAATACTGTAATAAAAAATTCAAATTACTCTGACAGCATTAATATTTTATTAAAAATTCTAAAAAAATTATTTAAAACATATGGGAACCCTATGCACAAGTGTGCAAAATTTCAATGAGATTGAACTCGAAATAAGAGAGATTTAGATTTACCAATAAATCAGTGCAAAACTGCCACCGTCTCCCCTTAAGAACAAAGAGAAACTTTCTGTTTACAAAACCCAACCGCTCACTCCCTTACCCCATTTATTTTTTGTAAATGTTCTTTACAGAAAGCTACAGTTTTTATCTGGTTTCGATGGAACTTTGCACATGTATATTTTCAAAAAAAAAAGAGAAAAATGCTGTCCACACTGCCTTAACAAAAACCAAACTACTCTTCACCTCCACACCCCTTAATTATTTTTTTATACACACCTAAAAATTTTATAAGGATATCAATAGAAATTTACAAACGTGTACTTTAAATCAATCAGAAAAGACGGTCTACATTTGGTATACAAAAGCCCAATCCCTCTGCTACTTTACCCCCATCATTTATAATTTCCAATGTTTTTTGCAAAATCCACAGTTTTAAGTACCGTCAAAATCAATTAAGCTATTTTTAAGTCATTGTAGAATATTTGTAAAATGTATGTGTCCTAATGTCTCAACATGTACTTCATATTTCAACTTGGACCCCGAGCTTTTACGTTGTTAAAACCAATTAAATACCTATTTTTTCTGTGTGATGCCGGAACGAACAGATATATTCCAGAGATAGATTTGTGTATGTGGTATGTATTAATGTCCAGATGTTACATGTTTCGATTATCGAGCAGCAGCTTTAACAGATGTTACGATTAGATCGAAACACAGCCTGGACCAAAATGTAAACTGACACTCCTTAACACTGCATCCAACATACCTAATTCTGAAAGTTGTTACAAAGACAAATTTTTTAAAAAAAGAATTCGCTTTAACCACTGAGCAAAAAGGTAGTTCGCAAAATGAGAACTGTTTCCGCATATTTAATTGCAAAATAACTATAATATCACTAAAAATTTAAAAATAAAATAATTGTTTAAAAACCATAAAAACCGCGTTCAAAAAAGGGCACTAAAAATTTTAAAATAACTTTATACCTTGCTTAAAAGAAAGTAAATCTAAATGGACAATATTTTACATTACTGTTATTGAAATTTTTACATTAATTAGTTATTTTTGGAGTCGGTGCCAGCCAAAACAAGAAAAACAATAATACATAAAAAATCATGTTACTACTTACCTACAATTAATTCTAGAAACATTTTTCAACAAAACTGAAACATATAGATGATACACCGATACCATACTAACTATAAAGAGTTAACTGCATGATGCAGCCTACCAACTTACACTATAGCGCCAGAGATATGCCTGGATGACCAATGAGGCCGAGCAACAGATAACATAATGTTAATTTGTTTCCCTAAGCTGTCTCCCGCAATAAAACTATCTTCCTCACGACATGCTATAAAATATTTGGAATTTTTGTTCGTACTCTAGGTTCGCCTCGAACACCAAATAAAGTTCAGTAATTCGATCTGCACGATCTGACAGCTGGTACCGACTCCAAAAATAACTAATTAATGCAAAAATTTCAATAACAGTAATGTAAAATATTGTCCATTTAGATTTACTTTCTTTTAAGCAAGGTATAAAGTTATTTTAAAATTTTTAGTGCCCTTTTTTGAACGCGGTTTTTATGGTTTTTAAACAATTATTTTATTGTTACGTCTTGACGAATAAATGGCTATATCGTTATGATGGAATTTTATAAGGAAATCTGTATGAAGGGTACAGGGTATTTTTTCCAGTATGATTAACAGTTGTAGTCGCGAAATTTTGAGACCTTATCGAATGGTGACAGAAATATTTTGGAAATTGATTCTCTTCAAGAGACAGGTTCGACGGTACCATGATATAGTGATAGCGTTCCTGTCATATTATTCCGACTCGATATTGTTTGGGACCAATCCTTCGTTACCAATAACTTTCTGTCTTTAATTCTGGCAAAAAAAATTCTTAATCCACGCGTACGAAGTCGCGGGTACGATCTAGTACTTTATAAACTATGTAAGAGTCAAGTACCTATAATAAATGTAGAGAACCATGCGAGACATGTATCAGTTAAATAGGGTGTTAGACAAGGCTGTATTCTATCCCCGTTAATATTCAACGTGTATGTGGAAGAAGTAATAAAGGAAATAAAATAAAATATTTTACGTGGAATAAGTGTTCAAGGAGAAAAAATCAGTATGCTACGACTTGCTAATGACATTGTCTTATTAGCAGAACGTGCTGAGGATATTGTGAATTTACTGAATGGCATATACAAAATGCTGAAGGAAGATTTTCGACTAAGTATAAATCAAAACAAGACAAAAGTGACGAAATGTAGCACAAATGATGCCAATACTAGTAGATTAAATATAAAAATAGGATCAGATGCAATATGAGAAGTAAGTGAATTCTGCTACTTGGGAAGCAAAATTACAACTGATGGCCGAGGCAAGAATGATGTTAAAACCAGAACAGCACTAGCAAAAAGAAAGAGGCTTCATGAAAAAGAGAAATATTTTAATTTCAAACATTGATCTAGGAATTAGAAAGAACTTTTATAAAAATCTTCGTGTCAAGCATAGCACACTATGGTAGCGAAACATGGACTTTAGGAATACCAGAAAGAAAGAAAATTGAAGCATTTGAAATGTGGTGCTACAGAAGAATGCTTAAAATTAAGTGGATAGACAAAGTACGAAATGAACGAGTTTTTGAAATGATGGGTGAGGAAAGAAGTTTGTGGAAGAAGCTTACCGAAAGAAGCGACAGGCTGGTAGGTCATATTTTGAGACATGCTGGATTGGTTAATTTGTTAGTGGAAGGAACAGTCGAAGGTAAGAACAGTAGAGGAATACAGAGATTAAAGTATATGAAGCAGATAATGGAAAGATATAAGGCAGTCGCAAAAAGATGCAAGGAAGTCTCAAGAAAAATTGGAAGAAAATTTAAGGAAACAAATTGTGAAGTCACAGGAAGAAATGCAAGAAAAAATTTTGCATTTACAGAAAGATTCAAGGAAGTCACAAGAAAAATTTTAAGTAAAGATAAGTAGGAAATTTTGAAGTCACAGGAAGAGACAAAAAAATAGGAATTAGTGATATAAAAAGAGAGATTATGATATATAAAAAAGAGGATGCACACAAGAATGCAGTGTATGGGTATGTAACAGAACGGGAACGTATAACCGAGAAGGCGGTGGACAAAAGAATCAATAATGTAAAATGGAACCTGGACAATAAAATTCACGAGTGGAAGGAACAGCAGAATAGGAAATACAGTACTGCGATTTTAATCATGAAATTGAGAAAGATAAGGAATCGCGTGTCAGTCAAATAACAAAATTAATTAAAAAGAAATTATGAAAGTTGGAAATGAAGTGGGGGCACAAGACGGCAAGATAAGATTTGAAATAAAATATGAGCATAGGGAATTACTAGATAATGAACTGAAAGTCATGAAGCAACAAAGATTTGAAAGGGGATCCGATTGTAATTTAATGGAATATCAACACAAATTGTCAGAAATGAAATTTAAGCCATATTTTAAAATTCAGCAACACCTTTTTACCTTTTTACGAATGTAAAAGCACGGCTTTGTTGTGGCTCGCGAAGTATTTTTATTATTACAAAATATAAATATTAATAAAGAAAGTAATAATAATGATTAGAAGGTTAATATTTAAACATCACTAAGTATAATCAAAAATAGTATTTTTAGTTTAGTGAGAAAAAATAATTAGACATAATTATAATAAGACGTATTCTATAAATATTTTAAAAAGAAACCATTTAATTTGTTTTTAATAGTGTACAAAATTTCTCCTTCGAGTTTCTTCCAGTTTTCTACATTTTAGCATATTCGAATTTTTAATATTACTAATTCTGTTATAAGAAAATCTTCTATTTAATGTTAAGCCTTTTAACGTTTTTACCCACGATAACGCTACATGTGTTAAGCCAATGGAAGTTTCTTTTTCTCCAATTTGTATAACAACATTATCCAATGTTAAACCTTCAGATTTATGAATTGTCATTTGTCATTGCGAAAGTTAATTGTAACGGAAATTGTTTTCGTCAACAAGTGATATTCCCTCTTTTACAAAAATAAGTTGTGGTATTTGGTCAGGCGGACTTCGGTTTTCTTAATAAATTACATGTGCAACATAACCATAAGCCCCATTTATTAATCCTATTTCCATCTATAAGTTAGAACGTACATAACTTTAGATCCAAAAGACCAAACTATAAATCATTCCAGTCAACTTAATAATTCAGTCCTAGCGGATTTTTCTGCAGAACAATTAAGAACAGCTGGAATATATGCAACAAATTGACGCAGTTCTTTTAATTTTTGATGATTAAATTCTTTTACATGTTTATTTGTTGCAAAGGGTATAATGGCATGGTTGAAAAAGTTACGTTCTCGTAATGGAAAAGTTTGTAGATTACGTATCATTAATTTTTCAGTCTTTTATATTAATCTCACCAATCCCTATACGATCAAGTATATCTGGAATTATTTGTTGAGATTCGTTTTGTTGGAATGATACAGATAAGAAATGATATTTTTGAATAGTTGATGTGAATAATTTTCCTTCTAGGAGGAATTCACTTCCTTAAATATTACTACTGCAAAGTGTTATGTCATCAACAGGCGGTAAAAAGAAAAAAAAAGAAATCATAATATTTAACTAATCCATCTACATCTAAATCTACATACATACTCTGCGAATCACAAACATTTTGGGTGGCAGAGGGTGCTAAGCACCAATCCTAAACCCGCCCATTCCAATTCCGAATAGTGCGAGGAAAGAAGGAATACATGTAAGCATCAGTACGGCATCTTATTTCTCTAATCTTATCCCTCCGGTCATTGCGACCTAAATAGGTTGGAGGAGGAAGTATTTCATTGCACTCGAAATTTAAATTTTTTCGCATATTCTCCAATAAATTCGAACGCAAGCTACGTCGTCTGTCTTCCAAACTATCACAGCCCAATCTATGTATCAATTCTGTGATGCTTTCATAAGGGCTGTAACAACAAGTCACGAATCTGGTGGCTTTCCTCTGCACCCTCTCAACTGAGTCAATCAGAACCTTGCGATACGGATCCCAAACCCCACAACAGTAATCCAGATGCGGACGCACTAGTGTTTTATACGCTATCTCCTTTACATGAGCATTACAATTCCTCAAAATACGACCTATGAATCGTAATTTAGATTTAGCCTTGCCTACGACGGAAGTTATGTGCATGTCCCATTTCATGTTGCTTTGTACTATCACCCCCAGATACTTCACGGAATCAACCGTGTCGACAGCTGAATTGTTTATTTTGTACTCGTGAACAAACTGATTCTTCTTGTTACTTATTTGCATTGCATTGCACTTTTTGCAATTAATTGTAAGCTGCCATTTACGGCACCAATCGAAAATAGCATCCAAATCGCGTTGAATTTCTAAGCAATCGTTGCAGCACCTTATTTCCCTATTGATAACCACATCGTCGTCAAACAATCGCAACCAGCATTTGACGTTGTCACCTAGATCGTTTATAAATATTAAGAAAAGAAGTGGACCTCCCCGTCAATAACGACATACTGTGATCGACCAGTTAGAAAATCACGTATTCACTCGCAAATCTGAGCCGAAATACCGTAAGCTCGAATCTTCGCTAAAATCGGTTGTGTGGCACAGAATCAAAAGCTTTCTGAAAATTCAAAAAAACTGCATCAACTTGCGAACCTGCATCGATAACTTTCATTACATCATGGGAAAATAGGGCCAATTGTGTTTCCCGAAATCCGAGTTAACACGGTGTAAGTAACTCGTTCTCATCTAGGAACTTCATAATGTTCGAGCATAAGACATGTTCCAGAATTCTGCTGCAGACCGATGTTAGAGATATAGGTCGATAATTCCTAGGATCACTCCGATCTCCTATCTTAAAAACGGGAATTACCTGGGCTATTTTTCAGCTAGAAGGTACTTTTCTCTCTTCTAGTGATTTACGGAATATATCTGACAGAAATGGTTCAATATCCTCCGCGTATTCAGAAAATACTCTTACCGGTATACCATCAGGACTCGGCGCTTTACCCCACTTCAGGAGTTTTAATTGCTTTACAATACCTATGCTATCAATTTCTATCGCATCCATCTCTAATTCCACATGATGTGGTAAAGTGGGGATGTTTTCCATGTTTTCTCGCGTGAATTAATTTTTTATTTCGGTGTTAAATACGGTAGTCTTGTCGCGGCTGTCTTCAACTTCCCTTCCGTCATTTATTAGAACTGGCTTATTGTTCCCACTACAACTAACTTTTTTTACATACGACCAAAATTTCTTAGGGTTTTCAGTGAGGCTCTTAGAGAGAGAATTGTCACGAAAGTTATTAAAGGCCTCACGCATCGCGCACTCTTAACACGTCCCCTTATCTCCTCTAACTTATCTAAATCAGTCCGATGCATTGTCCTTTTTGATCGTGTATGTATCTTCCTTTGCTTCTTGAGTAACCTTTTAACCTCCCGTGTGTACCATGGGGGATCGTTCTCTTCCCTGATTGTCCGTTTCGGTATATGCAAGTTCATACCTTCCCCGACTATATGTAGGAATCGATGCCACCTCTCTTCAACGGTGCCTCCCGCTACTAGGAAGGTGTGGTAATCTAGTCTTGAACGAATGGCTCTTCGTAATTGAAAATCAATTTCCTCAAAAGATGCATCCAATCATACTCGTTTCATCTGGAAACAGAGATGTAAACTCACGAATTTCCTCTTAAAATTGATTACTCTATAAGCTTTATTTACTCCTGTTAAAAGTTTGGATTGTATTATTGAACCATTTATATTAACTACACGAGCGAAATTATTATTAGTAGTTTTAAACACTTTTTAACAAAAGGGTCGCGTAAGGTCATTACAGTAAAAACGTCTGCTCGAAAAAGGTAAAAGAATTTAATTCTGGACTGCACATCAAACACAGGTCCTTCGTAAGTGAAGAATCATAGAACGTCTGTAAAATGAACCACAAACAGATGGGAAAATGTACCAGATAACCGAAATGTCATCATTCCAATAGAGTTACTAACAAAAATTTAAACTTCATTTATGTCCAGAAATTTCCTACAGTTTTCACTTGCTTTCATATTTACGCATAAATACAAATCGTGTGACCTTATTGTAAAGCATATTTACTGGGAACTGAATGAAATTCTCTATCGAACGATGTATACAGATTCTTTTTAAAAAAATAACAGATACCGTACAGTCAACTGCACAAGCTAAGGACGCGTATTATTTTTCTGTTTTCCCGGATGACGAATTCTTGAATAATAGCTAGACGGACAGGAATATACGTTGTTTATATGCGTTTGTTGCTTCAACGTTACAAATTTTGTTCGTCAACTCCTCAAAAAATTACTACCAACTGTGCCAGATAAAAGATTACAGCCATTGTGCTTTCATTACAAAAGTCAGAGGACTTGTCTGAAAGCAGAATAACTACCAGTATATTGTACGCATATATCACAGAATCTGCTCCTGTTAAACAACATGGTCTAAAATATATATCCGTTGTTATCATTTACCTTGATCTAAATAGTTTCATAAGCATCGAGCACAACTCGTCATTTCACTACACCAAAATGCCATGACACACAATTCGATCGAATAACACAGAATACCGCCACACTGTAGCGCTCAGTCACGCGTTGGCTGGACGATTGTAGAACATTTCTAAATAGCGGGACATGGAAAACATAAGTAATACCGGGCATTCGAGATGAGAGGGGATCAATACAGAAAAACACGGAATATTTTTATGAAGGTAAAACTTAACTTAGTCCACAACCCGAAGATTGGTAGGATCCTTCCAAAGGAGGCATACAATGCCATTGCGTCAGAAGAAGGACGCCGAGTTCCTTCCCTCTGGGACCTACAAGTTTAACGAGGAATCATAACCACTGATCGTCCTGGTGCAGCTCAGATCATCAAACATAACTCTTAAAATTTCCTGCCCGCACTGGGATTCGAACCCAGGCATAGAACAATAAAAGTATTAAAGCAAGCGCTTTAACCACTGAGCTACCATACCAGGAGGAGGATGAATAATACAGGTTTCTTTGTGGTACTATCCCGACAGAAATTAGTCGATAATTTAACCAGTGGCTCGGTGATCATGGCTGCAGAGCCATTACGATTAACACTTTGAAATGCAGGCTATATGTTTCTCCTGTTAAACAGTTTTCAAAACCTCCACGTGGAGTGTTTGTTTTGTACATATAGTTTAATTATTTCTTAAGGTTCTCTCAATAGTTCAGTTTGCGGTTACGTTATTTTCGATTAAAATTGCTTTAACGAAAATTCCACAAATGGCGGCACTTTACGCATCAGGCAGATGGCAGCACTTTGTATATAACTATTATGTACAAGTGTATTACTAATAAAATTAATAAAAATTATTGCAATTAAATAATGATTGATGACACATCTAGAAATGACTTTGAATTATTGTGTTCAATTTTACGTCCAGAAGTGCAGTAGTTTTTTCAAAAACTGTACCACAAAAGTGTAAAAATCGTTACCTAGTGTAATTCTTTAAGTGAAACTTTCTGAAAGCTGCGAATATTTCAACGATCAGACAAAAATCTGGTATTTCAGATCGCATCCCAAACACTTAGCTCATGGGGGGCATAAGTGAGATAACAACCAAGATAATAATTAAGTGTATAATGACTGATGAAAATAAGGTATTAATAGACGTGGTGAAACGGCTTCAGCATAAGTATTAAATAAGTGCATAAGTAAATTAGGTCGACTAGCCTGTAAGAAGCGTCGTAACGTAATGATTATCGCAGAGATTAGCAAAACTATTTACTGTATTTGTTGTTATGGAAAATGCTCAGTCTAAGGACTAAAGATTTTTTTAATGAAATGAGTAAAAGAATATAATTATAAATAGTTAAATTCAGTGGTAAAAATAAATGTATTTAAGTTGAAAACGTGAGAAGAATTGATCCCTGCAAAGCAGATAATTTATGAGCAGCAAGACAGCTATCGTACGTCATTTTGGTTGTGAGTCTAAAATCAATTACCATATTAAAAAAAAAAAAAAAAAAACCATACAATCTTCATTAACCTAACTTTGTCTTCCATTTTGTAACAAAACAGAAAGGAGACCACTTCTATCGTTGGTAAGCTAGACTAATGTATTGTTGAGACCCCTGACCCAGATTGGCAGAATAGGTAATTTACCTGCTATGATGACAAGTGACACATTCTCAACAAACCTAAATTTACCTGCCCTCTTGTGGCCAAATTCAAAGGATAGATTAATGGGATTGTTGACAGGTCTGTAACTGGTCGGCACAATGTTTTATAATTTTAAACTCTTTATTCACGATCGATAAAGGTTCTTTTTTCTCAGTCTTTCGCATTCCCTCGCGGTTTTTATAGCTTAAGTTCAATTGTCATGTACAACTCCACGATGAAACTATTTTGAGGTGTCTGGTTCATTATTCTTCTGTGTAAATCACATGATTTCAAATTAATTCCAGAAACTGAACGTATTATTCTATGATCATAAATCGGAACTATTGTTTTACTTACATGCTTCTTTTGTGAGTTATAATTAAAATTGCATCCAATTGCATGATTGTAATATAAAAATATTCAGCAGATGTTTGTAGTATGGCAACTGCAACAGCCTAAATGTACCTGTAAAACCCATTGCTTGTGTTTACTCCTGCTCTGAATCCAATAGAGATATAACTGTTTACCACTTAAAACTCTGGTTTACACAAGTGAAATCTAACACGTAATAGATTCATTCTAAACTATTCATATCCATTTGGGACCCTGAGAGAGACGACAAAGGTGATAAAATTAAATATAATTTGGAGCATTTGTTATGATAGCGGAAATCTGTTCTGTCAGAAGAGTTTCCGCTATATTTTTGCCGTTTAATCCAAACTTTTCACTTCAGCACAAATTAGATAATTGTAGATATAAAATGTTTACATTATCTGTTTGTACCCTTTAATCGCCATATATAACAGCAGCCCTTAATTAGAAGTAAGATTTGCCCTTAGAACACATCAAATAACCACTGTATGAGACAGAGGAGCAAGAAAATGTTGAGATGAACCAAAACATTATGACTACTGCCCACCGCTAGACTGAATGCCAACTGGCGAAGTTTGGGTTACGCCATGTGGTAGTGAAATTTTATAACCGGAGCAGAGACGCATGGGAAGTCATTCCAGTGACGATACGCTTGGCAAATTGGGAAATCTACTGACGTAAGAGAATTTGACAAAGGGCAGGCCAATATGGCCTGGCGCCTAGCAACAAGCTTCTTGAAATCGGAGAAGCTGGTCGGCTGTTCGCGTGCTATTGTAGTGAGCATGTTTGGAATGTTGTTGAAGCCATGAGTAGGGGAAATGGTGGTGGACAGGCACGCCTCATCGCAGAATGTGGAGGTCGGAGGCTTGCCCGCTCTGTACAGCAGGATATGCGGCGATCTGTGACAGATCTGATGACAGAGTGCAATGCTGTTGCATGCACAATTTTTTCGGAGCACACATTGTTGTACTCTCCATAACAGACGGCCCTTACTTGCCCCCATGTTGACCTTATGACATTGTCAATTGCTATTGCAGTGGGCACGAGGTAATCAAGGTTGAACCATGTATCAGTGCAAATGTGTCATCTGGCAATTTAACCATGTTTTTTGCTACGCCTGGTCGATACGATGGTCGTATCCAGATACGCCGCCTTCCAGGTGAATGGCTGCTTGAAATATGAACCTTGCCACGGAAGCAGGCCGGTGGGGATAGTACAATACTCTGTAGGACATTCAGCTGCCCTTCCATGAGACCCGCGGTAGTGATCGAATGTACCATGACGGCTGTCAACTACGTGAAATTAACTGCGGACCACCTGCGTCCCTTCACGACGGTTATGACGTCTTCCAACATGATAACTCTCAGTGGATCAAGGCCAGAATCGTGCTACAGTGGTTTGAAGAGCATGATGGTGAACAGGGGCGGATCCAGGGGGGGGGCTAGGGGGCTCAAGCCCCCCCCAAAAGTATCTTGGTCCACACCCGACATTGTAGGTTTGGGACCTTTTTTTTTTTTTTTTTTTTTTTTTTTTAGCTCTACGGATTTGAGGCCCGAGGAGGCTATAAAAACTACCTTTTTCCCGACTCAAGCCCCCCCCAAAGCCAAAATCCACTGAAGGCAAGGCCACTGAACCAAAATTCACTCAAGCCAAGCCCCCCCCAAACCAAAGTCCGCTCAAGCCCCCCCCAAAACAAAATCCTGGATCCGCCCCTGATGGTGAACTCACGTTGATGTCTTCGAAATCAAATTCCCCTGATCACGACAGAACACATATGGGACGCTACCGGGCACCAGATCCGCGCCTAAAAACCACTGGTCCCTAATTTAAGGGAATTGCGTGACCTGTGCGTAGAAATCTGGTGTCAGATACCTCCGAAAACTTACCAAGGACTTGCCAGATCCAAGCGACACCATGTCGCAGTTGAATTCAGGTGAACCAACAAGCTATTAAGCAGGTGGTCATAATAGTTTTGGCTTCTCAGTGGATACCATGGAAATCATACTGTATAATTATTCATTTAACTGTTAAGAAATTCAAAGTATTGATAAAGTGTATGAGTTAGAATTTGTTTCATCCGGGGTTGGTATTTAACAATTCCCCCGGAAGTTGTTATTTTATATTTTTATTCTCTTTATCTTCTCTGACATGCTTGCTTGCTGCTATAAACTTATGCCTACTTTAAATGCAGCTAACTTATATCCTCCCCCCTGTATACTATGTTTCCGTCACATTTGTCAGTTTATGCTAATGGATTTCATTACAAAAGATTGCTTACTCTAAAGCCTCAACACACTCGAAAATAAGTACGAAGTAAAGATGGGGGGAACAGTGCAATAAAATTTTGTATTTCAGAGTTCCTAGTTTATTCTAAATCGCTGTATGAATTATTGCACATAAAATCAATACGTTAGCATTATCTTTATCAAACACGCTTGTATTATCAATATAAAATAAAAACAACTGATTATTAAACATCTGATACATACAAATTTGAATATTAAGACTTATTCTCTACATATAAATCTCAATTTCTGATATAATTGTTTTAATTTTGGGAGTCTCCGAATTATTCTCATTCAGAGAAACATCGTACCATTGTTTGTCTTATTCCTCACTAGGTATTATTTGCCTTTTTAGTTACAAAATGAAAATTTTCCATGCATGATAAATAATACATTTACAAAATTTACAGCTAAAATGTGATATCAGCATTCTTTACATCTTAATGCTCTTCGATACCGGACACCTTTCTGCTTTATTTCAAAATTCTCTTTTGTTTTCATTTATAGCCGCCCGCGATGATATTTTATAACACATAATGCTTTACACAAGCACTTACTTCTTTCTTGTAATCCCATATTAACCATTATGTATTACTTTTACCATTTCTACTTACTTACAGATATCCACAAAATCATTTATTGTCGCATATACACAGATATGCAAAAAAACATATACGAGGTGTGTACAAAAAGAAACCGAACTTCTGCTGTAATTGCTTTATCGCTCATCATACTAACTTTTACACACAGTCCCCTTCAAAGTACTGTCCTTCACTATCAATACACCGTTTCCATCGTTTTTTCAAGTTTTGGAACACTCCTTTGCAATCAGAGAACATAACCATCATCACCTTGATGTTCGACCGACTCATCCGCGCTTTCTTTGTTCGAGGAGATCCTTTCCCCACCCATTCTGAAGACTGTCTCTTCATTTCCACATCGTACCCATAAACCCATGTTTCATCACCTGTAATGATGTTCTTGGGGAAGTTTTCGTCCTCATTTACTTTTCCAAGCAACTCCTTAGAGATCCTAGCTCGATTCTCCTTCTGCTCGTCAGTCAACAAGCGCGTCACCAGTTTTGCACTGACACGATGCATTCCAAGATTTCTCTCAGGATGTGATTGCAAGAGCCTAAACTTATGCAAACTTCTTCAGTAACCTCACGGACATTCAAACGGCGATTTTCACGAATCACAGTGCGAACCCTCTCAACATGGTGGCCGTCTGTTGATGTGGAGGGTGGACCAGATTTTGGATCGTCGGTAACCGAACTCCTGCCCTCCTTAAAGAGCTTAAACAATTCATAGCACTGTGTTCGTCTCATGCAGTCATTCCCGTATGCTTGTTTAAGCATTTGAAGTGTCTCGGTTAAAGTTTCCCCAAGTTTAGCACAAAATTTCACACAGACGCGTTGCTCCTCCAATTCCTTCATTCTCGCTTTCCCACAAATCCGACGAGCACTCTGCGCACGACCTCACTCAACCGGCTGTCACTCGTAAACTAATTCAGCGACCGTAGTGCGATAAGAGGCAATCTCTTGTCGAGAAATGTCACTAGTGTGCACGGAAGTCAGAGAATTTTATCTGCAGCCGTTGGCGCGCTATTTAATTAGTTCGGTTTCTTTTTGTACACACCTCGTATGACAGCTGGCTTCAATGTTGAAATATTATATTATGGAGACCACTTGTGGTAACCTTGTAACCGGCCGTTGGGCTTATATCCGGCCTGGTTGGTTCACACTTATTAGGAGGTGATTTCAGCCCACTCCAGGTCAGATCTCTTCTTCAAGCTAATTCTTCTTAATTATTCTGACACAATTTTAATGTTAGTGTGGCATATGACTGTACCGCTAAAATGAAAGCTGATAGTGGAGTTTTTCAGTTTATTCATACACAAGAGTCGTGCAGTCTACAGCCGTGAGAGTGCATATAAGACCAGTCAAACACAGACTGGCAAGGAGACGTTGCGTGAAGCTCAGAGTCACGCGGTCAGTGACGAACGTTCTACTGTTTTCCAACGTGACTCGCGACCAACTTCCGTCACGTTGCCTTAAGCGCTGTTGAATTTACTTGATTTCAATAAAATTATCCTACCAATTCTGAAATGACCTTTACAGTACATCAATCATTAACTGTGTATGACATCTTGTCTGTTTTAACATTCTATACCGATAGCTCTAACTTATTACCGGGGTTGTATTATATGTGAGTTCCTTATAGATTATTTCTCAGTAGGATTTATTTCCCTTTGGGTTGTTTGCTTATACAACAGTTGCTTATTGCACTCTGATTTATAGGATTGACGGCTTTACCTCACCTCTGGAATGTTCTCTTAGGTCTGGCCTATACGCGCCATATATTCGCTAGGTCCTATGACTTCAACAAACAAATAAGACCCATAATGGCTTACAATGGTGTTTCTTTAATGGAACTTTCCACATTATTCTTACAGGCTCTCCTACAGATTTTTCCCTTTTATATTTTAAGACCGATGTCTGGTTGTATCTACCCTTACGCATTTATAAAAACATTTCTTAATTAACTTGGCATCTCCAGAATGTACCGTTTGATTCATCAGCCAGCACGTCAGTATTCTTAATTAGTTTCTGAATATTAACATTACTCATTATTACACCTTAATTAATTTAACACATCTACATACAATTTATCATCACACAATCTCTGCAACTCATATAGCAGTAAAAATATTGTGCCTAATTATAATCACTATTGGAATATACGCTTGCAGTTTTCCTCTAACATGCTAAGACTGTTGCTTTGGTCAAACAATCGGTTATTATTATTCACAATTAAAACTTACTTAAAGTACTTGCAACTAACTGGGAAATAATCTTAAATGAAATTGCAAAGAATGTAATTGCACTGAATAAAATAAACATTTTCAAAGCACCGAAACCACGTTACGGTAGCTGGCATAATATAATATGTTAATGTCATCTAATTAAAGTGCCCGGTATCACACTCAACACACACGCAGCACAACGTTTTGTACACTCAGTTAAAACAGTTTCACATAATAAGCAGGACAGGATACTATACAGTTAAGAACCAGTCTCACGTAATTTCCCACTCACAATTTAAAATAATTAAGTTATACATGTTGTTTTGTTTTTTGTTCATTTATAATAAACTGGCTCTTAAGCTGGTAGGTTGCGCAAAGCTAATAATTATTTCAAAATATTAAGTCATTCTTAGTAAAAAGAACTACCAGTCAACAAAGAATTTTGCTTTATTATTTTTTTTTTACAACACTACTAAGAAATGATTTAATTTTTTTCGTATATAAGCATACAGAAATTATAGTTTAATTTGATCATTATCATGTCTTATTATACTGTGATTTCATTATATTAAGTATAGCTGTGGATTTCACAAACAAATAAAACAACATTCCCCGCAGGGGCCTGGTACGCAAGTTCCAGGTACGGGTTTGGCGAACCCGCGGTGCCCGAGCTGTAAACTTGTGAGCGCCGCAAGTTTCCCAAACCGTAAACTCCTACCATGCTTCAACGACCACCGTAGGGCGTGACGGTGGAACGTTGTGTGCCTAGGAGAACGGGGACCTTGGCTTCATCGCCCGGATCGCGAGGACGGAACAAACCTCTATAAAAAAAAACCTCAACCTCAAGGTCAGACACGTGCCGAGGAGGTGCATGGGTGAGAGGCAGATCATTCGCTAGCGTGCAACATCAGGGGCACCTGCGCACCCCTGTTGTATTAGCACTTTCTTTTAAAATGGGACCAAAATTCAGTCTTCCACTAAAACCACCAAACCCTGAGTACGGGTGTGCCGCAGGCTAATATAAATACACCCAGTTCTAAGAAGCGGGTGAGGGTTGATAGCCCCCCCCCCCACGCTTCTGAAGGTTATTTATTTATCGTATGGCAATTCAGACACTTTTAAGATATATACAATGCAACATTACAGGATTAAATACTTGTATCTAGTTCATTAATATAGTTTATTGATTCCTGAGTTGCCAGCAGGAAGTCCACAGGATCACCACTGTAAGATCTTATAGGACACACTTCAATAATATGACCAATAGTCTGAATCTCTCCGCATTCGCATAAGGGGGATGGTTGCTTGCCCCACGTGTACAGGGAGTGTGCGCATCTGCCATGCCGAGTTCTGATTCTGTTGAGTGTGGACCAAGTTTTACGAGGTAAATCAGAACCTGGTGGCTTTTGTGTAATGCAAGGTAAGCTGCTGTTTTGCTGTACAGTCCACTCCTGCATCCAAACTTTGGTGATGTTAAAATCTGCACGAATAGCATACCTTGCCGATTTCATTGGCGGTTTTCTAGAGTGAAGCCTGTTGATGTTGGCATCCTTAATATCTTGGTGGATCGGTAAGTTTCTGTTGTCCATTATTCTCTTGTACTCACGTGTAAGAGCATTTATCCGTCGCAGGTTAGGTGGTGGTATGTGGCTCAGTATGGAGAGCCATCTTATGGGAGTTGTCTTGATAACGCCTGCAATCATACGCATAGCGTAATTAAGTTGGGTGTCCACTTTTCTCACGTGCGGGCTATTCAACCAGACCGGGGCACAGTACTCGGCTTCTGAAGGTGAATGTCACAGAAAAGAATGTTCCTTAGCGAACGCTTTTGTCATAATAGAAAGGATAGAAGGAACTTTTGAAAAGGTGTCACCCTTCTATATTTCAAAGGGTCTAGAGGGTTTGGTTGGTACCCTAAATTGTGTCAAAAAACTGAGGAATGGGACGCTGCTGCTGGAAACATGTACCAGTAAGCAAGCAAACAAATTGCTTAATTGTAAGAAGCTTGGGGAGTTCGCAGTAAAATGCGAACTCCATAAGTCCTTAAATAGTAGCAAAGGCGTTATCACATGCCGGGATATCATGGACCTAGCGACAGACGAGCTTATTAACGAGTGGAAATCTCAGAAAGTGATCGAGGTACGTCAGATCACACGAAGGGTAAATGGCAATCTTGAAAAGACTGCCACCTTCGTCCTGACGTTTGACACTCCAGTATTACCCCAGAATATAAAGACCGGATACCTAAACCTGAACGTCCGTCCGTATGTCCCGGACCCAATGCGGTGCTTCCAGTGCCAGAGGTTCTGGCATACGACGGCGTCATGTAAGGGCAACCCCACTTGTGGCAAGTGTGGCAAGGGTGCACATGAACCAGGTATTAGTTGCACGCTGCCACAGGCATGCGTCAACTGCTCCGGGTTGAACCCTTCATGGAGTAGGGAGTGTCAAGTGTATCTTGAAGAGCGCAAGATACAGGAGCTGAAGACCAAAGAGTGGATTCCTTACGGGGAAGCAAAGAAGAAGGCCAAGTTGCTAGCCACTCCCTTCTTCACAACTAGCTTTGCTAAGATGGCTTCAGCTCCCATCAGGAAACAAAGTGTTGCTACTCAGACGTCCGGTACAGACATGGCCACAAGCACAACGTGCTCATGTCAGTGTAAATGCGGCGCAAATGCCGACAAGGTCATAACATCCAAGACCGCGGACGTCGGTAGCAACACGTCTGCGACCTCGATCACTCCAGCAGCAAATTCAAAGGCCCCACCATCAGTAACAGTCAAGGGAACCGCCCCTCCCATTCCAGCACGTACCATGACCCCAGTAGCAATATCACCTGCTACCGGTGGAAAAGGTGACCAGAGGCTCCGTGGTCCAAAATTTTAAACATACGGACCCGACTCATTTTGCCAAATCGCCCTCTTCGTCCCCTCCCAGACCATCAACTAATAGGGAGAGGAAGGGGAAGAGGCAGTGAAAGAAGCAGCGTACTAAAGCCTTGGAAGACAACAATGAGTCGGAGAGTTCAGATTCATCTCCAGAGCCGGAGGAGACTGAAATACTGATGAACGAGCCTGGTCCCGTTCCTCAGGAAGAAGTGCACCCGGACCCACCCGATCCCGGGCGGGTGATACTACATCGGTAGGATGGCTCCCATACTTCAATGGAACATAAACGGTTTCATGGCCCACAAAGAGGAGTTACAACTCTTAGCACGGTCTGATCCTCTGTGTCTCTGTCTGCAAGAGACACATTTCAGACCAGTTCAACAGCCTGTGCTAAGAGGTTATGACGTTTACCGAAAGGATGATACCGAGGGTGATCGAGCGAAGGGAGGAGTGGCTGTGTTTATACGCAACACTGTCCACTCCGAACCTGTAGCTCTCACCTCTCCTTTACAAGCAGTAGCTGTTAAACTATATGGACCGGTGCAATTGACTGTATGCTCCATATATCTACCGCCGGGATCACCAGTTGATTGCGGTCAGCTGGCTGATATTACACGGCAAATCTTCCGGCCTTTTCTCCTATTGGGAGACTTTAACGCACACAATGTGCTGTAGGGTTCGACCACAGATTGCCCCAGACGTCGGGTGTTTTGTAGATTATTGGAGCTGGAGGATGTATTCGTCCTCAACACCGGAGAAATCACTCACTTCACTACTGCTACCGGTACGTCCTCTGCCATTGATCTTTCTCTTTTCTGTCCTACAATTGCGGACTCCGTGCGTTGGGAGGTGGATCGCGACCTCCAGGGAAGCGACCATTTCCCAATTTGGTTGCACATAGAGACTGAACGTCGAGAAAGCATTACGACACGGAAATGGAATATCAGCAGAGCTTACTGGCAGCTTTACAGCAGGTCAGTCATTTTTTAGCATCGCCACAACATCGAAGCAAAGTTGAAACATCTAACAGATGTGATTCACCGGGCGGCTGATATCTCCATTCCTAGCTACTCCGGAGCGCTGCGCAGAACGCGCGTCCCATGGTGGAACGACAAATGTCGTTCCACTATTCAGGGTCGCAGACGGGCCCTGCGTCGGTTTAGGTTGCACCCGACACCTGACAACTTCACAGCGTTCCGAATTGCTAGAGCCAAGTCGCGTCGTATTATTTAAGGAGAGCAAAAGAAGTCATGGCAGACCTTTGTAAGCACCATTAATCGTTCCACATCGTTAACAAAAGTATGGAAGTCAATCCGCCGTATATCTGGAAGGTACTCTCGACCGCTAGTATCTAGATTACTGGATCAAGGGCGTGTAGTCACCGACGAGCGAAGCATAGCGCAACTGATGGCAGAGCACTTCGCTGCCATCACTTCGTCTGCTGGATTGGACCATCAGGCCCAGTAACGAAGAATATTTGCTGAAAGGCAAGTCTTTTGCTTCGACTCGTCTGATGTGCAGCAATACAACAGCCCATTTTCATCTTTGGAGCTGGAGTCAGCTCTAAACGGCGCCAAGTACACTGCACCAGGGCCTGACCAGATCCAGTACCAGATGCTGAGGCATCTCAGTAAAGATGCTAAAGAGTACCTCCTGGGTATTTTTAATGATGTTTGTACCGGAGGACACTTCCCCGACACGTGGAAAGAAGCAACGTTAATCCCGATTTTAAAACCAGGAAAAGACAAGTTGTTACCAGGCAGCTATCGCATCATCGCCTTAACGAGATGCGTTGGGAAGACACGAGAGCAGATGGTGAACCGCCGACTCGTGTTTTGTCTTGAGTCCCGTTAGCTGCTGAGCCGTTTTCAGTGTGGATTCAGGACGTTCCATTCCACCACGGATAACCTGATCCTACTGCAAGCGGCAATTCAAGACGCCTTCATCCGCAGCCAACACCTTGTGGGTGTATTTTTTGACATCGAAAAGGCATACGATACTAACTGGCGACATGTTATTTTAAAACAATTATATGAATGGGGTTTCAGAGGAAATCTCCCACGTTCTTTTTTTAAATCATTTTTATCACGACGTTGCTTCCGGTACCGAGTTGGTAGAGAAGTGTCTGAACTTTTTATTCAGGAAAACGGTGTTGCTCAAGGTTCAGTTTTAAGTGTAACCCTTTTTGCTATTGCCATTAATAGCATCTAAACTGTTATAAGGAGGCCCATCCGGTACTCCTTATATGTTGACGACTTTTTAATTTTTTGTGTATCGGCTAGCCTGAGAAGTGCTGAGCGGCAACTGCAGCTCACGCTGAACAGGCTGGATGAATGGTCAGTGCACACCGGCTTTCGTTTCTCTGCTGAGAAAACCCGGTGTGTACTTTTTAGCCGCAGTAGAAGTCTTTTAGCAGAACCTCATCTCACCTTGAGGAACACCGTTTTAAGTTTTAGTGAAACTGTTCGGTTTCTGGGCCTCATTTTAGACAGTAGGCTTACATGGCTTCCACATCTTAAAGATTTTAAAGCCAGAGCCTTGAAAGCGCTTAATGTTTAAAAGTGTTTGTGTGGCAGGTCGTGGGGCGCTGACCGCTCATGCCTGCTACAGTTTTATAGAGCCTTTGTACGATCGCGGTTGGAGTATGGTTGCATTGTCTACGGTTCGGCACGGGACAGTTATCTCTGTATACTGGATAGTGTCCACCATACAGGAATTCGTCTCGCCACAGATACATACCGCACCAGTCTAATACCCAGCATTTGTGCTGAGTCTGGTGAGCCACCGCTTTGCATCCGACGGCGTCTCCTCATGGTGCGACACTATATACATATTGCCGCAACTCCTGGCAGTCCCGTGTACGGCGTAGTTATTCATCCTAACTTTGAACGACTTTATACCAACCGTCCAAGAGCAACTAAACCGTTCAGCTACTTTGCAAAGGCTACATTGGAGGAATACGGTTTTCAGATGCCCTATTTTTATCACCAGGGTTGGAGTAAATCTCCTCCCTGGCTTTTAAAGAGGCCCAGAACAGTGTTAGAATTGTCGCGGTACAACCAGCTGTGTACCGCCGACAGTGTTTTTACCCGAACTTTTAGCCATGTTTTAAATCAGTTTCGCGATTTTACCCCGGTATACACGGATGGGTCTAAGCAGGCTAACGGAGTTGGCTGCTACGTAGTATTCCATCGAACGACTTATAAATACAAACTTAATAGCTGTTGCAGCGTGTACACTGCAGAATGTTACGCCTTGTTAAAGTCGCTCCAATATATGAAAGTAAGTCGCGGCACAAAGTACCTCATATGCTGTGATTCCCTCAGCTGTATCCAGGCAATGGGAAGCATGTACCCAGCAGATCGTCTTGTCCAGGATATACAGGACACCCACCGATCCCTTCAATCTTCTGGAAAGGAGGTCGTATTCTGCTGGGTACCCGGTCATGTGAGAATCTGGGGGAACGAGGCAGCTGATGAAGCTGCCAATTTAGCCTGCAACAAGGTCAGAGTTGACTCTGATCCGGTCCCAAAGTCTGACCTTGCCTCGGCGGAGAAAAGATTTGTTTTTGACATTTGGCAGAGGCAGTGGCTGGAGGTAGAGCATAATAAGCTCCGGCTGGTCAAACCGACCGTTCAGCCATGGAGCAGCTCCTTCCAGCGGGTGAGGAGGGATGAGGTCCTCCTTACTCGCCTCCGTATAGGGCACTGTCCTCTGACACACAGCTTTCTTCTCCGCCGGGAGGACCCTCCGGAATGTAATACCTGTGGCGTACCTCTGACGGTGCGCCATATTTTAATTGATTGTGTATTATTTTTAGACCTGAGGGCAGACGTTGGCCTGGCCAACGATTTGTCCCTCATTTTAAACAATGCGACCAGCAACGTGGCGTATGTTTTAAAATTTTGTGTATTGGCCGGTCTAACGCAGATCGGCCTAGTTTTAAGATGGATGGGTGGCCTCTTTACGGCCACCCACCCATATGCATTGTTTTTATTTTTTATATTGTTATAATTCATGTATCGCTGGTCACTATACAGTCAGTGAGACATGTAGTGTTTTTAACTCTCTTTTGAACCTGCTTGGCCTCTTTACAGCCATCCAGGTGTTGTACGGTCTAAAGTACCGGTGGCCCCTTTAAAGCCAAGTCTGATTTTATGATTTATTTTATTTGCTGTCTGTCTGGCCGAACCCTTTACAGTCGACTATGCAGACAGTATCTTAGTAAATTCTTAAGACACAGTAATAGCTTTTAATTGTTAGGGCGCTAATGACCCCGATGTCGACGCGCCTTAAAGCTACAACAACAACAACAACAACAACATAAAACAAAATTCTCACAATTAATATCCTTTCATTTCATAAATTAATGTATGAACACGTTATAACTCGTACTGCAGATTTCCTTAGTCGCATTTACATCAACCATACGCCTCTCCCGCCCGATTGTAGAGCCGGACACGTATCTGGATGTAGGTCCGCACACATCCAGTTCCCCCAGACACTCCGCCCGTGTAGAGCCGGACCCATACAGGTCCGCCAGACACGGATCCTGGATGTAGGTCCCCAGAACTGGATGTACATTCGGACCCGACTCCTTTAAAATCTCGGACCTGCCCATCTCTAGTCTGTAATATATTCGCAGTAGTCATGTCAAAAACCAGGTACATGTTTGTATATGTCTTTGAGAACCGGTATATAAAGATGCGAGTTAACAATTTAGAATTTTCTCAGTGTATAAAGAGAATAACATTTATCATCGAAGCAGAGACATTCTCAAAAGTATAAGAAAATAATCACCTTGTGCAGCGGTCAGTTCATATCGCTGGCGAATTTTTTCAGTTCCGTCAAATGATCAGAGTCTTAGGTATCCGAATGTGGTGAATATTTTACATCATCTTTATGATTTTCCCAGTGGTCGAAGAATAATCAAAACCGGGAAGACTAAACTAGAGTGATTTGTTTTAACATGAAATTCTATTGAACATCTTACTCTGACGGTCATTAGACGGAGGGTTTACGCTTTATAATGTGTGGAACGAAAACATTTTCCTCGGCTACGCCCATAGCTCAGTCAGTTTCCCAAGCTCGATAGTGATGGAAACTGAAGAGTTGCCCGAAACTTTCTGGAGACTAAACAGTTCTGATTTATCAATAACACATCCTGTGATGACTCGTTAAAATTAGTGAGCGGTTTGGTGGCTCGAAAGATTCCCGGCTCGAAACCTTATCTCTAACCCAACCTTCACCTATAGCACAGCCTGCTGTGTAATGTGAAATACACCTGAACGCTTCCGTGATTTTGTTTCCACGTTAAACTGTATGTCCCCTTTACCCGGTAGTATTACCAGATTAGGTTAGGGGAGCCACGGGAGAAGCGCAAGCAAGACTAATCGATACTTTGTCAAACTACCATTCTGGGTCTCCATGCCAATAATGCCATACGAATTAATAATTTTTAAATCGTGATCGATATAGCAATTCTAGATTAAAAAATTGGATAACTTCTTTTTTGCCAATTCGAAAAAAAAAAATACATTATCATGCAGCCCGATAAGTTCTTGATACACATTATCTGTTTCATAAACTTGAAAACAGCAGCACCGAGAGTTTAAAACTTATCAGGGAGCATCTATAATCTATGTAGCTCCATTTTGGCGTCCAGTGAACCCCTCCCCCCCCTCCACCCAACATGGCACCACGTTGCTTTAGGCTATAATCCTACCCCCAACCCCAACTAACATGTAGCTTCTTTCCCTGTTGATTCCAGAAGACATTTTGTGTTGTTTTCTCGTGTCAAACTATCGGTAAATTACATACGGAGATAATTAAATGATGGAAATAAAAACTTACATGCTGTTGTTTGTTCTGTACCTCATTTTAACTCTGACAAATAATATAAATGGAAAGCTACGTGGCCTGGATCGGACACCCCCACTCCTCCACGTAGCCCAGCGTAGCTTTAAAGCCAACCCCTCCCTCCCCCACTAGACTGACCCATGAAGTTTATGGACGCTCCCTCACCGGCCGAAATCCAACCCGTCCCTAGACCGCCAACTACCACCTCTCGAGAGCTATTAAATGCTTGGATTTGTTTCAGTATTCTGTATGTATTGTTGCATTTGGTCTCTGCTTTGTGAGAAGATGTAACTTCACAGCTCTAATTCTTCCAAATTTCTGAGGCAATTAGTATGAATCGTGTAATCGAAGAAAGATAATTTATCGGACTACTTAATAGTTTATTTGCCGCAATTCGCATAGAAGAAGTTATGTAATTAACCGACTTCAAAAAAGGAGGAGGTTCTCAATTCGTCTGATTTTTTTTTTTTTTTTTTTTTTTTTTTTTTTTTTTTTTTTTATGTATATTCAGCGATATCTTCGCCAATTTTGAACCGATTTAAATGAAATTTTTGTAGTGGATAGAGTATACCTCCAAAGTGGTCCCATATAAATTTCATTGAGAAACCAATCCTTCTACCCCTTAACTTTTATACAAACCCACACTTTTTATTCGATTTTGATGGAACTTTGGAAATGAATAGTAAAAAATAAACAGAAAAATACTGTCAACTTTTGGTTTGAAAAATTTGAACCCCTCTCACCCTATCCAACCCTTAATTTTTGCCAGTGTTCTTTATACAAAGCTAAAGTCGACACCATTTACCTGATCTCCATTAAAGTTGGCATATACATGTAATTTTTCATGGAAAAGGTTTCTGACCCAAAAAAATAAAAAAACACCCCTCTCTCCCTTTACATCCCTTATTTTTTATGCAAAACCACATTTTTATCCGATTTCAATGGAACTTTGGACATGTATAGTCAAAAATAAAGAGAAAAATACTGTCAACATTTGGTTTGAAAAATCTGAACCCCTCTCACCCTATCCACCCCGTAATTTTTGCCAATGTTATTTATACAAAACTATAGCCGACATCATTTAACTGATCTCCATTAAAGTTGTGATATACATGTAATATTTCATGGAGAATGTTTCTGACCAAAAAATAAAAAAGCCACCCCGTCTCCCCCTTTACACCCCTTAATTTTATAGAAACCCATATTTCATATCTGATTTTGATTGAATTATGACAATGTATACTTTCAAACACACAGAAAAATCTTTTCCGCATTTGGTCTGCCAACCCCTCTCCCTCCTTCCAACCCCTTAATTTTTGTCAATGTGTTTTGTTTTTTTTTAAAAATAAAAACCTACAGTCGCCACTATTTGACCTATTACCATGAAAGTTGGCGCTTATATGAATTTTTCACGAGGAAGGTTTCGGACGAAAAAAACCATCCCCACTCCCCAATAAACGGTTTAATTTTTATACAAACCCAGAGTTTTTATCCAGTTTAGATAGAACTTAGCAAACTTTTACTGTAAAACAAAGAGAAAAATAATGTCAGCTTTTGGTTTGCAAAAAATGAACCCCTTTTCCCCATTTCCGCCCCTTGACTTTTGTCAATTTTCTTTTTGAAAAGCTACAGTTGACACCATTTGACCGATCTTTACGAAAGTTGGCACATACATGATTTTTTTTTATGGAGAAGATTTTGCCCAAAAAATAAAAAAACTACCCTAGCTCCCCTTTTACATCCCTTAAAGTTTGTACAAACCCACATTTTAATCCGATTACTGTGGAACTTCACATGTGTTTACTTTAAAGCAAATAGAAGAAGAAACATACTACTCACATTACTTTGACAAAAACACAAACCCTATTCCCCTTTCTACCCCTTTAATTACTGTCAATTTTCATTATATATAGCTACGGTTTCTATCTGATTTTGAAGGAAGTATGCACATGTATACTTCAAAACAAACAGAAAAATATTGTCTGCGTTTGGTTTAGAGAAGCCAAACCTCTCTTCCCCTTTCCACCCCTTTAATCTACACAAAGCACAGTTTCTATCTGATTGTGAAGAAAATTTGTACACATATACTTTAAAAAATACATAACAATTGTGTTTAAATTAGGTTGCAGAAGCCGAACCCCTCTTCCCTTCTACCCCCACCCCTCCTAATTTCCAATTTTCTTTATAGATATCTACCGTTTTTATCAGATTTTGATGGAACATTGCAAATGTATACTTAAGAACAAAGAGAAACATTCTGTTACAACACCCAACGTCTCACTCCCTTACCCCATTTAATTTTTGTAAATGTTATTTACACAAAGCTACAGTTTATATCTGGTTTCGATGGAACTTTGCACATGTATATTTTAAAACAAAGAGAAAAATGCTGTCCACACTACCTTAACAAAAACCAACCTACTCTTCACCTCCACACCCCTTAATTATTTTTTATATTCACCTAAAAATTTTATAAGGATATCAATAGAAATTTAAAAACGTATACTTTAAATCAATCAGAAAAGACAGTCTACAGTTGGTATACAAAAGCCCAATCCCTCTTGTTCTTTACCCCCATCGTTTATAATTTCCAATGTTCTTTACAAAATCCACAGTTTTATGTACCGTCAAAATCAATTAAGATATTTTTAAATCATTGCAGTATATTTATAAAATGTATGTGTCCTAATGTCTCAACATGTACTTCAGATTTCAACTTGGACCCCGAGCTTTTACGTTGTGAAAACCAATTAAATATCTATTTTTTTCTGTGTGATGCCGGAACGAACAGATATATTCCAGAGACAGATTTGTGTATGTGGTATGTATTAATGTCCAGATGTTACATGTTTCGATTATCGAGCAGCAGCTTTAACAGATGTTATAATTAGATCGAAACACAGCCTGGACCAAAATGTAAACTGACATTCCTTAACACAGCATCAAATTATACCCCATTTTGAAAGTCGTTATAAAGACAGATTTTTTTTTAAGCATTCGCTTTAACCACTGTGCTACCAGGAAGTTCGCAAAATGAGATCTGCTGCGGCATATTTAAATACAAGTTAACTATAATACCACTAAAAATTTAAAAATAAAATAATTGTTTAAAAAACATAAAAACCGCCTTCAAAAAAAAGGGCACAAAAAATTTTAAAATAACTTTATACCTTGCTTAGAAGAAAGTAAATCTAAACGGACAATATTTTACATTACTGTTAATGAAATTTTTACATTAATTAGTTATTTTTGGAGTCGGTGCCAGCCAAAACAAGAAAAACAAAATGATAAAAACAATAATAAATAACAATAATATATAAAACATCATCTTACTACTTACCTATAGTTAATTCTAGAAACATTTTTCAACAAAACTGAAACATATAGATGAAACATCGATATTACACTAACTATAAAGTATTTACTGCATGATGCAACCTACCAACTATCACTATAGCGCCAGAGATAGGCCTGGATGACCAACGAGGCCGAGCCACAGATAACATACCGTTAATTTGTTTCCCTAAGCTGTCACTTGCAATAAAACTATCTTCCTCACGACATGCTGTAAAATATTTGGAATTTTTGTTCGAACTCTCGGTTCGCCTCGAACACCAGATAAAGTTCAGTAACTCGATCTGCGTAATCTGATAGCTGGCACCGACTCCAAAAATAACTAATTAATGTAAAAATTTCAATAACAGTAATGTAAAATATTGTCCGTTTAGATTTACTTTCTTCTAAGCAAGGTATAAAGTTATTTTAAAATTTTTAGTGCCCTTGTTTTTGAAGGCGGTTTTTATGTTTTTTAAACAATTATTTTATTTTTTTAGTCCGTTGGCCCGTGACAGAATAGCAATTTTGATTATTAATATTAATGAGTCACAACAGGAAGTGTTATTTATATATTTCCGACCTCGTATTACCTAGCGGTAAGAGATACAACTCCTACCCACCAGTCTACTTTTATCACTTTAATTTAATTTAATTGCAATGGAGCACAGGCTCCAGTGGCAATTTCCCTACACCCCCATCTTCCCCCTATCCTGCACCCACCTACATTTGCCAATCCCTGATACCCTTACCTAAAAAAGAGAATCTTCCCACCCCTTTGTGCCTGAAATCGAGTGCCAGCTTGTGGTCATGGTCATCTTTTCCCTTCCATGCACTACTTTTCATACATACTCCAATATCGTTCGATGCCTCATCGCCAGTATACGCCCTGTACACTCCCATAACCCTCCTCATCCTCCTCCTGTCTTGCAATGAATCCCATTTCAGCTACTTTATCATATCTGTCACTGATTGCATTCTGCGATAATTTCCAGAAACAAATCTAGCAGCCCTTTTTTTCACCCTCTCCAACTACTGTATTTGATACGCAAAATCATCAACGGCATGCAGCAGGCAACGGGAAACCACTGCATTAAAGACCCAAAGGGTATCCCGAGGACATGTAATCCTCTCAAGTTCCATATATCATGATGGCTTCTACCTGGGTAAAATATTCTGGAGGTAAAATAGTCCTCGATCTCCGGGTGGGGACAGCACAGGGAGGAGTCATCAGAATGGATAAAACATTCTACGAGTCGGAGTGTGGAATGTTAGAAGTCTGAATAGGGCAGGTAGGTTAGAAAACTTAAAAAGGGAGATGGAACAACTTAAGTTAGATGTTGTTGGGATTAGTGAGATTAAATGGAAGGACGCACAGGATTTCTGGTCTGGGGAACACAGGATAATTAGTACACAAGCTGTCAATGGTGTCACTGGCGTAGGATTTGTGATGAACAAAAAAATAGGGAAACGGGTGAGTTATTATGAACAGTTTAGTGACAGGATTACTTTGATGAGGTTAGAAACTAAGCCCGTCCCAACCACATTAGTACAAGTTTATATGCCAACATCACAGGAAGATGATGAAGAAATAGAAAAAATATATGCTGAAATTGAAGAATTAATCCAATATGTGAAGGGGAGGAAAATCTAACAATCATGAATGATTGGAATGCTATAGTGGGAGAAGGAAAAGAGGGGAATACTGTAGGAAGTTTTGGTCTAGCAGAAATAAATGATCGAGGAAGCAGGTTACTAGAATTTTGTGAAAGATATAAGCTAGTAGGGGCAAACACACTGTTTAAGAATCATGCAAGAAGAATATGAACCTGGAAAGGTCCGGGGGATACAGGCAGATATCAGCTAGATTATATCATGGTCAAACAGAGATTCAGGAATCAAGTTCTAGACTGTAAAGCAGACCCAGGAGCAGACATATACTCTGACAATAATTTGATAATAATGAAGTGCAGGCTGAAATTTAAGCGAATAAGGAAACAGTATAAGCAGAACAGACTGGAAGTGAATAAACTAAAAAAATCTAGCATGAGAGAAAAATTTGCTGAAATGGTAGACTTAGGTCTAAGAAGTAACTGTGAATGGAGCTCAACCGAGGATGAATGGAATGCATTAACGACCGAAATATAGAAAGTTGGTAAAGAAACATTAGCCTTTAGGGAACAAGCTGCCCAAAAACCTTGGATCACAGAGGAAATTTTGGAGCTGATGAATCAGAGGAGAAGGTACAAAAATGCTCAGGATGATAGCAAAAAAAAAAAAAAAAAAAATGGCTACAAGAAAAGTGTGAAGAAGTTGGTCGTAGGTAAAGTATATGTTGCATATAGAAAAATCAAACAGAATTTTGGAGAAATGAAGAAAATGGGTATGAACATTAAATCTGCCGATGGGAAACCTCTTTTAAGCTCAGAAGATTGAGCTAACCGATGGAAAGAATACATTGAGAAACTGTATGCTGCGGACGACTTGAATAATAGTGTAATGGAAAAGGAAGGCGAAGTCGACATTGATGACTTAGGAGATCCTGTTTTGAAGACAGAATTTAATAAAGCTCTGAATGATTTGAAAGTAAATAAGGCAGTTGGAATAGATGGGATCCCTGCAGAACTTCTTAAATCCCTAGGAGAGGAAGGAATTGAAATATTATTCAAGCTGATATCAAATAATTGTGAAACAGGAGAAATTCCAATTGATTTTAATAAAAATATCATCTTCACACTTCCAAAGAAAGCACAAGCTGACAAATGTGAGAATTTTCGCACCATTAGTCTAACAACACATGCTTCAAAATTACTGACCAGAGTAATATACAGTAGGATGGAAAGGGTAGTAGAAGAAATAGTAGGTGAAGATCATTTGGGTTTAGGAAAAATCGCAGTAAAAGGGAAGCAATTCTGTCTCTAAGAATAATACTTGAAGGACGGATCAAGAAAAACAAAGATACTTTTATGGCGTTTGTTGATTTAGAAAAAGCTTTTGATAATGTTAGGTGGGACAAGATGTTCAAAATTTTAAAGAAGTCAGGTCTAAAGTATCGTGATAGAAGAAAACTCTATAAACTATGTAAGAATCAAGTGGCTATAATAAAAGTAGAGAATCACGAGAGACATGCATCAGTTAAAAAGGGTGTGAGACAAGGTTGTAGTCTAACCCCGTTAATATTCAACTTTGTTGTAGAAGAAGCAATGAAGAAAGTCAAAGATAAATTTCCATGTGGCATAGGTTTTCAGGGAGAAAAAATCAGTATGCTACGATTTGCTGATGACATTGTCTTTTTAGCAGAGAGGGCTGAGGATATTGAGAAATTACTGAATGGCATGAACAAAATACTGGACGAAGATTTTAGACTGAATATGGCTCAAAGCAAGACTAAAGTGATGAAATGTAGCAGAAATGATACCAATACTAGTAGGTTAAATATAAAAATAGGATCGGATGCAATAGGAGAAGTAAGTGAATTATGTTACTTGGGAAGTAAAATTACAACCGATGGCCTGAGCAGTAATTATGTTAAAAACAGAATACCATTATTCATTAGAATAACGAATAGGAATGGTCCCAATACGCTACCCTGCGGCACTCCCATTTTTAATTCCACTTCTTTTGATACTGCATTTCCTACCCTAACTGTGTTCTACATTTTAAAAATTCTTCTTCCCAGCAAATCACTTTCTCATCCACTCCATTTGTTTTTACCTTATCTATTACCATTTTATGACTCACTCTGTCAAACACCTTTGACAGTTCCAGTGCTACACTATTTATTTGGCCTCCCTTGTCCATTTCATCGGAAATATCCTGCATATATCCCACCAACTGAGATGTGAATGAATATCCTTGCCTGAACCCATGTTGCCTGCTTGAAAACCACTTACGTTCCTCACATATATTTCTGATGTGGTTGCATATCAATCTTTCCATTAATTTACCTACCACTGATGTCAAACTGATTGCCCTGTAATTCTCAACGCTATTTCTCACCCTTCCATTATGTACCGGTACTACTATTCCACTTTTCCAGTCCTGTGGTAAGCAGCAAGTATCCAGACTCAATTTAAATAATATTTCAAGATAAGGTACAATGTCACATCCGGCTATCTTTAAGATATCCGTAGTAATATTATATACACCAGCCCCTTTATGTTTCTTCAGCTTTCTTTTTTCCTTTATGATTTCCTCAGGATGAATTTCAAATTTTTTAGCATCTTCATTTCTAATTGTGTTGTTAAGCTCCGAATTAGACCCTCCAGTTTCTGATTCATTGTCCCTAATGGTTTCACTAAACCAGTTACTTAAAATCTCTGCCTTTTTAAAATCCTCAGTAATTTCTTCTCCATCCTTATCTATAAGCATCTATACTCCTTCCCTTCCCCTCAGTTTCCTGATATAGCCATAGAAATTTCTAGATGCCTCAGTCAATGGTCCTCCTGCTCTGGCAATACTCTTCACTAACCCATCTTTAACTACTTTATTTGCTGTTATCAAGTCCTTGTTTAGTTGTGTTAAATATTCCCTACTACCCTACAGTCTCTTAACTCTGTTATGTTCTCTTCTTACCAACCTCTTTAACCTCCTCACTTCCCTATTATATTATATAGGTTCCCTACTTGTCTTTATTTTCTGCCTTGGAATAAATTTTTCTTTCCCCTTTGTTATTATCTCCTTGAACTCTTCCCACCTTGACTCTACTGTACTTGTACCTTCCTTCCATTTGCTGAATTGTTCTCTGAAATATCTCTTCAAATTTGAAACCTGTGCCTTTTTATAATTGTACCTATTTCCCCCTTCAAATTTGGCTGCTGTTTTACTGAATCCTCTAATATCCATCAGAACTGCGCCATGATCACTTATTCCTTCAGTTACTTGACACCCCACAAGGTTTTCATTGGGCTTAATTAGAAATTTATCCAAAATATTTTGTCCCCTAGTGTTTTGCTCAACCACTTGTGTAAGTCCTCCTTCCCTTATTAAGATATTTGCAAATCTTTGTTCCCTTGTGTTATTTTTCTTATTTCCTTCCCAGTTTACACCTGGTAAATTTAAATCCCCACCAATGATGATCATTCTTTGGTAACCTCTGAAATCTGAGTATGAATTTAATTTCTCCCCAAGAGCCTCATCTTCATCTGTTATTCTTCCACCACAGTAAACAGCCAACACTCTGATCTTTTCTTATTTATTACCCCAGAAATCTACCCCAAGTAACTCATGGTCTTGATCTATGAACACCAGTGAACTGTGGTAGTTTTTGCTAACTAGTATGAAAACTCCTCAACCAATTGCTCCTCTATCTCTGCGGTACACTCCGTAACCATCAGGAAAAACCTCACTGTCTAGTACTTCTTCTCTTAACCAACTCTCTATCCCAATTATTACTTGTGGTTCATATATCTCTATTAAGTTTGCAATTCGATTACTTTGTTCATTACACTTCTACAGTTTACCATTAACACCCTTACTACTGGCTTTTCATTTTCAGCATTTATCTCCTCTTTCCCAGTTTAGCCCAGACAGTTATTGTTTCAGCCACTTCATCTATTTCCTTAACATTTGTGACTTTTCCCTTCGTGAATCTGCTATCAGTATCACTTTGATAATCTATTTTTATCCCTTCATCAGCAGCCCCTAACCTAAAAAAGGCACATTCCTGACCCCATCATCACTGGAAATGGGCTCCCTCACTGCTTTAGCTAACAACTCAGAAAGTACTCCCTTCATTTTCTACTTATGTTTCATAATACATTGGGTCTAAACAGTGAAAAGCAATGTCCCAGACCCTATATTGAACGACTGAACAGTAAACAGCATCCTAAATATCTGCACATAGAAGCATGCTCACAGAAACGGGAGGAAAGTTTTACATGTTGTATCAGATCCCACATATTATTGTAGTAATCTGATAAGGTAATTAAGAATGTTTACACATTTTTTCTTAGACCAGTGTAAGCTACCCTTCGCTCTATTTTCGAGATTCAGTTAAAATCCGACAAAGTTTGAGGTTAACATCAGTACACGATACCATAGTTAAAATCGAAATAACAACACTTTAAGTTCAGAAAAGTAAATAAGTAGCACATAGCAAACATAAATAAGAAGTTTCTAGTAAAATATAAACCTTAAATTACAATAAAGCAATGATATTCCAGCAGAAAATGGGTTATTCCAAACAAAAGTAAACTTTCACTATCAGATCCTAATATTGGTTAGGGAGATATTTTTAACAGATTTTAAGGAAGTAAATGTTAAATAACAGTAACTATGGTACCTAAGCAAACTTTTTATCACAACTACTAAACATTATTCCAGAGGGAAATAAATAATTTCACTATAAAGCAAATCTAACCCTTAAATTTTGCCATATACCAGATTTTGCTATTTATGAATAGGTTTTAATACAGTAAAGACTGTGAGAAGCTAATAAGAGCCAGGCCTAAACTTACAATAACAGTAACTTCACAGTAAAATATAGTTCGAAGAGATTTTGAAGAAATAAATACGATTGCTGGATAGCAGACTGAAGCAGTTTCCATAAAAGATTTTAGTCCTTTTAAGTAGTTTCAGGAGTTAAAAAGTATATGAAAGTGCATTAAATAATCGTCCCTTACAGTTTTAATATGTTCCAAGTAGTTTAAACCTGGAGAAATATGAAAAATCAGTAAAACTAGGAAGCCGGTAAACAGACGTGAAAAATCAAACCTTTCAGCATTAATTCCAACACTGTTAAACCATTTTGAAAGCGATAAGAACAGGAAAAAGCTAGTAGATACACGTAATTAAATTTCTAGAACAATTAAAAGTCATTTTACTAACCTGCTGTTTGTTATTCCAATTTCGAAATAACTCGCCAGAGGCACCGTACACAAAATATGCTTTTACACTAATTTTAAACACTGTCACACGATATAAAGTAAATAATAAATTAAAACAGTCCGAAAGAGAATTAAATTCATCTAAATCTCGTAGTTTCCAACCGTTTTAAGAGCTTAAATGGTTATTCAAACATATAAAATAGGCCACTCAACTTTGCCATTTTTTTATTCAAAAGCCTACCAAGATTTCGAGGTAAAAAGTAGTTTGCCTTAAAGACCCACTCTTTTAGTTTCACATACCTTAATTTCATGTCATTTAACGCAATAGAACTGATGTTAGAGAATTTTCAAAACCACACGACAACAGCTCACATGGCAGGGATAGAATATTTTATTGTGCCCAAGATATCACACCCAGGAAGATGGGACAACTTTTAAAACAGGTATTTTGATACATGCTACACTTTAGTAATTTTTCCGGTTTGATAAATTACATACCTTCAGAGTTATACATAGATATACATATTCAATAAAATGGCGGAGGTGTGAAATTTCTGTTTTTAGTGATAACTCAGTCAGTTCCTAACCGATTTGAATAAAATTTACACTTTTGAGCGGTTAAAATCCGGGACAACACTTTGATCATAGTTTCATGTTTATAACTTATGCCGTTTGTAAATTTCTAAAATTTTCTGAACATGTCGCAATCAGGGGAAGAT
>CM061921.1:195384512-195455377 GCA_031002005.1 Vandiemenella viatica
GCAGCGACTTGAAATTTTCTTGATATTGGACCACTATAGGTGGAATATGGGCCGATCTCTTAGCTGGCGGGGTAGGTGTTTCCTCAGTCTGCAGTGGCTGGAATGGACTGTTGGTTTCCATTACCAGCTCCGGGTCCAGTGCGGGTGGCGGCTTTGCTGTGCGGCGGGGTGTTATAAATCCTTCCGCGTCTGGTTGCCGCGCTTTGTGTCGGTTTCCTCTGCTTGCGGCAGCAGTCGTCTCCTTGGGGGTATTAGCTTTTTTGAAAGTTTGTCTGCAGTGGTGTATAAGGCGTCTGGAATGGGAATGTTTGCGGCCGAGTACTCGGTCGTCCTCTTCTTCTTCTTGTTTGCTTTCTTCTCTTTGCTGGCAGAAGCACTGGAAAGCTGTTGTACTGGCACGCTGACTTTCGAACCACTTGCGCGTTGTTCGTTCCTCGGTTGCTTTACTTTCCCCGCTGTGATCGGTGAGGTTCTTCTCTTCGATGCGGCGGGGGTCTACTGATCCGTGGGCAGGCCGGTTCGTCGTGAGCGTTATCCTTACAATTCCGTCGGGGTCCACCCTCAAGTCCTGTGGGAACTGCCTGGTCGTCGTCAGTGTTGTTCCGTCCGCTTCAAAGTCCGGTAGGGATAGCCGGGTCGTCACCATTGCCGCAGCTCCCGCCGGCAAAGTCGAGTACGCTGGGGCACTTGGCCCGCCTGGCGCGGAAGAAGCGGCTAGCGTATTCCTTGTCGCACATCTACACGTTACGATGGTCAACTCGGAACGAATCGACGCGCGCAAGCAGACCGAATGAATGCGACTCAACACTCGGGCTCCAGTCCACTCCTTAAATACCCTCACCTCCGTGCTAGAAGATTAGGTTGTTTTCACACAGCCCAACTACGCAGCAGATGGCCCTCGCAATTTCCAAGCACGCCAGTTCAAATGGGCAACCGCTTCCAGCGGGCTCCCAGCACCGCCAATGCCAATCCAACACCATGCTTGTCCAAATATGCAACAGCATTTATTATTTACTTACCGGTATACTTCTTCTTGGAAGTCATTGTTTGTTCCATGAGACTATAACGGCAATAGTACGTGAACCACTTGAATAAATCAATAGCACCACGTCGAATTGAAAGGATGATCCTCTTTGCCCTGAGACTATAACGGCAATAGTGTGTGAGCCTCTTTAACACATCAATAGCACCACGCGGAATTGAAATGATTATCGTGTGCTCTCTAACACTATAACGGCAATAGTATGTGAACCAGTTGAATACATCAATTGCACCACGCGGAATTGAAAGGATGATCCTCTGTTCCATGAGACTATAACGGCAATAGTATGTGAACCACTTGAATAAATCAATAGCACCACGTGGAATTGAAAGGATGATCTTCTGTGCCCTGAGACTATAACGGCAATAGTGTGTGAACCTCTTTAACACATCAATAGCACCACGCGGAATTGAAAGGATTATCGTGTGCTCTCTAACACTATAATGGCAATAGTATGTAAACCACTTGAATACATCAATAGCACCACGTGGAATTGAAAGGATGATCGCCTGCTCCCCGAGACTATAACGCCAATAGTATGTGAACCACTTGAATATATCAATAGTAGCACGCGGAATTGAAAGGATGATCCTCTGTTCATTGAGAGTATAACGCCAATAGTAAGTGAACCACTTGAATACATCAATTGCACCACGCGGAATTGAAAGGATGATCGCATGCTCCCCGAGACTATAACGCCAATAGTATGTGAACCACTTGAATATATCAATAGTAGCACGCGGAATTGAAAGGATGATCCTCTGTTCCTTGAGAGTATAACGCCAATAGTAAGTGAACCACTTGAATTCATTAATGGACTTAAAAACGGATATCATCCTGAGTGCCAACTGTTAAAAGAATTACTGAAATATGGTATTTGATGTCTATCGATGTCCAATGTGTGCCTCCATACAGTAAAACTTTAACAAAATTCAGATTTTCTGTGTGATAATGTTTAATATAAAAAGGAGAGTAAGGTATATGTGACTACTTTTTATGGCAGACACCTGCAAGCCAATGCACATCTGTCAGGCATATAACAAGATACCGAAGAAGTCGGTTAGAGACAATGCAATCGCTGTCATTAATCAAGAATGATGCATCTCAAACACATTTTCAACATCCACGTCGACACGGATATTCCGTTCAACGTATTTAAAAACTTCGTGGAAATACCTAGAATTTCTTGGAAAGTACCACAATGGCTTTGGTTGATTTTTTAATTAAATAACCGAGCACACTAGTAATGGCTGAAGCATGAACAAGTTTGCTAGGACATAAAACGTCAAAGAACAAGGAAATGTTAGTGTATGAATCCCAACCCATACTTCTTAAGAAAGACTGTAGTTTGGATTGTCAGGCTACAATGCTCAGACATGTGGCTTATGAAGTTGTAACCAATCGAAAAATTGACAATCAGTGATGCTGTTATGCTTCCAAATGATTTGTTGTGTTGGTAAGTACATTTCAAAATTTCGTACTGGATTCAAGTCTAAATTATTATGCTGGCCGGCCTCGGTAGCGTAGGGGCTAGAGTGCTAGCTCCACGTGCCGAAGGTCGCCGGTTCGAATCCGGCCGCGGGCATGGATGTTAAGTGTTGTGTGTCTGTGTGTGTGTGCTGTCCGTCCTGTGGCGTCCGCACTTTGAAGACTATATAAACACTGGATTTAACTGATTCACTGGAAGCTTTAATATAACACATTCAGCTGGCTGTATGGCCTCAGCTGCCAAAAGCCATTAAAAAAATATATATATATAAATTATTATGCAACCCTGTTAGCAATGTAATTATCTTAACAGATAAGCCGAAAGGGGTTGAGAAAGACTAAATTGGTTAAGAAGATAATATAACGATACACTGACTGAGAGGTGCCTGTTGATACGCGTTTCATTTTGGAGTTGGGAACGCCTGATATTACGTACTAAGACTTTCACCGAGTAGCATTCAGCAAGAAATGTTCGTTCTTTGGCAGTTAGATTAATGGACTGGTGTATACTTTAACATGAGGCGATAAACACTGTGATTCAAACGGAATTTCTACACACCACATTACAACCAAACGTTGCGTCTTCCCTTAAAACTTTGTCATCCGAAATATGGTGGAATATAGAATTTCACATATTCTTATTTAAATCAAATTTCCTTCACGCGAACATAGTGTGTATAATAGTGCAAAACAACGTGAGGTAAAGGAGGAGATTCTCAGCGCCTGTTGTCGGTAAAGCGCATTCTAGACAGCGATTCATAGTTCGAATCTTGACACATGTATACAGAGGAGATACCCGCCACAGGGCGACATGTAAACTGAATTTTAGGAACACTGAGAGGGTTTTAATATAAGGGCGCCCTAAAGTGAAAATAAATGAGAACCCAAAACCCAAACATTTAACGACACATAGTGGTAAAGCTGCCTAGGCAGACGGCCACGCAAACATAAGGCCACAGCACGATGGCAGAAAAGTTAGTTTCGAAAAAAGGACGCGCCACCTGGAGAACCAAGATAATACAAAATCACAAAATGTTAATAATATTGTATGAATAGTGTAATTTTTGTAAATTAGTATAAATAATGTGGTAAATAGTAAATTTGGTAGATATTGGAGAAATATTTAGGCTCAGATGACTGCAAGATTCCCACTAAAAAGAGTCACTTGCGAACAACCTCCGAAAGGAAGGCGGAAGAGCGGAGAGTGTTCCAGACCACCCTCTTGCCCTTGGGATTGGAAACTACATTTAGGCGGACTAATCAGATATGATCAGCGGAATAGGAATGCAGAAGGCAACGGGAAGACACTGTATTAAAGACCCAAAGGGTATCCTGAGATCATGTAATCCTCTCAAATTATATATTGTATGATGTCTTCTTCCTGGGTAAAATATTCCGGTGGTAAAATAGACCCCAGTCGGATCTACAAGTCATCAGAATAGATAGAAACATTCTAGGAGTCAGAGCGTGGAATCTAAGAAGCCTGAAAAGGGCAGGTAATTTAGAAAACTTAATAAGGCAGTCAGAACGACTTATCTTAGATGTCATTGTTGTTAGGGACATTAAATGGAAAGATGCACAACATTTCTGGTCTGGGGAACACAGAATAATTGACACAATAGCTGTCGATGTAGTTACTGGTGTAGCATTTGTAATTAACAAGAGTGTAGGGAAGCGGGTTACTTATTGTAAACAGTTTAGTAAACATCATTATTTTGATGATGGTAGAAATTAAACTCGCTCTAATCATTTTAGTACAAGTGTATGTGGTAACGTCACAGGAAGATGATGAAGAAATAGAAAAATATGCACTGAAATTGAAGAATTAATCCAATACGTAAAGAAGGAGGAAAACCTAATTACTATGGGTGATTGGAATGCAGTACTGGGAGAAGAAAAATAGGGAAATACTGTAGGAAGTTTCCGTCTAGGAGAAACGAATGAGTGAGGAGGCAGGTTGTTAGAATTTTTTGAAAAATATAAACTAGTCGTAGCGAACAAACTATTTAAGAACCGTGCAAGAAGGATATACACCTGGAAACGTCCAAGGAATACAGGTGGACGTGAGCTAGATTATATCATGGCCAAATAATCTAGATTGTAAAGCATACACAGGTACAAACGTTGATCAAAAAGTGATGAAGTGCAGGCATCAATTCAAGATAGTAAAGGAGCAACACAAGTAGAACAGACTGGAAGTGAAGAAACTGCAGACAAACTAACACGAGACAAAAATTTGCGTGACATAGTAGACATGGGTTTTCTGAAAAGAGTGCAATTGAAGACGAATGTAATACATTGAAAGAAATAATCAGGGCTGATAAAGAAACATTACGCTTAAGGAATAAGCCGCCCGAAAACCTTGGATCACATAAATATTTTTGGAGTTGATGGATGAGAGGAGAAGGCACAGAAATGCTTAGGATGAAGCAGGAAGAGATCATTGCAAATAACTTATAAATCAGATAAACAGGAAATACAAAAACAGCAAAAGAACAATGGCTGCAAGAAAATTCCGAAGAAGTCGAAAAGGAAAGGGTCGTAGTTAAAGTAGGTGTGGCGTATAGGAAAGATCAAACAAAATTTTGGAGATGTATAAAAATTAAAGCTGCCGATGGGAAACGTCTTTTAACCTCAGAAGACAAAGATGACCGATGGAATGAGAAATTGATGGGGGCAATTTGAATGATATTTTACTGGAAGAAGAAAGCGAAGTCGACATTAATGACTTAAAAGATCCTGTTTTGAGGACAGGATTTCATCGATCAATTTGAAATCAACTAAGGCAATTTATGAGATTAATGCAGAACTTCTAAAATTCCTCGGAGAAGAAGGAATCCAAAGATTATGCAAACTGATGTCAAAGTTATGAAACAGGAGAGATTCCAACTAATTTTAATAAAAGTAACTTCTTCACACTTCCAACTAACTCCAATATCATATGCTTCAAAATTACTGATCAGAATAATATACAGAATATTGGAAAGTACAGTAGAAGGGATAGTAGGCGAAGATCAGTTTGGGTGTAGAAAAAACCGCTGTACAAGAGAAGCGATTCTGGCTTTAAGATTAATACTTGAAGATCAGATCAATAAAAACAACTTTTTATGGCGTTCATCGATTTAACAAAAGCTTTTAATAATGTTAGATGGGAAAACATGTTCCAAATTTTGATAAACTCGTGTCTAAAATACCGAGATAGAAGAATACTTTATAATCTATCTAAGATTCAAGTGGCTATAGTAAAAGTAGGGAATCATGAGAAACATGCATCAGTTAAAAAGGGTATGAGACAAGGTTGTAGTCTATCGACGTTAATATTCAACTTGTATGTAGAGGAAGCAATAAATAAAGTAAAAGAGACATTTTCTTGTGGCATAAGGAGAAAAAATCAGTATGCTACGATTTGCTGATGACATTGTCTTGTTAGCAGAACGGGCTGAGGATATAGAGAAGTTTCTGAATGGCATGATCAAAATACTGAAGGAAGATTTTGGACTGAATATAAATCAAAGCAAGACAAAAATGATGAAATGTAGCAGAATTGATAGCCATAATAGTAGATAAAATGTAAAAATAGGAGCAGATGTGATAGGAGAAGTCAGTGAATTCAGCTACTTAGGAAGTAAAATTACAGCTGATACGTGAAGCTGGAATGATATTAAATGAAGAACAGCACTAGCAAAAAGAGCCGTCATGAAATAGAGAAATCTTTTAGTTTCAAACATTGATCTAGGACTTAGAAAGAACTTTTTGAAACTCTATGTGTGGAGCCCAGCATGTCCATATTTTGAGACATGCAGAATTCTTTAATTTGTTAGTGAGCGAACAGTCGAAGGTAAGAAATTTACAGAGATTATGAAGTAGGAAGCAGATAATTGAAGATATGAGTTTTAAGGAGTATGTTGAGATGAAGAGGTTAGCTTTAAGACAGGAATTGATGGAGAATTGCATCAAACCAATTGTCGATAGAATTGACTGTGGACCTCTGGTTTAGAGCCGTGTTGAGGGTCTGAACCTGAGACTACGGCGGTTCGGTGATAGTCATGGCTGCAGATTCCTCGATCTTCGCCCTGGGGTTGAGTCATGTAGGGATCCCTTGGATAGATCAGGTGTGCACTACACACGTGAATCGACTACTCGTACACGGGTGGCAGGGGCCATGTGGAGTGAATTGGGGGGTTTTATAGAATGTGGGAGGATGACTTTGAACAGGAAATTCATTTACAGACAGCCCAGATAAATTCAGCACCGCGTGTTAGGGGTAGCTTAAAAGAATCTCGAACATTAAAAGTTTTAGTAGTTAACTGCAGAAGTGTTTGTAATAAACAGCCTGAACTCGAAAACGTTATTCGTAGTACAGATGCTGATATCGTAATAGGCACTGAAAGTTGGTTCAAACCAAATTTAAGTTCTGCTGAAGTCTTTAATAACAGCATGAACGTTTTCCGTAAGGATAGGTTGCATTCCTATGTAGGGGGAAAGGGTGTTTATAGCTGTTAGTAAGTACCTCCCATGTAACAAAAGAGATGTCGATACTGTTTGCGAAATCTTATGGATTAAGCTCAATGTAGCTAGGACAAAACTTGTGATAGGCTAATTCTATCGTCCACCAGATGCAGGCGTAACTATTGCCGAAGCCTTAAGAAATAATGTAAATAATATAACTCGTCAATTTTCGGACCAT
This sequence comes from Vandiemenella viatica, assembly GCA_031002005.1. Taxonomy (NCBI): domain Eukaryota; kingdom Metazoa; phylum Arthropoda; class Insecta; order Orthoptera; family Morabidae; genus Vandiemenella; species Vandiemenella viatica. Next base: position 195,391,730 of record CM061921.1, read on the forward strand.
ACAATTATGCTAGGTGGTGACGTCAACTTGCCATATATCGACTGGACAAATTACGTTCACGTTACTGGTGACAGTGATAAAGCAGCTTGCGAATTCATTCTAGACCTTTTCTCAGATCACATACCTGAGCAGCTCGTAACTCAACTAACGCGATGCCTCAACGGTAACGAAAATATTTTAGACATTCTCGTTACAAATAGGCCTGAATTATTCACAGACGTTTCTACCACACGGGAATAAGTGATCACGAAGCTGTAATTTTAAGTAATATTATCAACCATGCGCAAAAAAAAAGAAAGGATCGTTTACATATTCGAAAAGACTTCAAAAGAGTGTCTTAGATAGTTTTTGAGGCATAATTACCTTACCTTTATAGTAGCAACAGGCTCCGTTGAAGAAATGTGGCTTTTTTTTAATAATAAAAAAAAGCACGGGGGAGCCCCTATAACCCGCTCCTCTAAGCATGGCGGCCTTCCTGTTACCTACTGGTCGCCTCTGCACATGCATTAAGTTAGTAATTCTATAGGTGATCACAGGAACGTGATTGTGATGTATTCCATGCGTCCAGGCGTCCACCCGTTTACATGGGTTCATCGGATTATATAGATAGAAACTTTTGAAAGAAGATACAGGGCAGAGGGGTAAAAGTGCAAAGGTTTTACCCTTAGGAAAAAAAAACCTCTGCAATAGGTAGGTGAGAAAATAAGAGCGGCTGGCTAAGATACTGCCAGTACTGCGACAGATTCTATGCTACAAGGTTCGGATGTATGAGGGATTTGTTAGTTTTGTTAGGATATGGTAACATGCAACAACTTACAGATGTGGCATCGATTTATAGGTATAGTCAGGGGGTGCCCGACTATAAGCGCACAGGTGACATAACCGCACAAGGTCTATAATCCTCTACATGCTGCAAACATGGTGTCGCCAGAAAAAACGCACATTGTAGCCCTGATGGCCTCTTAGGCTAAGTGAGCACTTGGGATTTATTGGCGGGCGATTAAAGACCAATTTTCCGAATAAATTGTATTTATTTACTATTATATCAATGTTTAGCAGTTAATATTCAAAATGGAACATACTAATGTGATGTTAAATAGCTAACAGCTTATCAGTAGCTGGTAATATTTATTTATTAATGATTATACGTACTTACCCGAAACTTTTTTCACTTGCGATCAATGCGAGCATATCTAATCTAATCCAACCACAACACTTGCAATGCCTGTACCAAATGTGCATTTCAATTCTGTGAAGCTTGGAGTAAGAGAAAAAATTGTTATATAAATTACTCCACTTCATTTCCCAGTAACCAACATTCATATTGATGCGATTTGTCAATTCAGAAAAAATAAATATTCTATGTTAATTTTTATATTGAACAACATTATACATTTATAACAATACCGTTTGATAAATAAAATGAGATTTTCTTCACTGGAACATCTTGAAAGTTACGTTTAAGTAAATTTTGACCAGTAAGAAAATACAGGGTGTCCAGAAAAGGACTCCCTGATTTCAAAATTAAATATCTCTAAAACAAAGATCGATAGAGGAATGCAGTAAACGGTATGTTTATTGTGACAGCTGTAAGAAGTGTATACAGCAGTGTGAAATAATAGTTACAAAAGCTGCTAACAGATGGCGCTGTACGCTCATATCAGCATACGTAAGTGAAATATTCGTATGAAAACAATCTTTGCAAACAATCACATCACAATGTTTTCAAAATGTTCACCATTGGCACGTTTCAATGGTGGAACTGATCGCCCTGAGCTTCCGATCACTATTTAGGAATTACGTATGGCGATTACAGCGCCATCTGTTAGCAGCTTTTGTAACTATTATTTCAAACTGCTGTATACACTTCTTACAGCTGTCACGATAAACATACCGTTTGCTGCATTCCTTTATCGATCTTTGTTTTCGAGATATTTAATTTTGAAATCAGGGAGTCCTTTTCTGGACACCCTGTACGTCCAGTATAGTTATTTTTACACTTAATTTTTGAACCTAACTACACAGAGACGATTCATATCTCGACAATGCATTCTGGCACCATCTGTTGCCACTAATTAGTCACATGTGTGCGCACTAACCTTTTTTTGACCTATTTTTCTATCGCAGCGACAGAAAATCACTAGAATGCGCCTAGCCTAAAGAGTTCTTGAAGTCGTACATTTTTCCGGAAATAATTCATTTAATTTCTGGTACTAAATAACTCATTTTAATAACTGATTTCCATCACTTTCAAGTCTTTGGACTGGCTTACTGACTGAAATGCACGTAGCACACAATAGTTTAGGGCGTGTTTAAAATCAGCTTGAATTAAACTTCGTCAAAATTTATTTATTTACATATTTACATTGTCTCTTTACTTACATTATTTGCATTTATTGTGTGTTAAGAAAGCAGGTCTAGCCCAGCTTTTGTTAGTATGATATCGCTTTCAAACAAGATCTAATATCACCATTTTCCACATATTTTTTTACAGTTGCTTCCAAACATTCATCTAATTTAATGTAGGAGTTGTTCCTCCTTTTCCCAGCAAGATTGATCTCCATTCTCATGTACATACAAGAGGAATTTTCAGCTTCACTCTTTAAACACATTATCACTTCTTTGATTTTGAGATTTTGTCGCCCGAGAAGATTGTTGATTTTGTTGTTCCAGCCTTCAACAACGTTCGTAGTGCGGTGTCGCCTACCGTAATAAGTCCACAGTCTCCAGCCATTGTTCGAAGAAATAATAATTAAAAAAAAAGCCGAGGAAAATTCGGATTTGTTGGAGCCTCCGAATATATCACTAGCCAGCCGTCTAAGAAGTCTTAAGTTTTGCAGCACACATTCTAACATGCAGTCTAATTTCTTCATTTTACCGATACTAACGGGTCAACCCAATTTCCTCCACAGACATTTTTCCATGTGGAAGTTACAGCCATTAATTTCAACGGTTGGAAAAACTTCTCCAAGTGCGCATATTGCACTTCCTTCAAAATCAATGAAAATTTTTCTTGGTTTCCATTCTGGAACTATATGTCGAATATGTCGAAAAAATCGAATAGACGTTGTTTTCTTTTTGTTTGGCAATAGGGCAAACGTTACTGGCAACACGTTAGTTTCTTCCTTGGAGCTTACGTAATCAGCATTGATACTATAAATTTGAGCAAATTGTTTACGACAACTTTTAAATGTCCCATCCATGAAGAAATCTTGATGTCTCTTCAGACACAAAGAATTATCATTCGCTCTCCTGAGCTGTCATCTTTCAAAAGGAAACTTGTACCATCTTTCATCTGAAGCATATCATTATCTAAGACTACTTCGTCTCGGCTCTTCGGTTCCTTTCCGTTCCCACGAACTTTGTTTCTCTGTCGAAATAAGGTCCTCTTGATTGTCACCTGATGGGGTATTTCGGCTACATATTCGTAGCCTTTACAGTCTTTTAGTTCTTCCGTGTATATTTTAGAAACGGAAGTGTCTTCTTCGCGGGCCCTCTTCTTCCAATAACAATAATAATTCCGTGTGGTCGGAATGACCTGGTGACAGGGTTTCTACTGGTGGTGGATTCCACCCCTGTCGTAGCCACCTTAACCTAACCCAGCAATCCTACCGGGTACAAGAGACCCACAGCTTATCGTGGAATCCGAACCACGGAAGCGTTCTGGTGAACTTCACATTACACAGCAAGCTGTGCCAGAGGTGAAGGTCGGGTTATGTGCCTATGAAAATCCCCGCCGAGATAGGGATTCGAACCGGGGACTTTTCGATCTCCAGTCAGACGCCTTAACCACTGAGCCACCAGCCCAATTCTTCTTCCAATGATTTATTCTTTTTGCAACTTCCAAGCGAACTGTGTCCGCTACTTCGCATGAATGTTCAGTTGCACCTAAAACTTCCCAATTTTTCGTTTTGAGCGTTCCACAACAACTTTTCGACTTTCCCGTCTGACACCGCCATAGCGTTAGCCCATCTTCTTTACTTCTGTATTCCCGATAAGAGTAACCTTTATAACGCAGGGCAAGTTTATCCTTATTACTTGTTAGCACCAGTGGCGTAGCTAGCGTGGGTGACACCCGGGGCGGATATCGATGGTGTCACCCCTTGAAAACTTAAATCCAAAATTGAGTACATTATGTCATCTTTTAGGTGTAAAATATGATATTAATAAAACATAATTAAATAAAAATTTATTGTTATTTAAAAATAATAGTTAATAAAATCGTAAGATTAACAATATTTAAAAGATATACAAATAAAATAAAAACAATTGCTTTCATAATACCCTCTTTCTAGCTTTAACAACTGCAAACCCGTAAATCACATTTTCAGAATTAAAAATTTGATTTACTTCATGTTCAATAATCAATATGGCAAGATTTTGGCCACGTGTTGCTCAAGGATGATCGAAAGTGGTTTTAGATTAATTTTAACTCCTCTGAAGATCGGGCCTCACTTGCCCGATACTGTTCCGCACCGACACGTTTCCTACTGTTGGCGCTCACTCGATCGAAGTTTGTCCAAAGGACACGGCGTGTCGTCCGGCACCCGGCCATCATTGGATTGGTTTAAGTTTTGACGGTGTGGACCAGTGTCGGTCTGCTGGATGTGGAGAACGCATAGAGAGAGTTCGGAAATTTTCCTTCCCTTACGACCAATTGTTGTTTTCATGTTATGGTTGGTCTTAAAACAAGTGTCTTTTTTTCATCCATGTTCATAAGATGTTCTTAACATTTAGGAATTGTTCTAACATCTTCGCATTAATAAATCAAAACATTGCCAGAGTTGAAGATCAGTTTTAAGAGCCACAAAAATTGCAGCCGAGATCTGCATTTGTAACGGGGACCTTCCAAACCCGAATCGCACGCCGTAACCATACGCCAGACTAATCTAGAAGCACTGAAAAATATGTATTCAAACACATAAGAGTTGATTTCGTGTTTTTTGATAGCAAAAATAGATGGTATAGAAAAAATATTCATTGTATCATGTTTGCAAACTTATTTTTCATTTACACCTACATTCGGACTGGTGACTCAAATGACTGCGTGCGGTTTGGATACTGAAGGTCCCGGTTCAAATCCCGGACTCGACTGTTAATTTTTGCAGGCCTAAAAATTGACATTTATCTTTGGCAATGCTTTTATCTGTTAATACGAGGATTCTAGGACGCTCCGTGTTCGAATTTCACGTTAATCTGTAGGTCTCCTTTCGAAGTTAGGTGACTACGATATAGGTGCACTGCGAGTTTCCTAATAAGAAACTCTGACTACAACTTTGAGATAACATGAAATTATTATATTTATTATACAAAATCTTTACGACCTAAATTTAAATTAAAATATGTTATAACCTCATTCTTTACTAAAAAAAATACTGAATGAATCGAAAAGAACCTCAAGCAAAAACAAACACGTCAAGTGCGAAGTGATTGACATTTCATTGCGATTGCGTTGAAATATGCGAGAATCTTTCATTCCGGTACAGTGTGGTAATGATTTGTTAATACTGCGCTGCAGAGCCGGATTAAGACAGTGCGGGGCCCGTAGCAAATGTGAAGAAGAGGCCCTTGATTTTTGCCGTCCTGGGGAAAATTGTGGAGCTAAAAACAAAAAAGGTCGCCCATCTAGCCTAGGTGCGGGGCCCCCTAGGAGGCGCGAGGCCCCCTAGAAGGCACGAGGCCCGTGGAATTTACTACCTCCTGATACGTGGTTAATCCGGTACTGCTGCGCTGGGATACTATTTTTGTACATAAAAGATCAACCAGATAGGTGATTACATGAGTCAGATAAAAAAGTATTTTAATGTACTTTCGAACCAAAACTGTGCAAAATAAAGTAAAGGTGTCAAACCTACCTGTCATCCCCAACACTGATTCCCTGTAACAATCACTTGAAAACGTTAAAGGAGACTAAAGACCGGGTAGGAACATGGGCGAGCTATGGAAAATTGTGGACGCGAGGGGGCGAGCTGCCACTCGGCCGACTATCGTGTGACGGTACAGACCAGTATTGGCAAAACAGAGCTCGACCTTTACACATAGCAACTGACAACTGACACACTGGCGCAAATTAAAATCCCAACACCCATACGATGTTGTGATAAATGAATGAAATTTGGCCCCAAGTATGCTCACATAAAGAGTATTAAATGATTTAAAATTGAAAGTTTTACATGTAATAATATGAGAATTACGGTGCTATCTATTATGTAAATTGCTATTTTTTTATATTTTTTTAACGTACTAGTGGCGTACAGTGTGGTGTAACATGACACTTTGTTGTACACGAGTTCTTGTTGGCTAAGTATGCCCAGGTGAAGAGTGACAACTCTATACAATCAAATGTCTAACTGTGAGAGAGGTCGGAGAATTGACGTGTTTTAAAAACGGTGCATCATATCGTGAAATCTCCCAAAGGATTGGCCGTAGTGCATTGTCAGTATACAGACTTGTTACACAGTGATGAAAGAAAGCTCTAATACTCCAGGTCTATACTGATGGATAACAGCATGTGAAGACCGCCAAATTGTGTGGGTGGCTGCTGCTGGCAAATGGTTGACTGCAGGCCAGATCCAAACAGTGGTTACAGAGAGAGTCACCCCCCTCCCCGGACGATTGAAAACCAATTGCTTGAAGCTGGAGTACGCTCTCTGAACCCTATGCAATGTCTCCCATTAATCTGATTTCATTGCCAGCATCATCTAACCTGACGTAATGCAAAACATAAAAGGACATGTGAATGGCGTACATTTGTGTTTAGAGACGAATCTCGATTCTGTCTGTGGCAAAGTGATAATTCAAGACATGTTCGGAGGCGTATTGGAAAACGGCTTACCTGCTGTGATTTCAGAACATCACACAAGTGCAGTCACCGGTGTCATTTTTTGGCGGCAATTCAGTTTCGACAGCATGACTTGAGTCGGCTGTTGTTGAAGACACAATGACAGCCCACCACTATGTGGACAGGGTACTGCATCTTATTGTGATACCCTTCATGTTCACCATTCAAATTGCATCTTACAACAAGATAATGCCCGTCCTCACATTGCGGCCATCGTTACACAAGCCTTGCAAGGAGTTTCGATCACAATTTGAACAGCACAGTCCCCAGATTTGTCCCCAATAGAGCATGTCTGGGATACCAGGAGTAGACACATTTGATCACATGGTGACCCAGCACAAACTGCGCTACAACTGACTGCAAAAGACATGCAGGTGTAAAGAGAAATACCCCAAGAAGACATTCGAAACACTTGTTCATTCAATGTCGGCAAGAATCCACGAATGTATTGGTGCTCAAGTTGGACGCATTTCTTACTGAAAACTGTATCTAAAGGTAATAACTTATCCTGATCCATTTCCATTTGCTATCATTTCTTCTGGGTATGGCCCTGGATATATCTTCAAAGTTTCCTAAAATTCTACCATTCCTGTATGCATGGTGAGATTCCAATTTTTGCCAGTGTAACTATAGTTCGACCATAATATTTCGCTATAAATTTTTTTAAAAATCGAAAACTACCAAATCATTTGTTGTTGAAACGTTAACATAGGTTGTATTTAAATGACTTGCGAGGGATATTGAGAGGAAAGTTAACAGAAGTGGCTTGATCCAAGTAGAAGCAATTCCAGACCCAGATGGGGTTCCATCGGTGCAAACCCAGAATCCGGGTCCCATAAGTCGTGAGACCCTGGGAGAGACTGTATAGTCAGAAAAGCAACTCTACATCAAGTTCATTCATAAAAATAGAACAATAAATGCAATATAAAATAACGAAATTAAAAAAAAAAAACAAAAAAAAAACGGCTTAGGTAATATAAGAACATGCCTTTGCGATATCTTCCGTCTTTACATGAAGTACTTCACAAGTGAAGTATTTTACTATCCGCCTAAGATACACGTAGCTACAGACTTCTAAATATGACATTGTATGTACTGAAGACCGTCTTCAAGCGTTAATTTTACATTTCTAGCGCCGCTCTGTAGCATATAAATAAAAATGTTGTAAACGGCTTGAATGTTCGCTCAGTTTGATCAGGAATAAAAGTTCGACATCCCTGTCGATTTAAGGAATACACCAGTATTCGACAGAGGGGTTACCCATAATACAAATTTTCTTCTTCTCTAAATTTATTATGGAAAATTCATAGAGAATCATACGCTTATTTATTTCATCGCGATCATATTTGCATATTCTCGATCAGAAGAAGGCATAGCAAACTTACATGAACCTAGAATTTAAGTGCTTACTAATGTTACGATTTCGCTAGCAAGATACGCGGTTCCGACTTTTTTTTATTTATTTATTTAAATGGCTTTCGGCCTTATCAGCCACACAGCCAAGTTCTTTGCGTTTTATGACAATTCACATTTCGTTACTTTACAGTTCTATTTACATAGTTTAACAATTTACATTTCATTTCCTTTACAGTTTTAAATATATATAATTTACATTACAGTTCTATACACAACAGTTACGGTTCCGACTGTTTTAAACACATGCTTTACAAAAACTGATTACCAACGACGGACGATACCATCAACGAACACTTGGACCCGTTCAGATTGATTTGAAACCTGGCAGTATTGCTAGTTTAATACACAGTTTTTACTAGCATAAATTCGAACATGATACAACTTCATGTCGAATATAGGTGCACTGCCGATAATTGGCAGGTACGCAGAGTGTAAATCGGATAACGCGAAATGAACTCAGTTTGTACATCACGAATCTGTCAGATAATAAATTCAAAAATTACTAGAAAAACTTCAAAGCACTTGTAAATCTTAGCTTGAAAGCTAATGGAATTCTAAATAAGCAAAACAATTTTAAAACCTAGACTACGCGTATTCCGACATACGCTTGGTTTTCATTTCCAAATTTTCTGTAAATATTTTCGAGGATTTACAATTTAATTGTCTAATTACTATGTTTTTAGCAATTATATATAAACTTTAATTTTAATACTTCCTCTTTTTATACAAGAAAACTTACATTATATCCACCACCGCTTCTAACAAACCAAACAACAGTGACGGACGGCAAGCACAACAATGAACGATTTCTTGTGATTGTTGGAGCTACAGAGCGATGCTCTCTTTGTTTAAGCGCATGGTATTGCCAACAACTATATTCTACTACAACGAATGAGCACAGCCGCCTGGATCGCATTTGAAAAAGCGCTAGATCAACCTAAAAACAAATATTCATAACAATAAAAGTAGACGTGTTTCGACACCAAAGGATAAAAGAAGTGTATTATTATTATTTTTGTGTCACTCTAATTTCGATTACTATTTTCGAAATGTGGGTGTCACCCCTAAACGGGTGACACCCGGGGCGGACCGCCCCCACCGCCCCCCACTAGCTACGCCACTGGTTAGCACTTCCATGACGACACTACAAATATTTTTACAGTAGAACTGTACAGCACAAGTGGCACATCTGCCAATAAGCTTCACTGTACGAATGACACGAAAGTAATAAGAGCCTAAACTGATAAGCTGTGCTGGATATTCGGGGAAGAATTTTTTTGGAATTCTCAATTGCAGGTAGGCGAGAGAGGATTCTTATACCTACACTCGCCTACCTGCAGTTGAGCTTGGATTGTGCGCTTTTGTCATATAATCTAGTCAGGGAAGGTATCGACTTGCATACACTGAAACGGACAATCAGTGAAGGGAATGATCCCCCATGGTATACACCTGACGTTAAAAGGTTACTCAAAAAACAGAGGAAGATACATGTACGATCAAGAAGGACGATGCATCGGACTGATTTAGATAGGTTAGATGAGATTAGGGTACATGTTAAGAATTCGATGTGTGAGGCCTTTAATGACTTTCGTTGCAATTCTCTCTCTAAGAACCTCACCGAAAACCCTAAGAAATTTTGGTCGTATGTAAAAAAAACAACGTTAGTAGTAATGGCAACAATAAGCCAGTTCTAATACAAGCCGGGCGGGAAGTTGACGACAGCCGCGACAAGGATACCGTATTTAACACCGAATTTAAAAATTCATTCACGCGCGAAAACATGGAAAACATTTCACTTTATCACATCGTGTAGAATTAGAGATGGATCCGGTACGAATTGATAGCGTAGGTATTGTAAAGCAATTAAAGCTCCCGAAGTGGGGTAAATCGCTCGGTCCCGATGGTATACCGGTAAGCGTATTTTCAGAATACGCGGAGGAAATTGAAACATTTCTGTCAGATGTATTCCGTAAATCTCTAGATGAAAAAAATGTACCTTCTAACTGGAAAATAGCCCAGGTAATTCCAGTTTTCAAGAAAGGAGATCGGAGTGATCCTAGGAGTTATCGACCCATATCTCTAACATCTATCTGCAGTAGAATTCTGGAGTATGTCATATGCTCTAACATTATGAAGTTTCTAGAGGAAAACGCGTTACTTACACCGTGTCAACGCAAATTTCGAAAGAAGAGATCGTGTGAAACACAATTGACCTTATTTTCCCGTGACGTAAAGAAAGTTATCGATGCAGGTTCACTAGTTGATGCAATTTGCTTGGATTTATCAGAAAGCTTTTGATTCTGTACCACACAACCAACTTTAGCGAAGATTCGAGCATACGGTATATCGGATCTGATGTGTGAATGGATACGTGATTTTCTAACTGGTCGAACACAGTATGTCGTTGACAGGAAAGCCTCTTCTAAGCTAAATGTTACTTCGGGCGTTCCTCAAGGAATTGTAGTAGGACCACTTCTTTTCTTAATTTCTGTAAACGATCTAGGTGACACCGTTAAATGCTGGGTGCGATTGTTTGCCGACAATACAGTTATCTATACGGAAGTAAGATGCTCTGACGATTGCTTAGAAATTCAGCGCAATTTGGATGCTATTTGCGAATGATGCCGTAAATGGCAGCTTATATTTAATTGAAAAAGTGGAAGGTAATGCGAATAAGTAACAAAAAGAATCAGTTTGTTTACGAGTACAAAGTAAATAATTCAGCTGTTGACACGGTTGATTCACTGAAGTATCTGGGGTTAATAGTACAAATCAACATGAAATGGGACTTTCACGTAACTTCCATAGTAGGCAAAGCTAATTCTAAATTACGATTCATAGGTCGTATTATGAGGAATCGTAATCCTCATACAAAGGAAATAGCGTATAAAACACTAGTGCGACCGCATTTGGATTATTGTTGTGGAGTTTGAGATCCATATCGCAAAGCCTTGATTAACTCAGTGGAGAGGGTACAGAGGAGAGCCGCCAAATTCGTGACTGGTTGTTACTGCCCTTATGAAAGCGTCACAGAATAGATACACTGATTGGGCTGGGATCGTTTGGAAGACAGACGACGTCATTTGCGTTTGGAATTATTGGAGAATATGCGAAATTCTTTGACTTACGAGTGCAATGAAATACTTCTTCCGCCAACCTATTTAGGTCGCAATGACCGGAGGGATAAGATTCGTGAAATAAGATGCCATATTGATGCTTTTATGTATTCTTTCTTTCCTCGTGCTATTTGGGATTGGAATGTGCAAAATTAAGATTGATGCTTAGCACCCTCTGCCACCCACAATGTTTGTGAAATGCAGAGTATGGATATAGATATAGAAACCAATCAAGATACTGATGATAGCAACAAGAAAAAAAATAATGTTCAAATAGCGTAATTTATGTAATTTATCGCAAAATGTCATAAATTTGGTATAATTGTCCTATAAAATACGGTATTTTCAAGCTATCTACAGCGTATATGGAGTGCGAGACATTCACTTTTGATGGGTACAGGGGCGTAGGTATCAGAGGGTTAGGCGGTGCCGTGCACCGGAGCCCCCAAGCTCAGGGGTCCCATACCCGCAGCTCAGGGGGCCCCTAAGCACAGCTCAGGGAGCCCACAAGGACAGCTCATGGGGTCCTCAAGCGCAGCTCTGGGGGCCACCTAGATCTCACGGAGCCCCTGCCAGCAAACCTCACAAGACTTGGTAGAGCTAAAACAAAATGTCGTCTATTTGGCCTGAGGGCCCAAAATTTTTTTTTGCACCTAGGCCCTTGTTAACCTAGCTACGCCACTGGATGGGTAATTGTCCTTCGGATGGAAATGTTAAACTCTTTCGGAAGAGTAGTCTTAATTAGGGTGGCACCTCATCTGCGCAACACTAATCAACTGCACATATGTAGTACAGGAACTTTTCGCCCTGCCTCTGTAACAAGACTTAGCTATACCTCCCACGATGGGCAGCAATGATGTGTTGACATAAAGCCCCAACCACATTTCGAGCGTCTCTCGACTCCACCCGTCAGCTGGTCAGTAAAAAAAATCAAATCTTAAATCTGGAGTGCGATAAAAAGATAGTCCATATTAATGCAGTTCGAAATAATTTTTAATTGAATTTCTATCACTAGGTTTAGCGGAGATGCTACGTTTTTCAAAAAATATTTGGTAATCAAATTATTACCAATACATGAATTTCATATGGATAAAACATAGGACCTACCTAACAGATATTTAAAAATTTGAATATTCCAATGATCGGTAAGGCTAGGCTCACAAAAGTTGTTAAATTTATGATTAAAGTATGACCAGCGAACCTTTCTTTATAATTACATTGTAACTAATAAATTCCTAACCTATTTATCGGTTCCTGACTTTGGCGACGTTGTAATATTTTTCGTTCCATTCATCTCTTCTCGGTAGAAAAAAAATACATTCAAATACAAATAACTGCTGTCCTGATTACGCATTAAACGCACCGCTTGGAGGCACCAGAGCTGATGGTAGTCACCCATAACTGAGGCTAATCTCGTTACATATTTACCGATCGTGGTGAGTGAGCGGTTAACGCTCTGGCCTCCCTATCCGGGCATCCAGATTTTGGCTTCCCATGGTTTCCCTAAATCATTCCAGGCAAACCCCGAGATACTTCCTTCAAAAGGTCATGGCCAAATTCCTTCTCGTTCCCTTTTCCCAGTAAAATCCCGCCTCTAATGACCTCGACGTCGACGAGGCGTAATGCCATAAGTAAAAAAAAAAAAAAAAAAGTCCATATTTGTTGCGGTAAACGATCCACTAATCAAAGCTCCCAGATTTCACTGTTGGCGTTATGCGTAAAGTAAATTGTAGAGTGTAAGCTTGCATCCGTTATACTGCTATCGCTTGTGTTGTGTAGATGTCCGAAATTGTGTGGCAGGGTTGGAAAATATAAAGCACTATGACACAAAAAGACAGTGCCACTTAATGCAACAATTTTTATTCATGAATTTAAAAATAAATAGTAAATTATCTGTTCAAACATGCAGAAAAATAACTGAGGTTACAATGCGCTACTGCGATGAAGTGGGCAGGTATGAAGATTTTTGCGCATGTGGGCGGTCTGTACCCTTTGATTCCTGATAATCGCGGTGGTTAAGATAGGCACCTGTGTGCTGACCGAAATGACTATCGCATCGGAAGTATAATATAAAAACTGGTTTCCCCACTACACCTGATGAACAGGAGCACTGCAATAAAAGCTTTTCTTACACTGCCGACCGAAGGGTTGAATTGTGTAAATAAACAGCTAGTTGGCACAACCAGGCAAAACATAACAGCGGTGCTTCTGCCAAAATATTAGGAGCTGTAATAATCTCTGACAGTAGACTAAAATCTATATCAGATATAAATTAGAGGTCATTGAGTAACAGGGATAGTATTCATATCTTCAGGATGCATACATTAATAGAACTATCAGACCATCTCATGTGAAGAAAAAACAGAAATTCAAGCAGTTAAAAGATAAGAATATATAGATGTCTGTTTTTGTACTGATCAACTATTTATTTTATTTATCATGAACTAGTGGGAAAACCTCATTTAAAGAGCTTCCAGATTGAATTAATAATTCTTCTTTCATACATTATTGAAATAATTTTGGTAAAGTTTTAAAAATGTTATTATTCACTTTTTCCTATATGATCTATAGACCAAATATTCAGAAACTTTTATAAAAAAGTCCAGTGAATAAAAACATAGATAACATGGGAGAATTTTTCGGAAAAATTATAGAAATTGTAAAAAAAGTTTTAAAATCCTTAGCAAAAATATAAAACATGTGATATTGGAAACTTCTTTTGAAACTATCGATGCTATACACCTCTCAAGATACACACTAAATAGTTGATTGTCAGGGGTAGCGTATAGTGGGCAATAGTACTCGCCCAGGAAACTCTGGGTGTGTAAAAATTCTTCCCGGGTGTTCTGCCGGATAAGTTCTTCTGCCACACACGACGTATCGACAGCTTCTTCCGCTGTCGTTATCAGGTGAACTGAAAGTCGAAGTTTCTAATGCGACATCACGTCACCGACTGTGTATGCCCATCCATCGAACCATCCATAAATAACGCAGCCATACTGATTTATTCCTACTGCAAAAATGCCTCCATTTTGCGTGAAGTGTGTCGGGAAGCATGATATCAATCATTGCCCCTCTCAAAAGAGAAAAGATGCAGCAAAATGCTCCAACTTTGGAGGGGGACATGTGGCAAGTTATAAAAGGTGCCCAGCCTCCAAAAGGGCTTGGGACCGGCAGATAGGACTAACGTCAGAAAACGAAAAATAGCCTCCAAGCTGTAACCAAACCCAAAAAGGAAACCCGCTTGTCACTACGCTGCAACAGAACAGGAACGAGAGCACGCTCCAGAAGATTCCAAGATGACGACCAACAAGACCCAGCTCAAGGATAAGTTTCAACCTAGTAAGAGCTCAAACAGAAGGAAAAGAAAACAAGCCAAACAACAACTTCAGGGACAAGATGACACAAATTCCCCGGCAGCCAACTGTACCAATCTAGCTGTCTTATCCTCAAACATCTCTAGTGGTACTGCTGCAACTCCAGCTAATGGAATACTCGCAGAGAAACCCACAACCATCAAGCAAAGAAGAACTGCAACCACCAACCAGAGAAGCAACTTACACGCAACTGAAGATACGACGAACGGCAACTTTGATAGGCTCACCTGCATGTTAGAGTCCATCGTGAAAATGAGATGCACACTCACCGAACAACTTACGAGTCTTGCTCTTACAATGACTGTCCGGAAATGCGCACACTGTAGCCATGATGGATAGACGCCAGACAATGCAGTCCCTAACATTCTGCATTTGGAATGTTAATAGCATCTTAGCCAACTGCACGAATTCAAGCAGTTCCTCGTCGAGCAGTAAGTTGACAACCAAATGTCAACTCCTCCTTCAACGTGGTGCACTCCGTCTACACGGACGAGTCTCTGGAGAATGAATGATTCTCGGTATAAGGAATCACCCAGTGCTTGCACATGGCCTCCTAAAAGGAGGATGGAAGAGCGAGGAGAGATTCAGGGTACCCTCTTTCCCTAGAGGTTAGAAACGGCCCCTAATGGTGGTTGAATCAGAAATGAACAACGGCATGGGGATACAGAAGGCAGCGGGAAACCACTGCATTAAAGACCAAAAAGGTATCCCGAGGACATGTAATACTCTCAAATTACACATAGAATGATGGCTTCTTCCTGGGTAAAATATTCCGGAGGTTAAAGAGTTCTCCGACCGGATCTCTGGGTCGAAATTGCTCAGGGAAGAATCATAAGAATGGATAGAAACATTCTACGAGTTGGAGCGCGGAGTGTTAGAAGTCTGAATAGTGTAGTTAGATTAAATGACTTGAAAATGGAGATGAAACAATTTAAGTTAGATATCTTGCGGATTAGTGAGATTAAGTGGATGGATGAACAGGATTTCTGGTTAGGAGAACACAGAATAATTAGCACCCAAGCTGTCAGTGTAGTTACTGGCGTATAATTTATTACGAACAAGAGAGTGGGGAAACGGGTGAATTATTATAAACAGTTTAGTGACAAGGTTACTTCGATCAGGATGGAAACTCAGCCTGCTTCAAACACATTAGTTCAAGTGTTTATGCCAACGTCAAAGCAGTATGATGAAGAAATAGAGAAAATATGTGATGACATTGAAGAATTAAACCAATATGTGAAGTGGGATGAAAATTTAATAATCATGGGTGATTTGATTGGAATGTGATAGTTCGGGAAGGTAAAGAGGAGAATACTGTAGGAAGTTTTGGTCTAGCAGAAAGAAATGAGCAAGGAAGCAGATCGTTAGAATTTTGCGAAAAATATAAACTAGTGGAGAACACACTGTTTAAGAATTGTGCACGAGGGATATACACATAAAAACGTGAAGGGGTACGGGCAGATACCAGCTAGATTATATTATGGCCAATCAAAGATTCAAGAATCAAGTTAGAGACTTTAAAGCATCACCAGGAGCTGACAAGACTCTGACAACAATCTGATAGTAATGAAGTGCAGGCTGAAATTCAAGAGAGTAAAGAAGCAATACAAGCAGAACAGACTGAAGTGAACAAATTGAAACCACCTGACATGAGAGAAAACTTTGCGGAGATGATACACGTAGAAATAACTCTGAAAGGAGTTCAACTGATCACGAATTGAATGTATTAATGAGATATATAATTAAAGATAGTAAAGAAATATTTTGCTTTAGAAAAGAAGCTACCCGAAAACCTTGGATCACAGAAGAAGTTTTGGAGTTGATGGAAGAGAGGAGAAGGCATCGGATAAAGCAGGGAGAGAACAGTACAGATATCAGAGAAATCAAATTAACAGAAAATTTAAAAAAAGCAAAAAGGCAACTAAAAATGCTGCACAAAAAGTGTAAAGAAGTAGAAAAGGAAATGGTCGTAAGTAAAGTAGATTTGGCCTTTATGGAGATCAAACATTGTTTGGAGAAATGAAGAAAAGAAGTATAAATAATAATGGGAAACCTCTTTTAAACCCAGAAAATAGAACGAACCGATGGAAGAAATACATTGAGAAACTGTATGATGGGGTTCAATTAAACGACAAAGTATGGAAAACGAGGGCGATGATGACATTATAACTTAGGACATGCTGTTTCAAGAACATAATTTGACAGAGCTTTGAAAACTCTGAAATTAAATAAGGCAGTTGGTATTGATGGTATTCCTGCAAACTTCTGAAATCCCTAGGAGAAGAAGGAACCCGAAAATTATTCAATCTGATATAAAACAGTTATGAAACAGAAGAGATCCCAAACTGATTTTAATAAAAGTATCATGTTCACACTTCCGAAAAAATCAAAAGTTGACAGACATGAGAATTATCGCACTATAAGTGTAAGAGCACATGCTTGAAAGTGACTGACCAAGATAACATACAGAAGAATAGAGAGGATAGTAGAAAAATATAGTTGGTGAAGATGAGATTGGGTTCAGGAAAAACCGCGGTACAAGAAAAGGAATTCTGGCTTTAATATTAATACTTGAAGGGCGGATCAAGAAAAACTAAGATACTTTTATGGCAATAGTTGATTTAGAAAACGTTTTTGGTAATGTTAGGTGTTTAAAATTTTAGTTAGGTCAGGTGTAAAATATCGAGATAGAAGAATACCTTGTAATCTATATAAGAATCAAGTGGTTATAATAAAAGTAGAGAATCACGAGAGATGTGCATCAGTTAAAAAGAGTGTGAGACAAGGTCTGTCTCTATTAATATTCAATTTTTCCGTAGAGGAAGCAATAAAGAAAGCGAAAGAAAGATTTGAATGTGCCGTAAGTGTACACGGAGAAAAAATCAGTATGCTACGTTTTGCAGATGACATTGACCTGTTAGCAGAACAGACTGGGGATATTGAAAATTTACTGAATCTCATGAATCAAAACTGGAGGAATTTTTTTAGCTAAATTTAAACCAAAACAAGACAAAAGTTATAAAATGTAGAAGAAACGAAAGCAGGAATAGCGGATTAAATATAAAAATAGGATCGGATGCGATAGAAGAATTAAATGAATTCTGATACTTGGGAAGTAAAATTACAACTGATGGCCGAAGCAGGAATGATGTTAAAAGCAGAATAACGCTAGCAAAAAGATCTTTTATGGAGAGAAGTAATTTTTAGTTTCAAATATTGATCTAAGGTCCAGAAAGAGCACTTTATGGTAGTGAAGCATAAACTTAAGGAATACCAGAGGGAAGGAAAATTGAATAATTTGAAATGTGGTGCTACAGTTGGTTGCTGAAAATTAAGTGGACAGATGAAGTACGAAATGAACGTGTTTTGGAAATAATCGGTGAGAAAGTAAGATTGTTTAAGTATCTTACAGGTAGAAGAGACATGATGATGTTCACTTTTTAAGACATGTGGGATTGGTTATTTTGTTATTGGTGGGAACAGTCGAAGGAAAGAACTGTAGAGGTAGACAAAATTTAGAATATATGAAGCAGATAATTGAAGATGAAGGATTTAAGGGATATGTTGAGATGAAGAGTTTAGAACAAGATAGAAACGGAGATCCTGATGATAGCAGAAAAAAAAGTTTAATTTCATGACGTTAAATAAAATAATTGTTTAAAAAAACATGAAAAGCGCCTTCAAAAACAAAAAGCACTAAAAATTTTAAAATAACTTTATTCCTTGCTTTGGAGAAAGTAAATCTAAATGGACAATATTTTACATTACTGTCATTGAAAGTTTTACATTAATTAGTTATTTTTGGAGTCGGTGCCAGCTGTCACATCGTGAAGATCGAATTACTGAACTTCTTTTGGTGTTATAGGTGAAAGGGGGAGTACGAACAAAAATTCCTAATAATTTACAGCATGTCGGGAGACAGCTTAGGGAAACAAATTAATAGTATTTTAATCTGTGGCTCAGCCTTATTGGTCATCCAGGCATATCTCTGTCACTACAGTGTCAGTTGGTAGGCGGCATCATCCAGTAAACTATTTACAGTTATAATACCGGCGTATCATCTGTATGTTTCAGTTTTGTTGAAACATGTTTCTAGCATTAAATTGTAGGTAAGCAGAAACATGATTTTTTTATGTATAATTGTTGTTCATTATTGTTTTTATCTTTTTGTTTTTCTTGCTTTCGCTGGCACCGACTCCAAAATAACTAATTAATGTAAACATTTCAATGACATTAATGTAAAATATTTTCCATTTAGATTTACTTTCTCCTAAGCGAGGTATAAAGTTATTTTAAAATTTTGAGTGCTTTTTTTTAAGGCGGTTTTTATGTTTTTTTAAACAATTATTTTATTTTTAAATTTTTAGGGGTATTATAGTTTGTTGTATATTTTAAATATGCCGCAGCAGTTCCCATTTCGCGAACTGTTAAGCTCAAGGATTAAAGCGTTTGCTTTCAAAGAAGAATTCTGTCTTTATATACCACATCAACTTCCAGAACGGGGTGAATTGGGTGTTGTGTTAAGGAATGTCAGTTTACATTTTCGTCCAGACTATGTTGCGATCGTATCATAACATCTGTTAAAGCACCTGGTCGATAACCGAAGCATATAACATCTGGGCATTAATACATACCACATACAGAAATCTGTATCTGGAATATATCTGTTTGCTCCCGCATCACACAGAAAATATAGATTTTTTAATTGGTTTTCACATCGTGAAAGCTTGGGATCCAAGTTGAATGAGACAATATGACATATTTATTTTATAAATATTACGCCATCACTTAAAAATAGCTTAACTGATTTTGACGGGATTTAAAACTGTGGATTTTTGTAAAGAACATTGGAAATTAAAAGGGGTGAGGGTAAAGGGGAAGAGGGATTGGGATTTTGTAGACCAAATATATACTGCCTTTTCTGATTGATTTAAAGTATACATTTGTAAATTTCTATTGATATTACATAAGACTGTAGGTTTGTATAAAAAACAATTAAGGGGTGTGGAGACGAAGAGCAGTTTGGTTTTTGTAAAGCTAGTGTGGGCAGTATTTTTCTCTTTGTTTTAAAATACACATGTGCAAATTTCCATCGAAACCAGATAAAAACTGTAGCTTTGTGTAAAGAAGATTTGAAAAAATTAAATGGGGTAAGAGAGTGAGTGGTAGGGATTTGTAAACAGAATGTAGACACTATGTTTCTCTTTGTTTTTAAGTATATATGTGCAGTGTTCCATGGAAATCTGATAAAACTATGGATATCTATAAAGAACATTGGAAATTAGGAGGGGTGGGGGTAGAAGGGAAGAGAGGTTGGGCTTCTGACACCTAATTTAAACACAATTGTTCTGTATCTTTTAAAGTATACGTGTGCATATTTCCTTCAGAATCGGATAGAAACTGTAGATTAAAGGATGGAAAAGAAGGAGCGGAGTTTGGACTCTCGAAAGGAAATCTAGACAGCATTTTTCTGTTTGTTTTGCAGTATACACGTGCATACTTCCTTCAAAATCAGAAAGAAACGGTAGCTTTGTATAATGTTCATTGACAGTAATTAAAGAGGCAGAAAGGAGGATGGGGTTTGCGTTTTTGTGAAAGTTATGTGGACAGTATTTTTCTTTTTCTATTTGTTTTAAAGTATACACATGCGAAGTTCCACCGAATCGGATTAAAATGTGGCTTTTGTACAAAATTTAAGGGAAGGGGAGCTAGGGTAGTTTTTATTTTTTGGTCAGAAATCTTATCCATAAAAAATTACATATATATGTGCCAAATTTCATAAAGATCGGTCAAATGGTGTCGACTGTAGCTTTCTAAAAAGAAATTGACAAAAATCGAGGGGGTGGAAACGGGGAGAGGGGTTCAGGTTTTGCAAACCAAGAGTTGGCATTATTTTTATCTTTGTTTTATAGTTAAAATTTGCTAAGTTCTGTCTAAGCCGTATAAAAACTGTGGTTGTGTATAAAAATTAAGCGGTTTAATGGGGAGAGGGGGGTGGTTTTTAGATCTTTTGGTCAGATACCTTCTTCGTGGAAAAATACATATAAGCACCAACTTTCATGGTAATCGGTCAAACGATCGTGACTGTTGCTTTTTATATAGAACATTGACAAAAGTTAATGGGGTTGAAGGAGGGAAAGGAGTTGAGCTTTGGCAAACCAAATGTTGGACATGATTTTTCTCTTTCTTTTAAATTATGCATAGGCAAAGTTCAGTAGAAATCAGATAAGAAATGTAGATTTCTATAAAATTAAGAGGGGTAAAGGGAGATATGGGGTGTTTTTATTATTTATTTGATTTTTTTTTTGTCAGAAACCTTCTCCATGAAAAATTACATGTATATGCCAACTTTAATGGAGACCAGTTAAATGGTGTCGAATGTAGCTTTGTATAAAGAGCATTGGTAAAAATTTAGGGGGTGGACAGGGGGAGAGGGCTTCAGTTTTTTCAAACCAAAGGTTGACAGTATTTTTATTTTTGAGTATACATGTCCAAAGTTTCATCGAAATCGGATGAAAAATGTGGGTTTGTATAAAAATTAATGGGTGTAAAGGGGAGAGGGATGGTTTTTTATTTATTTATTTTTCGGTCAGATTATCCATGAAAAATTACATGTATATGCCAGCTTTGATGATAATTGGTCAAACGGTGTCGAGTGTAGCTTTTTATGAAGAGCATTGACAATAATAAAGGGGTGGAAGAAGGGAGGGGGTTGAGCTTTGGCAGACCTAATGTTGACATGATTTTTCTCTTTGTTTTAAAGTATATATGGGCAAAGTTCAATAAAAATCAGCTAAGAAATGTAGGTTTCTATAAAATTAAGGTGTGTAAAGGGGAGAGGGGTGTTTTTTTATTTTTTTGTTCAGAAACCTTCTCCATGAAGAACTACATGTAATTTCCAACTTTAAGATCGGTTAAATGGTGTCGACTGTAGCTTTGAATAAAGAAAATTGGCAAAAATTAAGGGGCTGGATAAGGGGAGAGGGGTTCAGTTTTTTTAAACCTAAAGTTGACAGTATTTTTCTCTTTATTTTTAACTATATATGTCCAAAGTTTCTTCGAGATCGAATAAAAAATGTGGATTTGTAAAAAAAAAATTAAGTGGTGGAACGCGGTAGAAGGGGTGGTTTCTCAATGAAATTCATATGGGACCACTTTGGATGTTTATCCTATTCACTAAAAGAAATTCATTTAAATCGGTTCAAAATTGGCGAAGATATCGCTGAACATACATACCAAAAAAAAAATTACAGACGAATTGAGAACTTCTTCCTTTTTTTGAAGTCGGTTAAAAAGGAGTGAGCTGGATGAAATCAGACACGACAATGGGTAGAGCAAAGACACGTATCTGCTACCTAACATTAATTATAGATTAGGGGATATGACATTACGAAACAAATAGTCTCAAATATAGAAGGCACTTAATGAAATATCCGCCAGTGTGAAATTCAATGGGCAGAGAGGTGCTTCAATTTCCTGGCATGAGTGCTGTGTCCTGTGTTGTCATATTGTTCAAGTTTAGGGACAAAATCTGATGGTAGGGGTCAATTTTAAGGCAAAAGAGTGTGCATTAAAAAAAAAGTCAAAATCCTCCATTAATTTTTGCTTGAACTACTGTCATTCCAACTCGCAGACAGACAGATACCCATTCAAAAAAAAAAAAAAAAATTAAATGGTATATTTGTTCTCTGAAGTTTATTACTGGCGCCCTCATTAATTTTCCCGGTTACAGTTTTATTATAAGTATAGATACGATTGAATCTTTCATAGTCGTTGAGAGGCCTATTCGGTTTGAGGTTCATTAGTTATTATTATTAGAATTTGATTGCGCGGCCTCTAGGCTCAGGCGGTAGAGCTCCTGACTGAGTCCCTGACGACCGGGGTTCGATCCCCGACAAAGCCGAGGAGTTTTCCTCGAAGCTGAACGTCCGGAATGGCTGCCCAGGTCCGCTCAGCCTGCTATCCAAAGAGTACTGTGGAGGAAACTCCGCGGGAAAGTAAAGAACGGCCGGAGCATGGAACCGACCCCGTCACATCCATTCTAGTGCCGAAGGTTGTTGAGAGAGTGCGGAACTCTACCTCCGTGAATCCTACAGGAAGCAGCAGGAGCCGTCGGAACCTCGTGACCTTTACTTTTCTAATTTGATTGCGATGGTGCAGACGCCACGGTGGCAATTCCTTTAGCCATATAATTACCCCTATTTATTTTTCTATTATCTTACATAATTTGAGTGTTAAAGTCTTCACCCATCTTCTTTTGCGATTTATGAATTTTTAATTTTTTAATTGTTTCAGCGTTTATCGTAAATTATTCATCACTTCAATTGATAATTTGTTCCAATCCCAGATAACTCTTCCCCACAAAAGAAAATTTTCCCACTCTCTTATGTATGAAATCGACTGTCAGCTTATGGCCATGGTCATCTTTTCCCTCCAATTCACTATTCCTAGCCCCATTACCAACACATACCTTGTTCATTCCCTGCATTCTCTTTATGCTCCTCCTGTCCTCCAATGACTCCCAATCCAGCTCCATTATCATATCAGGTACTGACTGCATTCTACGATAATTTCTACAAACAAAACTAGTTGCTCTTCTTTGCACGCCCTCCAATTCCTGTATTAGATTCCCAAAATGTGAGTCTCAAAATACACCACCATACTCACCATCTGACCAATGTTTCGTAACCCATTTCCCTAACTTCTATGGTACATCCTCTCATCACCCTCTCCAGTAAATGATGGATTTTGTAACCTTTTCCTACCACCTGCCATATATGCTCTGCTCACTTGAGTTTATTATGAAACTTTATGCCAAGATATTTACACTTCAAGCCTTCTACAAGCATTTCTGAACCAACCATATAATCATAAACAATCTTTAGTTTATTATCTGTGTACCTAATAAGCTTACTCTTCTTGGCATTTATCTTAATTCCATGCTGATTTATCCATTTAGATATCCTATCCAGGTCACCTGCAGTTGTTTACAGACCTCTCCCATTTTGATCCTGTTATATAGCATTAGGTCATCTGCAAACAACCTAAATTCTGACCGTAAACTATCAACACAACCATTCAGTAGAATAATGAACAGCAACGGACCCAATACACTACCCTGTGGCACTCCCATATTTACTTCCACCTATTCTGATAATGTATTTCCAACTCCAATACTTGCTATCTGGCTTTTAAGAATTAATCTATCAAACTAATAAATCCCTCATCCAATCCAATAGCTTTCAGTTTATTTAAAACAATTTTATGGCTCACTCTGTCAAATTCCTTAGAAAAATCTAGTGCTACACTATCAACTTGGCCTCCCTTCTCCAATTCATCAGAAAAAGTCCACGATCTGAGATGCCTAAAGCCATATTGTCGACGTGCAAATCAGTTTCTTTCCTCACAGGCATTTCTGATATAGTTACATATCAACCTCCCAATCATTTTGCATATCTCTGATGTCAAACTAATCAACCTGTAATTTTCAGCCCTATTTTTACCCCATCTTTATAAAACGGTTCTAATATCGCTCTTGTGAAGTCCTCCGAGGTAACAAGACTCCAGGCTCATTTTAAATAAAATTTCAAGGTAAGGTGCAATATCGTATCCCATAATCTTTAATCCATCTTTAGTAATATTATCTACACTAGTCCCAAACGTTTTTTTAGCTTTCTGATTTCCTTCATAATTTACTAAGAATGTCTTTCAAATTTTATATTTTCCGTATTTATACGTTTAAGGAAAACCCTCATCTGATTTATTCCCTCCCATTACAGGATTGTTGTCCCTAGTGGTCTTATTAAACCAGTCACTCAGTATCTCTGACATTTTTATATCCTCAGTGACTTCAATTCCATTCTTACCTACAATTGACAGAATACCTTCCCTTTCCCTCAATTTTCAAAAATTGCCATAGAAATTTATAGATGCATCGTGCATTCTTCATATAACCATCCTTTACTTCTCTCTTCGACTTTATTAATTGCTTGTTTAATGGTTTTAAATATTCCCTATTGCCTTCCTGTCTGAACTCTGTTGTGTTCCTATCTCACTAACCTCTTGTACCTTTTAACCTCTGTATTGTAGTGTTTAGGTTTTGTAGATCTCTTTATTTTCTGCTTTGAAATAAACATTTCATTACCCTTTTTTATTATCTCCTTAAACTATTCACACTTCGCCCCCTCTGTACATGTGCCATCCTTCCATTTGCTGAACATTTCCCTGAAATATCTCTTCTATTTTAAAAAATGTTTTTCATAATTATACTTACATGCCCCTTCAATTTTAACCATTGGTTTACTAATTTCCCTAATATCCATCAGAACTGCATTGTAATTTTTTTCCTTCAATTACTTGACACCCTACAAGATTTTCATCAGGCTTCATTAAAAAGATATCCAACATGCTTGGTCCCCTCTACCACATATGTAAAACCTCCTTCCCTTACTAAGGTATTTGAAATCTCTGTTCCCTTGTGATATTAATCTTATTTCCTATCCAGATGACATCTTGCAAATTTAAATCCCCGCCAATAATGACCATTCTACGCTCACCTCTGAACTATGAACTCTCTGAGAACCTCATCTCTCTCATTCATTCCTCCGCTAGGTAAGTAGTCAACACCCTTTTTGTTATTTATCACACCAAAAATCTACCCCTTGTAACTCATGGTTATGATATATTAACACTAGAGAATTATAGCGATTTTGAGAGCATCCGATATTGTTGATAGTAATTCATCCATCTGATGGTGATGTTAAGCTTGGAGGCCCCAGGGGTATTTCGGGTTTCACACTCTCCATTCTTACATCTCTCATCCACGACACAAACACACTCTAAACTGAACACACAGTCAACACTTCTGAACAATGTCCTAAGTTCATCTCCTTATGACGTTGATCCCTCTGGTGACTGCCTACACTCGGACATCGATACGGCACTCATAGAAGAAGAATTTAATACAATGTAATATATTGTGAATGCATCAGACAATGAATTTCCATGTTAATAAATAGAATTAGTTCGGTTTTGTTGAATATAGTTATTTCAGTTATTATACAGTTACTACGAAGCGTTCACATATTCTGCAAACATATTATCAACTGATGTCCAGTAATGAATTTTTGAGTCGCAAC
Organism: Vandiemenella viatica; assembly: GCA_031002005.1. NCBI lineage: Eukaryota > Metazoa > Arthropoda > Insecta > Orthoptera > Morabidae > Vandiemenella > Vandiemenella viatica. The sequence continues at coordinate 195,417,618 of CM061921.1, forward strand.
TTTTAGGAAGACTTATTTAGAGAATCAGTTTGCTTCGATCTCCGAAAATAAATCCTAGTTCTTAAATATTCTGTTATGTCATTTTTTAAATCATACAATTTCTGAAGTTCGTTGCTAAGTCATGGAGAAAATTATATAAATCCAGGTTGGTAGTTTAATCTGTGTGGCTACGTCGTATTGGTTTTCTCTGCATCTAAGTTTTTCGATTTCAGATAGTCAAAAAAGTCAAGAACATGAAAATTATAGGTACATAAGTTTGCGAAAGTTAGTAAATCGACATTTAAAAAAAAAAAAAAATGGTGGGTAGAAACTTAGTGATTTGTTATCAAGGACACGACCCTTGAATTACAGTCCAGAACTCTGTTTTACCGAAAGTGACATCCAGTATTACTCACGACATAATTTAAATCACTTTTATTTAACATTCACTTTTGAAGAGTTAAATATTGGCTAATGTTTTTTGGAAATTAATTGTATATGTGAGTTATATCCTCGAAGTGAAACTTAGAAGATATCTACATATTTACGCTTTGTGGCAACTTTAACCAATCTCCAATTACCTTTCCTTCTTTTTGTCTTTGCTGCTCCCGTACTGTGGTGATATTAGAGCCGGAAGGGAATTTATGACAAGAAACCGGATTGAAATTAATAATTACCAACGAAAACTTTAGCATGTCATGGGGTGATTTTGAGAAAGTCGAAAATTGGCCAGTTACTTCTCAAGAGGTAGATAAGAACGGCATCACGACTCAGTGGCGGATCTAGGAATTTCCCGAACCGGTATAAAATCTGTGATCTTTCGCCACCAGAGTGTAGTCGGTTGGTAATTGAGCTAAGATGTAAACTTGACGCCCTTCAAACACGATTTTGCCGCCCCCGTTAAGTTGCCACCTGATTTGTCCCTTCTAGATCCGGCACTGCCGAGGCTCTTTGGGATAGTGACCAACGGCTTATGCACTGTGGTAAATAAAAGACTTTATCATATGTGTTTTGTTCAAGACAGCGATACTGAGATCACTCTTTTTAGTTGCCATTCGGACAAACAGCTGTTGGGAAACTATAAAGAAGCACTAAATCTTACATATAACGACAATCAATAACTCTCTTCTTTAGGTGTTATTATTTGTTTCACTTTTCTATAAACGTCAGAGAACAGCTCGGTATTAAATATTTTGAAACACAGACAAAAGATATGGAAAGCTCATTTTAAAAACTATCCGTACCCACAAAATTTCCAGAACATTATATTAATAAACATTTGTGGATTTAGTTTACTATGTTAATGTTTTAAAAATTGGTTTTCATGATAAAATATTTGTAATTTTTGTTTTTCCAATGACACATTTAATAATATTTTCTGTCAACCAGTTTTTATTTTCTATGTTTGGTACTCAGGGTGTGAAGTAATGTAAGATGCCTTGAATTTCCACAAATGAAAATATTTAAAATCATTTACAGTGTTACAACTTCAAATTATATTTATAACATCAAAGAGCACATTTCGTGTGAAGTAAATCTTGCTCTCTCATACTATGTATTATTAAATTAGCAATTGCCTGCAACTTCGTTCCCGTGAACTGATAAACACCACCTTCCTAAGCCAAAATGATGAGAAACATCCCTGTTGGTAAAGGAACGCAACTTATTTCAATACACTATTCCTCCATTCCTACAAATAAATTCCAATAAACATTTCTGTTGAGAGAAATAACTTACTTTTAAATGGATACTATTAGGGGGCACTTTTATTTTAATAACTTATCATTTCGAAGATACATAAAAACAAAATATACCTTATTATACACATGGTAGCATGAGCAGTACATTAACTGAAACCCTGTAAAAATCTAAATATTATTTATTGCCTGAATCACCTTCAGCAAAGAATAATCTTAAAGTTATCAGCTTTACAGTGCAACATAAAAATAAATATGCCCCCAACCGTACAATAATCAGAAATTCATCAAATACCGACCAATAATTTTTGGATGAATCACATTAAAAAATATATGGGATGACATTAATTGAAACTTTATCAAAATCCGAACAGTAATTTTTGAATGAATAGCGTTCATCCAAAATTACCTTCAATTTACATACTTACGATGTCACATCAAATTGAAAAATAGCTTATTTTACACATAAGGGCCAAGGGATATACATTAATCGGTACCAAACTGAAATATATAAACTGTCATCCAAGTGTCATTGTTGTAAAATTGTGGGTTTAGGCGCTCATGTCAATGTTTCGTCACAAGGGCTATACATCAAACGGTACCCCATCAAATCCAACTAGTAGTTTTTACGTGAATCGCGTACACTGGAAAACTGACACTAGTTTTATAAATTTCTCATCATCGAAATGAAACATCTTATTTATTCGCTATACCATGGGCTTTAGAAAGAAGTTGCGGGTAACTGGTGGTAATAAAATAAAAACATACAAGATGGATATATTTACAAAATAACTGGAAATCGTAAAGTTCTTAGTTTTTCCATTAAAAATAGATTATGAATAAAGTTTTCATTATTGTTGTTCGTTTAATTAAAGGTGGTGACTTTTTGCTGCAGCTGGTGCGTTCGACGTACGGACCCGTGGCGGGCGAGGACAAAGTGTGACGTCATGCCGACACCTGCTGCTGAGGTGGTGATGACGTGGTCCGACGGAGTGAAAAAGTGAATCATAACATGAAATTAAAAATTAAGTACGAGCTTCTCTTGGTGTTTCTTGTAGAATAAGGCTCTGTGCGAGAATTGCTCATAGTGAAATGACAGTAATTATACGTACAGTTAACAAGTGTAGATGTATTTCTGTGCGTAGAGCAAGGCTAGAATGCTGGTCTCGGTTCGAGTCCAGCCAAGGAAATGTTCGGTTGTAATTAAATATTATATTCGTCTTGTGTTGTCTATCACAATGAATACTGTTGCGAGCACACTTGAAATTCGTTTAGAGAATGGCCGCCATGCCCAGATACTATAAATACATTTATGACTGGAAGATCTTATACAAAAAGTAAACGTAAAGAATCCCATTGAAAATCTGTTACTTAGTTGATATTAATTATACACTGAATACGTGTTGAGTTACGCCACCAAAATAATGCGCGACGGGTAAATATTTTGTTAAAGAACATGACTAGTAAACAATGTCAAAAGTGCTATGTAGCATATAGAACAATACATAGTAAAAGCAATTTCAAATAATCCCATTTCGATTCTGATTTGCCTTTCTGACGTAAGACTAATATGAAAGCTTCGTGAATGTTTCACATCTCGGATTCTCGTTATATCGATGTAAAGTGAGCACAACAAATTAGGAGGGTATTAATCTATTGAAACAAGAACCTAATTAAAATTGTAGAGGAAAATTGATTTATAGTAATATATTCAACCATTTATTCTTCAAATATTTAACAACGATTCCTGTTTAGTTAAAATCCCTGTAAAATCACTTATGTTAAAATTTTCTTACGGTTATTTTAAACTGGCTGAACAAGTTCCAAAACTCTACCTGCCTCAAACGTTTCCTCCACTTGAGCTTAGTCTTGGTTGGATGGCAGACACATTAAATTTCGTAACTCTCTTATAACGTTTTTATACACATTAAGTATTTTGTTACTTTGCAACAAGTCACCGACATTTAACACAAAAAGAAAAGGATAATTCCACGTTAATGATAATATATACCAGAAAAAGAAGGAAAGTGGAAGAGACACGAAGATCACTTCGCGGTTTACTGTAAACCATAATACAACAGAAGAAATTCTGGTGCTACGAAAAATATTAGAAAGAAGGGTTGTGGAAATAATGTTACTATCACAACGTTGGTAATCATAGAAAAAGATTTCAATAAATGTTAAATTGGACAAGGCGTTTAAATTTTTGTTTCTTCTCTTTTTTAAAAAAAGCTCCACATTAACGATATATAAAACTAATTTATAATCTATATACTAGCGTTTCTCAACCTCTTTCAACCCAACTGTCAACCAACTGTAAAAAATAATGCTGCATGCATGTACAAAATAAAATGAAATACACTAGACTCTACACCTTTTATTGTTGTTGCCAGCCCTACCAAGTACGGCGGTTTCTTACACCTATTACAACTTACATGGGCCTAATTTTTTACTTATGTTTATATTATCATCATCTGGGAAACATTTTATTGTACCCTTAAAACATAATAATCATAAAAGCATGTTTTGAATTCCTACTGAAACACAATTATGAAACTGAAAGTGAAATATTTGAAATTAATTACATATTTGCGAGAATCTTAATATTTGGTAACCAAACGAATAATAATGTTATTGTAGTCTGGATGCTACGCTATACCACCGGCCTACATGTACAAAATAAAATGAAATACACTAGACTCTACACCTTTAATTGTTGTCACTAGCCCTACCAAGTACGGCGGTCCTTCACATCTATTACAAGACCCTCAGAAAACGGTCATTAACTTAATTAATCCTTAAACGGACGGCCAGCTCGAAATGAATAGACTATTGTGGAAACAATGCTGTCCTATTCTCATCCTCGAAAGGCCACAGTTTTGCCTGATCACTGGAATATTCCTGGTTTTTTAAAAGTTTTGCTTGTAGTTTATACTCGCTTATAGCGGTATGCAGTACGAATATCGTATTGAAATTTGTAATATTCTGCATGCGGACCAGCTGAACCATCTTCGCGGACCAATCTACCATAAGCAATAATCAGCTTATGGTCATATTGTAAGCTATTAAGTGTATTTTAAGTTTACCATTTATTTGTAGACTCAAATCATGGCAAGGATATGATTTTACATAGGCGACGTAAAACTCATCGATTCCCTTATTTTATTGCCTTTAGCCACAGAATTTAATATTCACAACACGTAAATAAACATATTTCATTCCTCCCTTTCTTCACGAAAGAATAACTCTTACTTTATTTCACCAATATACAAAACACAACAACCCAATTCTTCCTTATCAATCGTAATCCAACGACGTTCCTGCCGATTCTACTGTTTCTTACATATACTCCTCTACTGCCGACTTCCTTGCTCCAAAGATGGTCTATGAGTACAAAAGTTAATAATATGATCACGGATAACTCCTGTCACCTTGCAATAGGTAGGAATCAGGGAAATAAAAAATCAATCTCATTCTTGATAGGATTGTACAGTTCACATATTACAGTGCGGGCACAGAGAAATTATTGAATTCAAAATCTGTGGTCGATATGAATATTATATGCAGGCCAGATTAGCCTCCATAAAAAGAGGAATCTTTTTGTAACAAACATTGACATTTGACTTCATATACTGTACAAAAGAGTTTCTGGAAAAAGTGAGAATAAAAAGATGATATCAAATTTCAGGAGCTATGTGATAGGTTAATTTATAACAGAGGGAGAACTATTTAAGAGGAAGCATAGTAGTGCATATGCAGTAGATAACTGTGGAGGTAGATTGTAACATCTATAAGAGACCAATTCAGAATATAAACAAGTAGAGGAGGTGTGCTCCAAACCAGTTGGAATACTGATGATAATCCCACCAATCATAATCTTGGTTTTATTCTGAAATACTAAGCATCGAGATATTAATGTTTTGTTAACCTGTATTGCTTTCGTATTCGTCTGATACATACTTTACATCCGTTTTAGAGAACACTGTTTCCGCCCAACCTCATTATCAACGAATGTATCTTACCACCATAAGTCCATTCATAGCAGTTCCAGGGATATGATGGTTCGCCCTTGTTTCTGAGATCTTGCAGCAATCATTTATTGATACATGATTGCACACACATAACTGTAGGTTGATATGGCCACTCTTGCACTGCACATGTACTATGCGAATCATATTTAGTATTTGTTAGGTATATTTTCCAAATGGTTCTACGCTATACAAATTGTGTACGCAGCAAAAGGGGTTCCTGGTTACTAACAATATTGATCCTGTTCCTCTGGAATCAATTGTTTCACATATATACATATATATATGTGATGAGCCTTGTCGATTAATTTCCATCTGACACTTAATTTTTGATGGTACAAATTTTTAAATACAGCGCAAATATCTAAGGCCACCTGACAGCAACTAACCACTATAAGCTAGTCTCCACTGTTCAAAATACCTTATCAATTAGGATCGAATTGTTAAAGCGTTATCGGTGGCATAGCAGAAAAAAATACGTCCAAAATATTGATTCGCAATTCATTAAACAACTTTAGAAGTAGTAAATACCATGCATTCACAAAATGCTTTTGGTGTTCAAGTAGTTCCTACAGAAGATACTTATCTGTATAGTGTGAGTAGTAGCAGAATAAGACTGACGGCCCAACTGGTTTGTAATCTATTTCACTCCCCCCCCCCTTTCCCACCCCTGCTTGTAATCGATACCCCCTAATATCTCACTCTTCACTATATATTGTAACTGATACCCCGCGCCAGCAACTGGTTTGTAATTGATACACCCACAGCTTAACACTTCACGGAAAATTGTAACTGTTAGCCCCTGCTGGCAAAATGTTTGTAATCGATGCACTCGCGCAGGTAGAAACCTATTGTAACGGATACCCACCAAGCTGACCTTGAAATCGATACCCCGCATAGGCAACCGGTTTGCAATCGATGGGGTCACGCAGGCAACCGGTTTGTAATGGCTATCCCCTCGCATTTGTTCAGACATAGTCTTCCCAACCGACATGGCGTCAGTTCGCAGTCATGACTCGTCCAGTTTTAAATGATAACCCATATTTCACTCAAGTTCAATTACACCCCGCGAGTTTTTATTTTTAGTGATTAATCCGTTATATTCTAAATATTTATTAAACACAAATTTACACTGATTAATCCGATTTAATATGGTATTACTTTTTCGTGTCAGGACATTATAAGAGTTTTTCCCCAATGTTGAACAAAAGAAATGACCGGTTGTAAGACATAATCCATTTATTACTAATGTTCAGTTACACCGCGCGAGTTTTAATTTCTAGTGAATAATCCGTTTTATTTTGTTGTTAATAGGAAGATAAAAATATTTTTGTTCTAATTATTTATTAAATCTATTTGTATTATAAAACAAAATTCACATCTGATTCCCTTATTAATTCATCTAATTAAATTAATATAGACTTTGTACAATTAAACCGACATTTTGTGTCGTAAAGATGTTCCCCGATATTAAATCATTTTTAAACTCATTTCTGGCGTTTGTTCTAATACTTTAATCAATATTCCACAGCCATTTGAACTTGGTGGGTGAGCTCTGAAGTTTTAGTTTGGTGTTCGGGAGGACCTGGGTTCTTTTCTCGACGATTCAGGTTTCTCCAAACCGCTCTGAGGAAATGCCGCGGCATATTTCATTAGCAGTAGTCAATAATATCAAATGACTCCTTAAAATTTTGAAGAACGTTAAAATGCTTCCGTGCTTTGGATTATTCTAGTTTTTCATTTGTTCAGTAAGATTACCACTTTATGCTTGGCGGCCAAGAGACAGAGCTTGTGAGAATGTTCGTAGTTATTAGCACTATCATAGTAAAATTATATACTAGCTGTTATTTAAAGATTATAAAAACGCCAATCAGGACTACAGTGCATGTAGTATTTTAAATGAGTTATTGAAATTTACTCACTTCTCGTAGTTCTAGGGTAGAATATATATTTAAAGGTACTGCAACGTTCCAAAATGTCATGATATAACTAGGTGAAACATTCTGAAGACTTTGTATAACTGGATATGTATTGGAAATTTTATTTTATTGTCTCCATTTAATTCCTCGATAGTTATTAAATCATATGGCACTTACTTTCTGTTACTATAAAAGGATTTCACCATATTGCATTGCTCAGTGGTTAAGGCGTCTAACTGCAGATAGAAAGGTCCCTCGGTTCGAATTCCTGTATCGGTGGTGGATACTTATAGGCCCGTAAGCAGACCTTCACGTCTGACATAGCTTGCTGTGAAGTATTCCGTGGTTCGAATTCCACGTTAAAATGTTGGTGCTCGTCAGTAATCTAAGGAGGGAATGAAGTAGCCACCCTATCACCAATACAAGCCTTCCGGAAGGCTTCAACCATGAACATACCAGAAACTTAAACTACCTCACTTTTAACTGTTTGCTCTAAGAGTGAGCGGGTGTTTACAAAATGTTACTGCAAAGAAGATGGTGTGGATTGTCAGTAGCTGACGCACTGCGCTAAGACTATAAAACTAAGGGCATTAAAATTAAAGTATTTGATTTTAGTGTATTATGAAGGAAACAAATGCAAGAATATATTGCATCAACTATCAGGAACCACTATTTGTTTGACAGTACATTAGAAGTGAATGTTAGCCTTGAAGAACAGATTATTGTTTAAATACTTATAAGAGAAGACGCGGGATCGCGAAAGGCTAAAGAACGGTGTGTCTAGGAAATTACATCATCTAGGTTCGATATCCAGCACGGTCTTACAGTCAAGTTTTTTATCGTTTCCCAAAATAGCTCGAGGCGAGTGCTGGGATAATTTCAGTACATTATATTCGTCCTTCTATTATTTATTTTTTGTATGCCGGTCTATAAAGCAAAGTAATGAATAACAGCTAGTAAGCATTAATTGGAGATGTAGGTTATATTGACTGCGCAGAGACGACCGGCATATCACAAGATTGGCAAAGTCAGTTCTGAAGAGGAGAATTTAGACTAAAATCTGCTCCACCATCCAGTCTACAAACTTTACCGGACAAGGTTTTATATGCGTGCTGTAGTATCTCTAAAGAGGCTCTGTTAAGAGGATCATAGAGCACCGAGCCTGGTGTATGAGCAGTAACGGTCGGATCTAATTTTCGCGAGGATGTCCAGCATGGTCTCCCCGTCAGGTTTTCTTTCGTTTATCAAAAAATCACTAGAGACGTTTGCTAGGATCATTCCAGTGCATTGCATTCGACTTCCTTTCAGAGTTACTTCTGTATATTCCGATCTAATTATCGAGCCTGGTGGGTGAGTTTTTAACTTTCGGAACAGTCATGGGGGGAGGGTGGATGGTTCGATTCCCTCTCTGGCTGTTCATTAGTATCTGCTGTAGTAGTACTTCAGACACAAATAGCCTTATATCTCCTAGAGTCACTGCGAGCACTACAAAGGCGAAAGCACGTTATTGGTGTCTGTGCAGATAGAAAGGGATGAGTTTTTATTTGTAGCCATTTGAGACAATTTTTTCTTGTATTTTTGGCCGGGAGTCCTTGAATCGTTATTCATATTCAAAAGTAGCATAGTTTCAATTTTCCGCGCTCTCCATCTATATCGCAGCTACCAAACCTACTGTATTGCGTTTCGGTTTTCGTTGTTATAAGTAAGCGATCTGATCTTCTCTCTTCAGCTAGCAGGCTGTCAATCGCGTGAAAATTCTCTAACTTTACACTGATTTCAACATGCCTTCGGTCGCAATACAGGGGTTTCAGGAGGAATACACCAAATATAGCGCTCATTAAGTTGTAGATGAAATTAAATCATTACTGAAATTTTACATTAGTGCCAGTGTGCGAGTTTGTTCCGTAGTATAAACGGACTCGTGTACAACCCCCTTGTGAACAACGCGACGTTGAATTTCGTATACCAACACATTCGATGGAAGGCGGTACAGAGCAGTTCGTTGGAAAAAGGAAGAATGCATGCTTCCTGTAGAAACAGCGATCACAGGTGCATATTGTCTGGGATTGGTACATATATAAATTTTTCATGAACTGTGCCACTCAAGAAAAAGATGGGAAAGTCGTCGAGCACAAACACTGAAAGCGTCTATCTTTAAGACTTACAGAAAATTGGCAGCTCGTAAAAAAAAAAAAAAAAAAAAAAAAAAAAAAAAAAAAAGTACGCATTCCCACAATTATAGACAAGAATTCGAACTTTCTTGAGTTAGTGGTCAGATCCTCATTCAATTGCCATTTCCATTTCCATTGCCATTGCCATTGCCTTAACCACTGAGCCAATCTGGCACTGCAATATAGTGAAGGCCTTTTATAGTAACAGAAAGTAAGTGCCATATGATTTAATAACTATCGAGGAATTAAATGGAGACAATAAAATGAACTTTCCAATATGTATTCAGTTACACAAAGTCTTCAGAATGTTTCACCTAGTTATATCATGACATTTAGAAACGTTGCAGTACCTTTAAATATATATTCTACCCTAGAACTACGAGAAGTGAGTAAATTTCAATAACTCATTGAAAATACTACATGCACTCTAGTCCTGATAGGAGTTTTTATAATCTTTAAATAACAGCTAGTATATAATTTTACTATGATAGTGCTAATAACTACGAACATTCTCACAAACTCTATCTCCTGGCCGCCAAGCATAAAGCGGTAATCTTACTGAACAAAAGAAAAACTAGAATAATCCAAAGCACGGAAGCATTGTATCGTTCTTAAAAATTTTAAGGATTCATTTGATATCGTTGACTACTGCTAATGACATGTGCCGCGGCATTTCCTCAGAACGGTTTGGGGAAACTTGAATCGTCGAGAAAAGAACTCAGGTCCTCCCGAACACCAAACTAAAACTTCAGAGCTCACCCACCAAGTTCAAATGGCTGTGGAATATTGATTAAAGTATTAGAGCAAACGCCAGAAATGAGTTTAAAAATAATTTAATATCGGGGAATATCTTTATGACACCAAAAGTCTGTTTAATTGTGAAAAATTATATTAATTTGATTGGATGAATTAATAATGGAATCAGTTGTGACTTTTTTGTATCAGAAATAGCGTTAATAAATATTTAGAACAAACATACTTTTATCTTCCTATTAACAACAAAATAAAACGGATTATTCACTAGAAATTAAAACTCGCGCGGTGAAGCTGAACATTAGTAATAAATGGATTGTCCTTACAACCGGTATATTTCTTTTGTTCAACATTGGGCAAAACGCTTATGATGACAAGACACAAAAAAGTAAGACCATATTAAATCGGATTAATTACTGGAATTTAATGTTTAGTAAATATTTAGAATACAACCGATTAATCACTAGAAATAAAAACTAGCGGGGTGTAATTGAACTTCAGTGAAATATGGGTTATCAGTTAAAATTGGGCGAGGCATGATTGCGATCTGACACCAGGTTGGTTGGAAGACTATGTCTGAACAAATGCGAGGGGATAGCCATTACAAACCGGTTGCCTGCGCGACGCTATCGATTAGAAACCGGTTACCTGTACGGGGTATCGATTTCAAGGTCAGCGTGGTGGGTATCCGTTACAATAGGTTTCTACCTGCGCGAGTGTATCGATTGCAAACAGGTTGTCAGCGCGTACTAACAGTTACAATGTTCCGTGTAGCGTTAAGCTGTGGGTGTATCAATTACAATCCAGACGCCTGCGCGAGCCATCAGTTAGAATGTGCAGTGAAGCGTTAAGGTTTGGATTTATCAATTACAAACTTATTACGGGCGCGGTGTATCAGTTACAACATTCAGTGAAGCTTAAGGTTATAGGTGTATCATTTACAAGGAGGGGAGGGAAGGGAGGGGGGAGGGGTGTCGATTATAAACCAGTTGTGCAGTAACTCTTATTCTCCTATGACCAGTGTGCTCAATGTTATCAGTTGTCTTATAACTACAATTTAAACATTCTGGTGAGTCAATAGATGTACATAAGTAGATACATGTTGAATGTAAATATATATATAATTGTTTGTGAATTTGGTGTAATGGAACGTTTTTGGATTAATAAAAATGTGCTGTTTTATCAACCTTTTTTTAATTTCTTACCATCTGATCCTTATTACTTGCTGTAGCATTGGTGCAATTCCATTTCATGTTATTTTTTTAAATAGATAGAGAAATCTATTTACCTTTAATTATGTTAAGTTGTTTGGATCACTATTAGGTTGTAACTAAATGACACTGAACTATGAAAGCTATATTGGGAAATATAGACGAATAAATTCAGCTAACTAATGTGATACAATGAATGCTAGTATAATATCACAAGCTGTACCCAGATTGTGCCTGATGTTCAGATCCCATTCCGGTTCTGTAACTGTTATTAGAAACTATGCTACGAGACAAAACAAAGACATCATTCAATTTACTGTTAACATCAAATATTCAAAGATTTATCACTTTAAATAATAATGATCATTAGTTTATAGCATTAAACATAGGTTTTTAAATATGAAATATTTTTTTTCTAATAAAACTAATAGATATCACTTCGAAATAAGGAAATAATTCATATTTATTGCAGTGTTTAAAATTTAATCAGCTAACATGCTTTAACATTTCGCAATGTAGAACATGGCATTAAAAATTAAAACGACATAGAAAATAAATTCATCTATATATATAAAGATGAATGTATGTTTGATTGTTTGTTTGTTGGTTTGTTGGTTTGTTTGTTCTTCATACAAATCCACAGTTTTTATCCGTTCTCGATGAAACTTTGCACACTTATCCTTTGAAACAAGGAGAAAAATACTGTCTACATTTGGTTGAAAAATTATCTGTATAAATAACACATTTGTCTCATAACTTCGAAATATGGCGGTAAACAGACACTTTGGATGTAGACGACTCCGTACCGAGTTTTCGCGTAGTGGCCTGGCAGCTGAGTGGCTAAAGCGCTGGCTTACGAACGTCATGGTTTCCGGTTCGAATCTCCGTCGGGGGTAAGATTTTTAAAAATTGTTTTTCATCGTAAGAGTCAGGCCTGGGCCGTAGGTTATTCGGATTGAATGTTAAACCGTAGATATTAGAAAGTTAGGGGTGCAATGCGAGGCAAATCGTAGGTATTCTTGCAATGTTGTAGGTGTATACTATTTTACGTTATAATGATCCCTCAGGTTTTGTTCGCAGTCAGTGTGTAAGTGTGAACCACAGTAATCTTTATATATAAAGATGAATGTATGTTTGTTTGTTTGGTTTTTTTCTTTTGTTGGTTTGTTTGGTCTTCATACAAATCCACAGTTTTTATCCGTTCTCGATGAAACTTTGCACACTTAACCTTTGAAACAAGGAGAAAAATACTGTCTACATTTGGTTGAAAAATTATCTGTATAAATAACACATTTGTCTCATAACTTCGAAATATGGCGGTAGACAGACACTTTGGATGTGGACGACTCCGTACCGAGTTCCCGCGTAGTGGCCAGGCAGCTGAGTGACTAAAGCGCTGGCTTACGAGCGTCATGGTCTCCGGTTCGAATCTCCGTCGGGGATAAGATTTTTAAAAATTGTTTTTCATCGTAAGAGTCAGGCCTGGGCCGTAGGTTATTCGGATTGAATATTAAACCGTCGATATTAGAAAGTTAGGGGTGCAATGCGAGGCAAATCGTAGGTATTCTTGCAATGTTGTAGGTGTATACTCTTTTACGTTATAATGATCCCTCAGGTTTTGTTCGCAGTCAGTGTGTAAGTGTGAACCACAGTAATACTCGTATTATTATAATTAGGGATGTAAGTCTCTGTCTTTTTGATACGTTATGACTCCCAATTGGCTATATCGTTGTGATGGAATTTTATAAGGAAATCTGTATGAAGGGCACAGGATATTGTTTGCAGTGTGATTAACAGTAGTCACGAAATTTTGAGACCTTATCGAATGGTGACAGAAATATGTTGGCAATTGATTCTCATAACTTGGAAATACGGCGATAGACAGACACGTTGGATATGCACGTCTTCAGACCGTGTTTCCGTGTAGTGAGTTGGAAGCTCAGTGGCTAAAGAGCTTGCTTACGAACGTCGTGGTCTCTGGTTGAAATCTCCGTCGGGGATCAGATTTTTAAAAATTGTTTTTCATCGTAAGAGTCAGGCCTGGGTCGTAGGTTATTCGGATTGAATGTTAAACTGTAGATATTAGAAAGTTAGGGGCGCAATGCGAGGCAAATCGTAGGTAGTCTTGCAATGTTGTAGGTGTACACTTTTTTACGTTATAATGATCCCTCAGGTGTTGTTCACAGTTAGTGTGTGAGTGTGAACCACAGTAATATTATTATAAATACGGAAGTAAGTCTCTGTCTTTTTGTTACGTTTTGACGACTAAATGGCTATATCGTTGTGATGTAATTTTATAAGGAAATGTGTATGAAGGGCACAGGATATTTTTTCGAGTATGATTAACAGTTGTAGTCACGAAATTTTGAGATCTTATCGAATAGTGACAGAAATATGTTGGAAATTAATTCTCTTCAAGAGGCAGGTTCGACGGTAGAATGATATAGCGATAGCTTTCCTGTCATATTATGCCGACTCGATATTGTTTGGGACTAATCCTTCGTTACCAACAACTTACTATATTTAATCCTGGCAAAAAAATTCTTAATCCACGCGTACGAAGTCGCGGGTACGAGGCTAGTTTCTTATAAAAGTTGAAAGTTGTAGGCGCTCGACAATAGGGAATATGCATGAAATTTAAATATACATCTAGTATTTTTATTTGGAAGCTTTATTACTGTAGAATTACCGCTACAACGTTTTTTCCTATTTATACACTTTTTTAAATTGATTTTAATTAATCAAAATTAAGGGAAACATAACTTCGCGGAAACGCGTTTTTTGTCGAATCGACTCGTGACATCAAAATGCTTGTTCATATTATAAACGAAGGGGTAGTTGCTGGGCGTTTTTTAAATTTTATAGAAATTTATCAGCATAATTGATGAAATATTGCATTCTTGCGATAATACTCATACAATAAAAAGTGAAATGGAAGCGGTTTTGCAAAATAATCCCCAAAAAACGATGTTTTCATGATGAAAACGTATTTTGCATCAAATCCAGATTATACAGCAGCTGACGTCGGAGGAATGAAAGCTACAATGAGATTAAGTGTTATATATTTTAATTAATAATTTTGTTTCCCATTTAGATCAATAGCTATGTATTAAATACATCTAATGTGAATCTAGGGATACACCGGAGTAACCGACAATGAAATATAGGTCCGGGATATTAACGAAGTTTATGATAAAGTTTAAATGCACCCCATACCAGAGTGACAATTGACAGTTTTTGTTGCAGGTAAGGCACAAGAAATTACATTGCACGTTGTTTTATAACAACTTTACTAAGTTAATCAATTCCAAAGAAATGACTTGCCAGAACATACCGTACAGCCTGTTATTTTTGACGAGCTTTGAAGCTAGTAACTGAATAAAGTAGCAGAAAAGCATTTTTTCCCAGAAAATTGTTGATACGAAATTAAGTCCTCACGGGTTTACCGCCGGATTCCGTCTGGATTCACAATCCAGAGGTACAAACGTGAGGACTTCACTGCAAAGATACGCCAGAAGAGTCTACATTCTTAGATAATTTTTTCATGTTTTTTAATAAGTTTATTGTTTTGGTGTTTTTTCAATTTAAATAGGTATTAGTTTATTTCATTTTCGTCTTTTCTATACTTGTATGTCATCAAGAAGTATTTTAAACGTAATACATAACATCGAGAAGATCGATTTTTTCTATTTTCTACAATCGATATCTTTAATGTCTGGAAGCGGTTGGGTGTAAATGTTTGAAAATAAAATAATGTACATGACGAAAACCGATTCGCCTCCTAACCAAATTTCATTGGCAATTGGCGAGGCATATTAGGAAGTCATTGGCCGAAATTGTATTTGTTGTATCTGTTAGAAGTAATGAGATTTGTTTTAAAGTTGAAGTAACATAAGAAATTCATGTTCAACAATTTATGTAGATGAAAATAAACAGAAATATCTGATACAGCGGGGATTTAAACCCAGTTTGAAAAATTAAGGAGCGGACACCTTACCGTCTACATCACGCTAACCCTTGGTAATATATGCCAAATTTTGTAATTAAAAGACATTTGGAATTTTTTGGTAGGCGCATTTGAAGAAACGACGGTACCAAAAATATATCATTATCAGCCAGTTCAGTCATTAAATAATGTGGCCTCTTAAAATCAAGAGTTCAGGTAGACATATACCTTTCAAAATATATTCAGGTGATTGAAATTCGTTTATAAAATTTCAGATGGTCTCCTTTGACGGCTTTAAAAGGTTTGTAGTTGCTTTGGAATAAGCTTAAATAAGAAATTATTTTAAAAACATACCTATTAAACTATTGTGAACTAAGTTATGATTAGAGTTTTAATAGGTAACGAATTGTTCTGTATTATAACAAATTTAGCATAACTACACTAAATATTAGATACTTACATTAAAATGATCTTCACGACAATATAAACAACTAGTTGAAGATTGCCTCATAGCTACACACCACCTTTTACATTAGCATTTCGCGGGACATAAAAATACACTTTATCAGGTGCATTTCTTACAGTATTTTTGCGCGTAGGTACAATACACTATTCACAAAATGATTTTAGATATCCTTCCATATCAAAATTAGTTATAAAACATAAAAGTTTTGAGATATAACACTCCACAATATACAATACGCCAATGTAGTCGTGTACAATGACGTCAAAGTGCATCGTGCCAAACTGGTGGCGTTTAAATCGTCTGAACTGGATTACAGTTTTAATAACAAAAAAATTTACTGTTAAATTTTAATCTTTTCATCAAAATTATATTTTTACGGGTATATAAAAAGGTAAATATTTGATTTAAAATATAAAAATAAAACATGCATATGCCCTATTCAAGAGACATGACGAACACGATTTTTACTAATTCTGTAGGACACTTAATATTGTTAATTTTTTCCTTGAAGAAAAATTGCTCAACAATATCCCACTCAGAGTGGTCCAGAAAAATAGTCGATATATTTATGATCTGGACCTACGGTGAAAAACACCGGACCTACTCTCATACACGATACACCTTTATGGATGTCAGTAGTTTCCAACGGAAAGTTTTCTTACATAGCTCTTTCCACATCAGACTCACTTTGACAGAGTCCATTCCTTCCTTTACTACAGCCCAATCATCCGGTTAAGACATCTGTGATGAAGAATCTCCGAATACTCCCACTGTTACTCCTCAGACCTCGCACAAAAACAAACCTCCCTTGCACAATCCGCCACTCATTTCAGAAATCTGCCCTGCATCACCAGAAATTAACCTAAGCCCATTATTCGTCACCTAGTTCTCTCCTGGCTTCGTGGCTCCAATCTTTTTTTTATACTTATGGCTTTACGCCTCGCCAACGTCGAGGTCATTAAAGGCGGGATGGGACTCGGGACAAGAAACGGAAAGGAATTTGGCCATGGCATTTTCAAGGAAACGTCCAGGCATTCGCTTGGAGCGATTTGGGGAAACAATGGAAAACGCAAATCTGGATGCTCGGACGGGAATTCGAGCTGGCGTCCGCCCGAATGCGCGGACAGAGCGTTAACCGCTCACCAACCACGCTCGGTCGGCTCCAATCATTCGTCGTAGGTTCACTTCTTATGATGTTTCCCTGAAAAGTGCATATTTCTCTTCAAAAGCTTTCACACCCCCGTTCATTATATGCGTTCTAGTAGGCCACCTAACCTTATAAATATCTTGATCTGTAGGCACTTACCTTATTACTCCAGAAAACTACCGCACGGATCCTACCAGTGCAACAGACCGCGCCTGCAAAAGCTATAGCTAATAACACTTATTTCAAACCGACTGCAAAGGAAAACTCTTCCACTGTGGCTATACCACACGCACTCTAATACCACGAATCAGCTTGTCCAACTGTTTACACCAATAAACTAGACAAAAGCTGCCCAATCAATTGTGGAGATGGGCCACATTTTCAATCCTAAGTTAACCTGTGGGCCACATGATACTTGCTTTTAGTTACAATAGATATTTAAATATTACAAAGGTATATGTAACACAGTTTAATTACAATAAAAAAGTAAAAACCGTTAACGAGACCTTTTCAGAAGTTTTTTAATTATAATCAAAAAATCCATTAGACTTTATCGATGATTTTTGAGCTAGCATATTCTAGACCGCTGCAGTTGGCGAGCAAACTGAAATGCCCTGGCGGGCCACTTCGTGGGGCTGGGCACCCCTGGACTAGACCATCCAGTGATCGACCATGGCAGTTTCTGCAACTACTATCCGATTAGGGTTGTCAGAGTGTTTGCAGAAACTACTAGTACTACTGAACTAGCTTACTCCAAATGTCCACCTGGTCACATCCTCCCATTAAGTACTGCCATTTGTAAATTCATAACTCATTATTCTTATGTTACTTTTTGTATTTTTACTATTTACAAAAATGTATTATTATTATAATTTTTTCAAAACTACTATCATCATTTTCAATGACATTATTTTTCGCCTTCCCTAATTGCCATAATCGTTTGGTCTCCGACGATCATTTTCTGCGTCATGTGGTAGTGACGAAGGATTGCAATCCCGCAGTGTTTTCAATCCCGCGAGATTTTTGCGGGATTTCCACCAATCCGGCGGGATTTGCACCAACAGTTTTTTAATGCATATGTTAAAAAGATGGTTATTTAAAGCGTTAATAAATTAAATAATAAACGTCAGTTAATTACATTAATAAATCGACTTTAATGTCAAATGATAAAAATTAATTGGCAAAATGACATTATTTTTTTTTTTTTGCATGTCTTAGGTATATTTCGAGGTTTTAAATTTTTTATTTAAATCTAAACCAATTTTTAAATAATTAATCAAAAATGGAAAATATTCAGCCTTAGTTAATAGTATTATGTGCTTATACAATAATCAAATCAGTATGGTATACATAATAGCCAAGTTACCAGTTTTCATTTTTTAATTCTACATAAACGTTCCATAACACCGAAAGAAAGCATTCTATTTCACAAAGTGAAGTGAATATACTCTATAAAGTGTAGACTTGGCTCAGAGCAAGATCTCATAACTTTTTGACGCTGCACAAGCATGAGAGTTGGCCTATGTTTTACAAGAATTATTTTTGTCGGACCCATTGTTATGTCTCTTGATTCCTTGACTGATCTTATAATAGATTCATTGTTATTAAAAGAAACTATTCACCAAGACGTAAACTGTCAAGCTTCAATTTAAGTGGAATAACGACTCTTTTACGGAGGAAATTATTATTATTATTTAGTAAGATAGGAGACTTTCTCGGCATATGATTGCAGTGAAGTCCTCACGGGTTTATCGCCGGATTTCGTTGTAAAAGCACGAAATTTCACACGCGAGGAAGACGGTGGAGGCAGCCGTCGAAGTATGGTGATTTTACAACACAATTCGGCGATACAACCGTGAAGACTTCCCTATAACTTTTTTTTCCTTTAGTCGAAATAATAACAAGGAGTTTAAAGGACGCATGATATTCACTATAAAGTAATGTATTATGGCGATTGACCAAATCATCCCAAGAGGGATTAATCGGAAGCCAGAGCGGCACGTGTAAGCAGGTGGCTTTCGTCAAAGAACACATGTTTCGAAAGCATTAAGAAGGCGGCGAAAACAAAAATAAGTCAAAGTATTTACAATTACCTTTCAATGGCTGCTAAATAAATAGGTATGCTATCGTTAAAATTACGAGAAACTTAGTTTCGTATCAACGAATAATCAAATTTTCAGCCGCAAATACAGGAAGTTGTGACAATTACTTTATCTGCAAATACAGAAAATGGGGATAGTGAAACCGTGGATAAAAAGCTTTAACTGTGTAGTTCAGATAACGTGTGCGACTTATAAAAAATACTTATTACATAGTTAGAGTATGGTACTAAATACGCAACATAACACAAACTACAAAAATTTGTCCTCAAAACAAACGTAAGTTTTAATGAAAACGTATAGTGGATCTATTTACTTACGAATGACGAAGGTTGACAAAAATAAACGTTTGTTCACACGAGTCAAAATGCCATCTGCGAGGGTACAGGCAAACAGTGCAATACATCAGATAGAGATCGAGTGGGGCAGCGAGTCACGCAGACTGAGACACGTTTTTGCCGCATTTTGCGGACTGCGGATCCGCTTAATTTTGTGCAGGATCCGCCAGACTGTCTAACGATGCGGGATTGCGAGATCCCGCTTTGCTGGATTGCAATACCTAGTAGCGACATACTATCCTAGATGATATGGGTTCTACTGAAGTATTATGTATTGTGTTCCTTATTTTTTGTATATCGTCACCTACTACAACTTTTCTAATTGACGGATTTACTTTCTCTATCCATTTTTCATTTCATATTGCCTTAAACCATTTTAATTCTCATTTTTGACATCGATGAATAGGTTTTTATCTGTAATGCTTTTGGATCTAATGTCTAACACATTGTCACGTTGGGAAACAACTATTTAAAAAATAAAATAACCACTTCAGTGCATGAGAATGAATTAGAATCTATACTTACACTACACTAATCTGAATCGGGACTCTGTCTGTTTGTTATACGAGTACCATCACGCATAACTTGAATACTACTGAACCGATTGTGACGTGGTTTTCGTTGTTTGAGACCTCAAATTCTGATTTAAAATCAAAGGTAGAAATAATTACACTACGTCACATTTCTCCGGGACAGGAAACGGAAAACCCTTCCGAACGTCAAGTTATGTTATAAATAACCTGTATAGCTAAAAAACTACTGAACAGATATTGAAAGTTATTTTTTTTTTTTTTTTTTTTTTTGTAACTGCTTTACGTCTCTTTTTAACATCGAGGTCTATAGAGACGGGAAAGGATGAGGGGCAAGGATGGGGGCAAGGATGGGGGCAAGGAATGGGAAGGAATTCGGCCATGGCCTTTTGAAGGAAGCATCCCGGCATTTGCCTGGAATGAATTTGGGGAAACCAGTGGAAAACCCAAATCTGGATGCCCGGACGGGGATTCGAACCGCCGTCCTCCCGAATGCGAGGCGAGAACGCTAACCGTTACACCGCCCTGCTCGGTGATATTGAAAGGATTTTTGCGGTTTGGAAGATTAGGAACAAATACTAGTAAAGATATATTACGCTATCCTAAAGCTGTATGTCGGTTCTTTTTATGAGACCGAGTGAGGTGGGTGAGTGGTAGCACAGTGGTCTCGAATGTACGCCAATCAGATTTCGGTTCTCGATGTTTACCGAAATCACTCCAGGAGAATTTTTTTTTTTTTTAATGTTGATTACAACTCAATAGCCTAACACCTAGTAAATCTAAATTAGGCGCTAATTACAAAAAACTGTCACATAGATTATTTTACTATTCGCTAGCAACTGATGATCGTTGATCATTTCCACCTGGCCACTTGGCTTTGCCGAAGTTGGCTCAGGTTCAGATGGGCCATGCCTACCATATAGCAAACCCACTTTTAACATAACAACAGAAACAGAAAACAATTTTTGAAATTTAAGGCATTTAATTACAAAAAAATAAATAAATAATAATTACTTTTACTTTAGATCAATAAAAAAAATATAGGATTTGTTCTTTTCACAACTTCCATTAAATTATAATCAATTAGCAAAACAATTACCTAACTACACACTACACATTACATTTACAGCAAAAACTACTTCCTCCACCCACACTAATCTTCTAACATTACCGGAATGGTTCCTTCAAGAGGCCATCGCTAAATGTCCTTAACGCTGCCCGGTAGAATGCTACAGGTTAACGAAACCCACGATTCGGTTAAATTGATGAAGAAATTATCGCTTCTGAGAGAAAATTTAACACGATGCGAATTGTACTTGGGCACGGCAAATTTTTTTGTAGGTACAACAGTGAATTCTTTATTGACTAAACTGTTTGTAAAAATATATTTAAACACCACTCATACTGAGGTTTGAACACACATAATAACTCATCGCGAGAAGTGAAGAACCTGAGGGGAAAACGAATGAAAATTATATCAATCGCCTTTACGTGCATGCCAGCAACTAGTCAGCCAGAAAAAGTAATGCCCTTTACAGTGTATGCACACAAGCATACACGATCTCGATGGTCTCATTTGTCGGGCTTGCCTCCGGTGAAATATGTTCATGTAATTTTTAATATGTTATCTTAGAAATCTTTTAGGTTGGCAAGACCATGGGCAAGACACGTGAAAACCGAAGAGACGAGGAACATCTTTGGAACAATGGACGATTAGATCGGAGAGAGTTGATTATAGCAAACAGTGCGTGAATAATAACAGAAGTCATTATTGAATCTAATTTAATGCATAGGGAAACTTCAAATGTTATTAAGGTAAAGTGTAATGTTTCATAAACAAGATTGTAAAAGAAATTGTAATAAAAAGAAGACTCAAACAACTCCAGTGAAATTTTCATATATTTCATGGAAGCTGATCAAGATAAACAAATATTTCGTACAAATCCGTAACGAAAAATATTCCTTACAAGCTACGACGTTGTGCAACAACGTCTCCCTTCACCACCACAAAGTGAACAACCAATGGAAGGTAGGTGAAAACTATGTGTCCATAATAGTTGTAAAAATGTTATTCAATGATCAAGACATACGCCTACCATCAACATATTTTTGCTTATTGCAAGGGTACTTTACATGTAAAACCCGTACTCGTCAAAGTTGGCAAAGCTTCATTTCTTTCAACAAAATAGTGAGTATACTTGTTCCGTGTGTGATAAACGAACTAAGATACTTTATATGACAAAACATAAAGGACATAACAATCTGAGAAATCCTTGCATCAACTTCATTTCATTTAAGTTTCGTCAAGATGGTAAAATTAATATAATAAACAACTATATGAAAACAGTGTTTTAGTTTATTAAATGTGCCAATTTACTGAAGCGTAGAATCTGATAATACCCCATTAAATTTCTGTGATAATTCACCCCGTATTGTTTATTGTTAAATTTTTTTATTGAAAAATGCTATTTAAATTAATTCAAAATATTAATATTATTATGTTGCTTAAATTATTGCAATTTTTTTTAAATGCGCTTGGTAAACAGAAAGAAATTGAGGTATGCAAATTTGTTGCACAACGGAAAAAACTCTTGTGCTCAAAATCGGAATTCAGATTAATTTTCTCAAGTGTGCGCCACTCAAATAGTTATGCAAAAATTAATACTTCCTATGTTTCAGTACTTGAAATAGCTACATTAATGGTTTCTAAATTGAATTCTTACTCGCCGATATAAATTTGAACTTTAAGCCCTTCTCTTATTTCTGAGTATTGCAGGACAGTCATTGTTGGCATAAACTCTGGCTATCGGTACTGCTATTTCCCTATATTTAAGCTGACTGTATTTTTGGATCTGTTGGCTTTCTGAAACATCCCCACTACATAATTTCTTTGTAAATCACCATCTGCGAAGGAACTGCTGCGGAATCACACGACAATTCATCAATTTGCTGCTGACCGCTACCTCCAGAGTGACCTCGCCGAAGAAGACTATTTTCATAAATAAATTGCTCCATCCTTTACTCGATCTTGAAGACAAAATAAAAAAAAAAAGTATTTTTTTTTCCAAGGTTGCAGGCTATAAAATTATACTTTAACTTTACTTTTGTTTCTAAAATTGTTTCTGCTTATACCTTTATTGCTGAATGATAATCAACGGAAACTGCACGTTTGCCTTGATTGGTAATCAATTGGGAAGAGAGGAATCTGAAGATGTTCCTCAACCATCCCGAACAATTTCTATTGAGTACAACTTATAATTGCCAATTTTTTTTAACATAGTAGTATTTTTCGCAGCAACTTATGATAGATTCAAATCCTTTTGCACCATATATCGAGATGTTTCTCCTTGCCTTTTCAAAACAAAACAAAAAATACCTACAAATTGGTACAATTTTTTTCCCCTATTCTGACCCTGCCAGAGATTATTCGGGGTAAACTATACAGAATTTTAACTCAGTTTATTTAACAGTTTTTCCAAATCCTCAAAAATTCAGTTTTGAAGAATTTCTGGCAGACTGCAACAGTTTTGCAATAGGCGAGCAACAAATTTGGATCTATTCATTTTGTACCGTATTTAGAGATGTTCCTCCTCACCGTTTTCAAAATAAATTCTGTACAATCTGATTTTAAACTTTTTAATTTTGGGCCTTCTGCCAATGACAAAGATCATTCGGGGTAAAAGTTGAGGAATAACGTTATTAATCATTCTGAAAAAAATTTAACTTAACTTATTTAACAGTTTTTTTTTCATAACCTCAAAAACTGGTTTTGACCATTTGATGTTTTCCGACCCCAGGGGTGATGTAAAGTCAAACTTATTTTCGCCACAACTTCAGATCATATCCCACCTATGTGAGAAATGCCAAAGGATTCTATGTAGCACTTTTTGTTTAATGTCTCGGAGAAAATAAAAAAGACGTGAATTGTTGATCGCTTCCTCCAATGTATGTAGTTTTTGGCAGATTTGAATGAAAAATTAATGTTAAACAAGAAAACCGAAAAATCTGATGCCACAATTAGAGATCACTTCACAGAGCAAAATAAATAAAGTTTTGCGTAAGAGTGGTAATACTCTGGTCTCGCGTTCAGAAAGTTGAGAATTCAAATCCCTTTTCGGTAATCTCAATATGTTTCTGTATGAATGATGGCATAGTTCCTAAATTCATTCCTTGTCAGATTTCACCCACAACAACCTTTAGCGTAACATCATCGACAGGTATACTGAGTGATGATCCATAGCCAAAAAAATCTCTAATGCTAAAGAAATAGATGAAGCTTTTGAAAAAATAACAGAGGTAGGCAGATCTGGGAAGGCGGATGTTAGTACAGACAATATCACAAAGCCAGTGATAAGATTGTTACTAGCAAACTGTAGAGGTATAATGAACAAATTAATAGAGTTTGTGAAACCAATAGAGATACATGAACCTCGAGTAATAATAGGGGTATATTCTTGATTAAAAGAATGAGTACTGAACAATGAGGTTTTTCCCGATGGTTACAGAATATACCACAGAGGTAGATGAGCAACTGGTGGAGGGTGTTAATACAGTTCACTGGTGTTTAGAGATCATGACGATGAGTTACTTGGTATAGACTTTTGGGGTAGTAAAAAAGAAAAAGTCAGGGTGTTGGCTGCATACCGTAGTGGAACAATGAATTATAAAGATGAAGCTCTTGGGGAGAAACTAAATTCATATTGAGAGTTCAGAAGTGAGTATAGACTGGTCATTATTGGTGGGAATTCGAACTTACCAGGTGTTAAATTGGTAGGAAATAAGATTAATAATACAAAGAAACAGAGATTTGCAAATACCTTAGTAAGAGAACAAGTGGTTTAGCAGATCACAAGTGGATCAAGTTGGTTATCTTATTCATAAAGCCTGATGATAACCTTAGCGGAAATTAAGTAACTGAAGGAATAAGTAATCTAAGGTAGTTCTTATGGATAAAAGGAGATTCAGTAAACCAGTGGCCGGAAATGAAGCAGGAAATAGGTACAATTATAAAAAAAGCACAAATTTTAGAGCTGAAAAGATATTTCAGGGATAGTTTCAGCAAATGGAAGAATGGAACCGGTACAGTAGAGTCGAAGTGGGAAGAGTTCAAGGAGATAGTAAAACAGGGTGAAGAAATATTTATACCAAAACAGAAAATAAAGAGAAGTGTAGAACCTACATACTATAATAGGGAAGTGAGGAGGTTAATGAAGTTGGTAAGAAGAGAACATAACAGAGGAAAGTAACAGCAAGGCAGTAGGAAATACCTGAAACAACTAAACAAGGAATTAATAATGTCAAAGAAACTTGCTATGTATGAGTTTATTAGGGGTATTTGACTACTTCTTGAAAACGGTTTTAAATTGTTGATTGGTACACCTTATTCACCGAGTAAACAGATTTTTTGACGGAAGTGCCTTATTTTGCGTAAAATTCGAAGTTAAAATTTAAAGAATTTAAAAGCCCGCCAAAACGCTCCTTTGCTGCTTGGCGCGGGCAACGACACTCGTAACGTCACAAGTCAGTAAAAGCTTCGGCTGCGAATGGAGCGTTTCCTATTACCCAAGTTTTCAACTTTTTTTTTTGTTTGTTGCTGGTTATTTCTTGTTATTAATGAAAGTTAGTTTTGAATATAAAATCGAGAACAATTTTTAAACGCTTACAGCGGAAAAATATTGAAAGTAGACGCCTTATTTGTGTGGCTAGCTATAGAAACAACCACTGAATTTTATTCTGTGGAGCTTAAAAATGTAACAACTTCAATTTTATATTGCAAAAAAAGTCACTTACGATTTTCTGTGTAGCTCATTTACACCGCAATTTCGCAGAGTTAAATGTAATACATTATTTAAGGCGAGTATTATTAGAGTTAGGGTCCTTAGGTTCGATCCTCGCTTCTGAATATGTTTAATTTGTTTTCTTTTATCGTTTTCTTTGGATACTAGGTGTTGTTGGTTACATCGCTGTTGTTGTTGTTGTTGTTGTTATTATTGGGGTTTTAGGGCGCGTCGACGACGGGGTCATTAGCGCCCTAGCAACAACCAGGCGTGACAACGTGGCAAAATTGCCGTCTGTGTGGCCGACTGTAAAGGGGTTTGCCACAGAGACAGCACAATAAAATACTAAACTACTAACTAAAATACCGTCTGCGTGGCCGACTGTAAAGAGATCGGCCACACAGACGGCTACATAACATATAAAACTGAAACAAGGCAATAAAATATAAATGGTTGGCTGTAAAAGGGCCAACCAGTTTAAAATACAAGTTAGCTGGCTGGCTGTAAAAGGGCCAGCCATATAAACAGTGTCACAAGTAAAAACTGTACTTGGATTGGTGGTTGTAAATGGCCACCAATCCAATTAAAAAACCTAGGCCGATCTGCCCAAAATTTTTGGGACAAGACCGGCCAAGCAACAAAACTTTAAAACCTTAGCCACGTTGTCACCGTCATCGTTTAAAATAAGGGACAGATCGTTGGCTAAGCCAACGTCTGCCCTTAGATCTAAAAACAATACACATTCGGATAAAATATGGCGTACCGTCAAAGGTACGCCACAAGCATCACATTCCGGGGGGTCCTCCCGGCGGAGAAGAAAGCTGTGTGTCAGAGGACAGTGCCCTATACGGAGGCGAGTAAGGAGAACCTCATCCCCCCTCGCCCGCTGGAAGGAGCTGCTCCACGGCTGAACGGTTGGTTTGACCAGCCGGAGCTTATTAGGCTCCACTGCCTTTGCCAAACGTCGAAAACCAATCTTTTCCCCGCCGAGGCAAGGTCAGACTTTGGGACCGGATCAAAGTCAGTTCTGACCTTGTTGCAGGCTAACTTGGCAGCTTCATCAGCTGCCTCGTTCCCCCTGATTCCCACATGACCAGGTACCCAGCAGAATACGACCTCCTTTCCACAGGACTGGAGGGAAAGGAGGGCGTCCTGGATGTCCTGGACTAGACGGTCTGCTGGGTACATAGTTGCTAACACCTGAATACAACTGAGGGAATCACAGCATATGAGGTACTTCATATCACGGCGTCCCTTCATATGCTGGAGCGACTTTAGTATGGCATAGCACTCTGCAGTGTACACGCTGCACCTGCTATCCAGCTTGTATTTGTAAGTCGCTCGAGGGAACACTAAGGAGCAGCCTACTCCGTTAGCCTGCTTAGACCCATCCATATATACCGGGGTAAAATCCTGATACTGGTTTAAAATGTCGTTAAAAACTCTGTTAAAAACACAGTCAGAGGTAGACAGCTTGTGGAACCTTGACATTTCTAATATCGTTCTGGGACTCTTTAAAAGCCAGGGAGGAGATTTACTCCAACCCTGGTGATAAAACGTGGGAAACTCGAATCCGTATTGTTCAAAAATAGCCTTTGTACGGTAGCTGAACGGTTTAGTGGCTCTATGCCGGTTGGTATAGAGCCGCTCATAGTTGGGATGTAGCACTATGTCGTACACGGGACTGCCAGGAGTTGTGACAACATGTACATAGTGTCGCACCATGAGGAGATACCGTCGGATGGAAAGCGGCGGCTCGCCAGACTCAGCACAAATGCTGGGTATTGGGCTAGTGCGATAGGCACCCGTGGCGAGTCGAATTCCAGCATGGTGGACACTATCCAACATCCGAAGATAGCTTTCCCGTGCCGAACTGTAAACAATACACCCGTATTCCAACCGCGACCATACAAAGGCTCGATAAAACTGTAGCAGGCAGGTGCGGTCGGAGCCCCACGACCTGCCACACAGACATTTTAAAACGTTTAAAGCTCTCAAGGCTCTGGCATTTACATCTTTAAGATGTGGCAGCCAGCTTAGCCTTGCGTCTAGAATGAGGCCCAGAAACCGAACAGTATCAGTAAAATGTAAAACGGTGTTCCTCAGGGTAAGGTGGGGTTCAGCTAAAAGACTTCTGTTACGAGTAAAAAGTACACACCGGGTTTTCTCGGCAGAGAAACGAAAACCGGTGTGGGTTACATCGCATAATTATTTTTTCCCAAATCCATCAAAACATCAATTTAATTTAATTTGAAACAACCAAAGAAGATATCAAAAGGAAATTAGACGTTACTTGCACACCGAAAAACAGGATTAAAAAAAAATGAAAATTACCACTCGTCAATCAAGCAGCTACCTGGACACTACTTCTTAGTTGCTTCTCTTTATGTTAATAGTAAACACTTAAAAATCACAGTTTCTTCATGTAAGATGAAGTGAAACAAGGTAGGTAAATAAGTAAATGAATAAACAAACAATTTATATTCAAAGTAGATAAACCATATTACTCGGAACAAAGTTTTATTTTCCACAAATTCACGCCTAACAATAGAAAAAAATAGTTTGTGATCCATCGATCAAGAGCCCCAGTCGGCCGCGCCATTCGACTGAGCTTGGTCGATGATTACGCTGTGTTTCTGCGTGCTAGTAGTGATTTGTGTGTTGCTATTGCTTTTGGCGAGTCTCGAGGTAAGTTTACGCATGATTTTTCCAAAATATATTTTTAAACTTAATCATTAGCATCATTCAAACAGAGCCATATTATTTTAATTAAAAAAGTTACTGAGTCAATTTCATGTTGAGTTTTAGTTCATTATACCACATTATACCAATCTATTACCATATTTGTTTGAAAGAGCTACTTATTAGCTACAAGAAATACCTTCATTTGTTTGCGCATGTTTGCGACACCCATACTACTTTTCTTTATTTTCAGCATGACTGCACAAATTTTGCGTTCAGAATTCTCGACCTATGGTTTGCTAACGCAAAACAGTCAATCTCTAACGTTCAATTAAAATATGAATGATTCTCAGATTGAAGCTGTTACATTTTTAATCTCAGCAGAATAAAAGTCAGGTTTTTTTCTATAGCTAGCCCCACAAATAAGTCATCTATTTTCAATATTTTTCCACTGTAGGCTTTTACAAATTGTTCTCGATTTTGTATTAGTAGATGTATATTGTCTTAGCAAGGAAGAAACCGGGAAAACCCGTGACGTCACAAGATGTCCGCCCCGTTAGTTCTTTGGCCGACCAAGATGGCGGGCCGGCCGACCAAGATGGCGTGGCCGGCCGACCAAGATGGCGTGGCCGTTAGTTCCTCGACCGGCCGCACAGATGGCGGCATCTCCTGGGGGCGCTGGACCGTTAGTTCATTTGGTGGCGGCTAGATGGCAGCCCCGTTAGTTCTTTGGGTGACTGGTAGGTGGCGTGGCATGCATCATTTTGGTCTCGGTGAAACCTACAAATATTTGTCACTGCTCTGGCCTGCTCTCCATTAGCCGTTGCGAAATGTTTCAACACACATACAGAAAGTTATCTATGTTTGCTTATCCATTAAACGTGACGAAATGTGTGCCGCGTGGGCTGGCGTCCTGTTAAGCAAGCTGTTTGCGCGCGCCATGATTGAGACACCCCACCGGTATAAATAGCTACCGCCACATGGGCCAGGCCTCATTGCCGTTCAGTTGCTGGTTGCGCTTAGATCGTCGCTACACCACCATGGAACATTCTCAGTCTGCTTCAGGTAATGTTAAGTGACTTTAAATAATAAATTATCATGCGTGTTTGTATACCAGTGATACTAAATATTTCTATTTTTTTTCCAGAACTGCCTGTGCTGTCTGCTACAGATGTTGATAATTTCTTCACAACTGTAAGTGAATTTCTTTTTTTTTTATTAGTTGTATTAATTTAAGCTATTCAAACTAATTTTTTTTCTTCTCTGTTTCAGATCTACCGGCGATATCGTCACTATTTAGTGAAGAAGAATTAGCGAGTGGTAAGTTTCTTGAATGAAATTAATATATTTTTGCAGTATATATTCCCATGTTTCATACTATAATTTTTTTCTATTGTAGAGCCACGAGTTGTCTCAACTCCCGAGCTGGTGTTGCGATACACTTTTGCTGGAGGTATGTATTTGACTGTAATTAATTTTTTTAATTTCTCGTGCGTGTGTTGATACTAAGAAAATTAATTTGTTCTGTTGCAGAGCCTGTGAATGCTAGTGAGTATCTGGCTGAAACTAATTTTTCGGGCAATGATTTTGCAAGGGGTAAGTACTATATATATATATTTCTTGCTGTGGATAATATTCTTGTTTGATTATTTTTCTGTAACCACTAAATTTTTTTTTTTGTTGCAGAGCCTGTGAATGCTAGTGAGTATCTGGCTGAAACTAATTTTTCGGGCAATGATTTTGCAAGGGGTAAGTACTATATATATATATATATATATTTCTTGCTGTGGATAATATTCTTGTTTGATTTTTTTCTGTAACCAACTAAAATTTTTTTTTTTGTTGCAGAGCCTGTGAAGGCTAGTGAGTATCTGGATGAATGTGATGTTTCTGGCAATGATTTTGCAAGGGGTAAGTACTATATATATATATATATATATATATATATATTTCTTGCTGTAGATAATATTCTTGTTTGATTTTTTTCTGTAACCACTAAATCTGACTATATTTTTTATGTTGTAGAGCCTGTTAGTGAGCCAGCTAGCGCAGTGATCTCCACTTCATGCTTGAATGAGAATGATTTGGCAAGGGGTAAGTACTATATATATTTCTTGCTGTAGATAATATTCTTGTTTGATTTTTTTCTGTAACCAACTAAATTTTTTTCTGTTGTAGAGCCTGTAAATGCTTCAGCTAGCTGTGTTAATGCATCATCTGAGCTGGCGAGGTATTTTGCCAATTGTAAGTTAAAAAAAAAATTTCTTAACTGAATTACTTTAAACATTTTGGCTGTGCAGTAAAAGATGATTTTTTTTCCACAGATTGCCCTGAACATGATCCCAATCAGCCTGGGGACGTCTTTGTTGGTAAGTGTTTAGATTTATTTTTATTCAGTTGTTAATGCTCAGTTTCTTTTCCTTGTCTAACTAAAATTTATTTTGTTATAGGTCAACATGGTTCCTCGGGCCCCCTCCAAAAAAAAAAGGATGAATGATGATGATGATGATGATGATGAAGGACCATCTAAAAGGATTAAAATGGCAGGTAAGGTATTTCTTCTACTTTTTTTTATTATTTTATCTCTTAGACTTTTAACCATGAAATCTGACTATTTTTTTTTTGTTGCAGATGTATATATGTCGCCGCCGGACCTGGAAGCGTTGTGGGGCATTCCTACCATCGCAGAGGTGCCGCAGCCAAGCACCAGCGCATGGGCAGAACCATTGGAGGATGAGCTGCTTGCTACTCTGTCGCCGATTGAAGCTCTCTGGGCGACAGACGAACCATCCTCCCAGTGGCTGCCCAACACTCAAGCGACCGGGTCCGGCGTTAATGAGGGTGGGGAAAAAACAGGTAAGCCGGATGCTACGCGCTTAAAGCCAACTATCAGGGCAAGTGCTTACGGGAATAGGTTACTTCACATCACTGTTGTAAATACTGAAAATTTTAAAGATCCTGGTAATTTTATTAGAGCATGTTTCAAAATTTTTAATGATCAAATTTCCGCGATTATTCGCAATCCTTCAACACCGGCTATAAAATGCCAGGTGGGGTTGGATTGCCTTTTCCAAATTCAGAAGAACAATGTCACTAACGTCAGCCGTATTTGTTTTATGCCCAAGATGCGCGAACTCACATTAAGCGCTTCCCTGGAAGAGTGGTATGAAGTCTATGTGTTTCAAGATATCAAGAAGAGATTTAGTGAATTCCAGGACCGGGATAGTGGCAAATGCCTCGATCAAATTAACTCCCTCGACATCCATGTAGCTAAATACGAACCACTGTTTCGGGGCTCTTCATTTATAGCACTGCCATCCGATATCCAAGCAAAGAAAGCAATTGTCAATGTTAAAAACAAGTGATGATCGTTGTTTTCTTTGGACGATCCTGGCTTTTCACGAACAGGTGCAAGTTCACGCGGAATTAGTTAGCAGTATATTAAAGTCCGTTCCAAGTACGATTTAGATTTTGCAGGCATAGACTTCCCTGTAAAATTGTCAGACATTTCTAAATTTGAGAGGCAAAACCCTGAATATTCGATCAATGTCTACGGCTTGGAACCAGAAGGTAGAAAGACATAGAGTTGTAGGCCCCCTCCATCCATGCTGCAGTCAAACGCGGTTTCCATATAAACATGTTGTTGATTACAGAGGGTGAAGATAAATTTCACTACTGCTGGATCAAGAACTTGTCCAAGTTAGTCAGTATCTCATAACTAAAATACATATGCACATTTTCATATGTGATAGATGCCTGCAGCATTTCGGTCGCGAAGATCTCTTGGAACGCCATGAGGTCGATTGCGCAAGGGTTGGCGCTGTAAGAGTTGACCTACCCGGCGACGAAAACAAAACCTTAAAGTTTAAGGATTTTGTACACCAACAGCGTGTACCATTCGTCGTTTACGCGGACTTTGAATGTTTGTTGAAACCCTTTGATACGTGCAGACCCGACCCCAACGCCTCTCACTCCACATCAGTCCAGGAACACATCCCTTTTGCTGCGGCATACCAGGTCGTTTGCGCATACGACACTCAGCTGAACCGATTCGACTCATTCTCGGGTAAAAATCCTGAGACGTGGCTGGTGGAACAACTCGTGAACCTGGCCCATGACGTTGATGAAATTTACAAGGCGGTCACACCTCTTGTAATGTCGGCTGATGATGAGGCAAAATTTACCAGTGCCACGGTATGCCACATCTGTGGTGACGGCTTTGAACCGGGGGCCGTTAAGGTCCGCGATCATTGCCACATCACAGGTGCTTTCAGAGGGGCTGCACACAATAACTGTAATTTACAGTACAAGAATCAAAGGTACATACCCGTCTTTTTCCATAATTTGTCTGGGTATGATGCGCACTTCATTGTTAGGGCCTTAGCACACCTCGATGAAGATGGGATGGATGTCCTACCCATCAACACTGAACGTTATATTTCATTTTCTAAAAAGATTAAAGGTAAATCAATCACTTTGCGGTTCCTGGACTCGTACCGTTTCATGCAGTCCTCGTTAGATAAGCTGGTTGGGACTCTTGCGGAGCGTGACATGCACATTACCAGTAAGCATTTCACGGACCCCGAGCAGTTCCAACTGGTTAAGCGAAAAGGAGTTTTCCCTTACGAATACATGGATTCGTGGGATAAACTCAAAGAGGCCACGCTCCCTCCCAAGTCTAAATTTTACAGTTCGTTGTCAGAGTCTGATATTTCGGATGACGACTACGAACACGCGACACAAGTGTGGCGGGTTTTCCAGATCAAGAATTTAGAAGAATACGCAAGTCTGTACATGGGGACAGATGTACGGCTTACTTGCGGATCTGTTTGAAAAATTTAGGGCTGTATGTTTGGACAAGTACACCCTGGACCCCGCCCACTATTTCACAGCTCCAGGCCTTTCGTGGCAGGCCATGTTAAAGAGAACGCGTGTCGAGCTGGATCTTCTGACAGATATCGACATGCTTCTCTTTTTCGAACGTGGAATTCGTGGTGGTATTTGTCAGTGCGTCCATAGGTACGCCAAGGCAAATAACCGGTACATGGCGGAGTACAACCACGACGCACCTGAAAATTTCATCATGTATTTTGATGTAAACAATTTGTACGGCTGGGCCATGTCGGAGTATCTACCCTCTGGAGGGTTTCGATGGTTATCGGCCGAGCAGATTGCTAGCATAGACTTCATGAGCGTAGCAGCCGACTCACCTAGGGGTTTCGTTTTAGAGGTAGACTTGACGATTCCCCAGGATATACACGACAATCTAGCAGACCTACCGCCATGTCCAGAGCACAAAGCCGCCCCTGGATCTTCTTTCACCAAGCTGATGACAACGCTGGAGGATAAGGTTCGGTATGTTCTCCATTACCGAGTCCTCCAGCAATGTATAGGCTTGGGGATGAAGTTGGGCACGGTACACCGGGTAATTTCTTTCAACCAGTCACCGTGGTTGAAAGAATACATCTCTCTCAACACGCGTTCTCGTCAGTCAGCCAAATCAGAATTTGAGAGAGACTTTTTCAAACTTATGAACAATTCAATTTTCGGCAAAACCATGGAGAACCTTAGAAAACACCGCGACGTGAAATTGTGTACAGGTTGGCCGGGCCGCCGCGGTGCCCGGAAGCATGTGGCTTCACCACACTTTAGGCGTATGACTATTTTCGAGAAAGACTTTGTGGCTCTGGAGATGGCGAAAGTGCGGATACTTTTCAACAAGCCGCTCTACGTCGGGATGTGCATTCTCGATCTGTCTAAACTGCGGATGTATCGATTTCACTATGAATTCGCCATTCCGCAGTTTATACGCCCCAAGTTACTTTATATGGACACAGACAGTTTCATCTATTTGGTGAACGGCTGTGATCCATATGAAGTGATGAAACGCAACAGGGAGGAATTCGACACATCTGGATATAATCCCAGCAATCGTTTCGGTATAGACCCCTATAACGAAAAGGTAGTTGGGGTTATGAAGGATGAGGCGAATGGTTCCCTGATTGTGGAATTCGCGGGTCTTAGGTCGAAAATGTATGCGTTCCGGCTAGAGACCGATCAGACCTCAAGACGGGCCAAGGGTCTGGGCCGCACCGTCACCAAAAAACTTACAATTCAAGATTATATAGAATGTTTACATGGCGCTCCATCTAAGTTTCACACCCAACATCGATTTCAGTCTAATCTACATAGAATTACTACTGTTGAAGTATCCAAGCTGGGTCTGTCTAGATTGGACGATAAACGCTATATTTACCCCGACGGTATTGGAACCCTACCTTGGGGGCACAAGTCTGTACCAGAGAGTGAATGAGAGTAACTATTTTGTAAATATATGTGTGAATGAAGATTAAATATAGCGTTTATCCCGTGTATATATATTATTACAGTGCACTGGAGGGTGGGATGTAAATAGTAGTTTTGTTCATGTGTAAATAGCAATTGAAAAAGTTGTCTTATGTGACAAACATGATGTGTAAATAGCAATTGAAAAAAGTTGTCTAATGTGACAAACATGACGTGTAAATAGCAATTGATAAAGTTGTCTAATGCCTGATCATGAGTTGTAAATAGCATTTGATGAAGTTTTCTAATGTAAATAATGTCATATTTTCTCTGGGGTTTTGTCAGTGCACTGTATTTAGTATTAGTCATACACTGTAAAATGATCTATATTGTAAAAATAGACTCTATATTGTCAAAGAAAATTGTAAAAAAATAGTCTCTTAACTATGGATGAGGAGAGAGAAAAAAACAACAAATATATGTTGTACTGATGTTTATTGAAGAAGAATCATAATTTAAATAAATCTTTTACATTTATCCATGTGTTATGTGATTTATCAAAACCTAACCACTTCACTAATGCCATATTCTTCCTTTTCCTTATTACTCGTTCAACAAGAAATGTACTTGGATGTTTTGTTA
Source organism: Vandiemenella viatica (assembly GCA_031002005.1). Classification (NCBI taxonomy): domain Eukaryota; kingdom Metazoa; phylum Arthropoda; class Insecta; order Orthoptera; family Morabidae; genus Vandiemenella; species Vandiemenella viatica. The sequence goes on from CM061921.1 coordinate 195,453,288, forward strand.
ATTGTAATTCTTGCTGGTAAAATGCTCCTGCAATATCTTTACCCTGATAATCTTTAAGTAAATAAGTTACAGGATTTGATAATTTAACTTTTCTGATGGTAAACACTTCAGTTGACCAGTTTGGCAGGTAGCCTTTGTCAAACTTTTCTTTAAACCTACTAATCCTAACATGGTCACCAACTTTGAATTTTGCTGGTGTGGTAGTCTTCACACGGAAGTACACTGTAGAAAGTAAAGAGTTGTCCTTTACATCACAAGGTTTCATTTTAATGGTGCTATGCCACTTGTTGTTATAATTTGACATTAACTGAGGAAGAAGTTCAATCCACCGATGTGAGCCACGCCTGCTGAATTCTTGCCACATTGCATTCTTAATAGTTCTGTTTAATCGTTCAACTATTGATGCTTTAAGATGGGTATATGTTGAGTAGTGATTAATACCATAGCTAGTCATGAGATTCTTGAACTTGGAATTGTAAAACTCTTTTCCGTTGTCAGTCTGTAAGTTTTTAGGTACACGACCACCACTTAGTATTTTCTTCATAGCATCAGCAACCACACTAGCTGTCTTGTTCTTGAGGGGTACTGCCCATGCATACTTTGAATAAGTATCAATCACCATCAGTATATACTTGTAGCCACTGTTTTTACGAGAGTATGGGATCATTTCCACAATATCAGCTTGCCACAGATCATCGAGTCCTTTGATTACTACATGACGTCTTGGGAAATTTCTTCTTGCTGGTCGATGGAGTTCTGCCACAACTTGATCCATGTTACAATATAATGTTTCTTTCACGAAGTTCTTCAACCACTGATAAAATTTCGTTGGAGTGTGCCGTATGTCCTGCTGATGTCGATGCGGTAAGTAACTTCAATCTTTCAACGAGTTCATTCGGATCGTCCCAATACACATATTCCTTCATGGGAAGAAGACCAGAACCAGACTGACTGACAATTTTAGAGATTATGGTTTTATACTTAATATTGGTAGCATGGTTTCAGAATATTACCAGATGGACTAAATTTTACTCTGTGGGCACTCGTGTTGTTTAATATTTCAAAGTAGCTTTTCAAGTCCTTGGCAGTATACTGTTTTGGGTTTTTCAAAAACAACAACTCCATTAATCCTCTAGTTCTTTCATATTCATCACCATCGATTACAATCACATTTTCATCAATAGTAACAGGTGAGTTTCCAATCATTAGTGAATCATTCTTCCATCGAACACCATACACAGAATCATAATCTCGATCACTTCGACCAAGTGACTTCAAGATATCTTTGATCAAGAGAGGAGACTGCTGCTGCTGTATATGTCGCTGAGGTAAGAAAACTCTTTCCATAGTATCTGTCACAGGTCTTAATGAATCCTTGAAGAATCTCTCAGAGTCAATTTGGCCCGTCTTCAGCTCGAGTAACTTGCGTCGAATTGCATTGCGGGCCTTTATGATACCACGTTTGGTTGTTGTTGTTGGGTCCATGTTTACACACCGAATGAAGCTTGTGTGTGTTTACTGTACTATTTTATATCTCATTAGTTAATGTTGCTGTAAATGGCTTGTAGTGTTGATTATTTACAGTTGTTGGGAAAAAACTAAGTTTATCACCTCGATTACACATAGAGTAACCTTGCATCTTTACTCCAATTCAGTCTCACATCAACCATACCCGGTTTGACTATTGAGTAGATTACACCATTGACAGGGATTTCATAATAGTTTAGACCTGTCTCTAGTATGAATGCGTGATCTTGAAGCATATCTGTTACTGCAATAGTTATAACCATAGTCACTTCTGCCATTTTCAATTCGTCGATAAATTTATCAACATATCTTTTGGTGGCGGCATCGTCCTCTTTGATGGGATTGGCCACACGTTTGAGTACTTTACCCTGGCAATCCAAGTTACCATCATTCGTAAGGAGTATGTTCTGTGGTGGGTACACAAACACTCTCTTATTCGGAGTCACTGAAGTTCTCCCAAACTTATCCATGCTTGTAATGATGTCAGAAGACAGTGTGCGCAGCTATTTATTCAAAAATGAATCAAATCCGTTACGGTATCTTCCATGGTACATGTCGCAGTC